>VYXH01000057.1:0-11788 GCA_013397275.1 Burhinus bistriatus | reverse complement strand
GGGGGGGTGGGGAGAAACTATCTTTCCCTGTAGTTTGCACTGTATTTCTAGGACATTTCCTTGCTTTTGGTACCAGCCACTGTTACAGGTACCCCAGTCGTACGAGTGACCTGGGCAGGCTGGTGTGCGTGGGAAGGGTGGGCAGGCCAAAATAATCTCAGCAGTTTGGTAAAGCAGAGGTGTGGCATGGAAAGGCTGCCTGCGTGTGGGTGTGGCTGGAAAAACTCAGCAAAGCTGTGAATGTTGGGGGAAGCCAGCTCGTGGGGTGTGAGAATTACAGTGCCATGTAGAACTAACTTTGGAGGGCAGGGGAAGCTGGAATATCACACCAGTGCTCATGTCTTCCCCTCAGAAGCCAAAAGCACAGCCTCACTTCTGTCCTTCACCTCGTGCAATGTCTGTTTGCTGCTGTTTTCATTACCTCTACTTCATGAGCTCTTTGGATTACCTTCTGTGCTGCCCTCATCACCAACTTTATTTTCTCTTCCATATGCTCCTGTTACCCTTCCTTTTCTTTGTCCCTCCCCCCCCTTCTCCCTGCTTCATTCTCTGATGCTTTTTGCCCAATTAGTCCACTGATGGTTAGCTCCTGTGATTAGTACTAGTTACACGGGGAGAGTTACTGCTTGTTATCCCTGCGTTTCCTTTGTCTTGCAAAAAGATGGGTGCAATGACAACTTTCCTGTGCTCTTCTTACAGAGTTGCTATCTTGAATAATATTCCCTGCATATTTTGGTAGAAGTTCAGCTGAATTCCCTCTTTACTCCTTCCAGAAATTTGAAATAGGCTGCGTCTGGTCCTGGAGATTTATTGCAAACTACATGGAAGGGCCAGAACTGGTGCATATCTTTTCCACATGGAAACATTGATGCACAGAGTTCATAGCATGCCTGAATAAAAGCAGAGATGCTCTTTGAGCTTAAAAATGCCTCTTAGAAAACAGAGTAAATAAACTCCGTTTAATCCTAGAAGCTGCTGCTCAGAAGGCTGTCCTGATACAGGAACTGAAGTCTTGGATGGGCCGGGATACAACGTATTGCAGAGAAACCATTGCAAAATAGCTACTTTTAAGCAACCTGCTGCCTTAAGAGACAGATCTATGCATGTTGACTAGAGTTATTAGATTAATATATTTTTTTATGATCATCTGCACTTGAACTGTTGCCTAGTGCTGGCTATTGAGTTTAACATAGTGGTGGCTGGAGTCCCGCAGGAGAAAACTCTAAGGCATCCTGGGCCAGATTTCTAGGGCTGTTCACGCACTGTGCCAGAAGCCAGCTACGCTCACACCCTCTCTCTGCCTTCAGGGCCATCAGCTCTCTAGCACAGCCTCTTTAGCAAGACACAGAGCAGAACCAATATGCTTTCTAAGATCTTAGCTGGCTCCACACAGGGCCAGCTGAGGTGTCGCTGTATCCTGGGCTTGAGGGGGAACTGGACAGTGATGATGGGCATCTGTCTTGTCTTTCTGCATACTGCAGAAGGGTTTCTCACCGGACCTGTGTGCCACATGCGCACCTGGAGCCAGCCAGGGTTCAGCAGTGGACCTGAGCTGGTTACTGCTCTCTGGCTCCACAGCAGTGAGAAACAGCCCAGAGACCACGCACAGCCATGCAGTGCTGTCTGCACAGCTGCAGGTGTCTGTGCAAGCTCCCTTGCAACCACCCAATACCGTGTTTACTTGTTGGTTGAGTTTTGTTTTTTCCTGTGACACACAATCCCCTTCAGGAAGGGCTGTTTTATGTTACTATTAAAAAATTACTTAAGGCCACTGGTCATTTTCATTAGATACTAACACTAGATACTAACAATATAAACCTATCAGCTCACTCAGAGGGGAGCTGTGCACCTACAAACACAAATTTTCTGAACTCAATCCCCTCTGAAACCATTGCAGTCCATGCAAGTTGCCCTTTTCTCATGCTGGTTTTACACCGCATTCCAATGGATCCCAACTCCTGCAGCCATCCTGTAGACTTATCTTACAGTATAGCAAGCTCCTTTTACTGATTGCGAATTTGGTTTAAATTTTGGAAGATTTTCATAAACACTTGCATTGTGGTTTTGTTTGTTTGGGGTTTTTTTTATGTTGTTTCCTTTCTGCTAAGCATTAAGACTGTGTTTATAAGCAGCAGATGATAGACTGGCACTAGTTCTTACCCCAGTAAAGTTTATTTGTTGCCAGATAAGCATAAACATGGTCATACTAGGGAAGAAGAAAGAAAAGAAGGAAGGGAAAAAAAAAAAAAAAAAAAAAAAAAAAAGAAAAAGTCCTTGCTGTAAGTTTGATAGGTGTGATTTGGAACCAGCCAGAAAAGTGTCACTACTTAAATGGGGAAGACAAATGAAGAGTTTCCTTACTTCTCAACTTTCTTTGCAGGCATAAGGAATCCTGAGTGGTGCAGTCCTGGTGAGTGCAATCAGATGGGAACCTTCTGGGGCAGTGTGAGGCTCCGCAGCTCCATCCTAACAGCAAGCAGCCTGGTTTATATTTTGCCACTATATTACAACAGATGCTCTGTTTAACTTTTCACTTCTCTTCCAGCTGTTGAGTTTTTAAACAAAATTGTTACTGAGCTTAAAAATACTAGTCAACTAGTCAGGAAATAGTCAACAATTACAAAGTTGTCCCTCACCCCTGTATGGTCTTCATTTTGAGGCACCTTCCCCTTTGGCAATAGTTTAACTCAGTGAATCATTATATTACTGGATGCACCAAACTTGAGAAGATCCTGTGTCTGGCTTGGAAATAATTTGATTTAAAATAATAAAATAAATATAAATAGATGAACATTGGATAAACAGTGGTGCTCTCTTATTTTGGGCTTCTGAAGGTCTGTGTTTCCAGCATGTCATTGGACGTTAAAGTCGCAGGCTAAAAAAAAAAGATGGGATTCTGACATAAACGTTTTAAGGGGCTTTAGAGAAATACCAGTAGATATTTCAGATTCCTAGTACAGTTGTGACTGCTGGTAGTACCCTAGCCAAAGCCCTCCAGTCTTAGAGAACGTCAAGAACATACTAGCAATGATGTCCTCCTGCCGTAGAAGGAGACGCACAGCCTCAGAGATGCCAACAAAGTGAATACAATGCAATTTACATTAGAAGTGTAATAAATTTTGATGGGTCCAGAAGGTCTAGATGAGAAGGCAATACACAAGGATCACACGGGAGCAGGGAGATACTCTTCCCCCAAAATATAAAGCAGAGAAGTAAGCATCATGAAAGGATGCATTTAATCTTTTCATTTAATAGGATTAAGAGATGAACTTCTATCTAGATTTACAAACATTACAAAGATTTTGTGTTTTGCTGAGCTTTGTTTGAAACAGCAATATTATTTGCTAATTATTTTTAACATGATTATTGTTCTAAGATAATTCAGAGTTCTAGAAACTGCTGTATACCAAGGGCTATAGAGTATAACAGCTAATATCTTAACTAACCTAACCTAGTTATCTTGATGTAATTACAGATCTGAAAGAAGCCTGATATTTAACTTCTGCATTGGAAGTGCCATTATGTTTAGCATCCAGTTTCATCCACCACTGTCACTTTCTTTTTTTTTTAACATACTGATTTTCCTCAGATATTCTACTATAAATGGTCACAAATAAAAATCTTGCCTCTGAATTTATCAACGTCCTGTTTTCAGTCCCTTTATCCTCTCCTTTTGTACTGAAAGGATGAGAGCGTGCTCATCACAGTCCCCATTCTGTAAACTCCAGTCTGCTGTCTCACTGTTTTCGAGTCTCCTGTGGGTGACCAAATTCATTAGTCATTGAGGCATCATATAATTGCAGGTGGATGTAGGTGGATGCTATGACAAACAATTTAATAGGTACTTCTTGCACGTACCAGAAACTTTACCATTGCAAACTGTCAGGAGCTCTGGAGTTAGGCATCAGCTGAAGGGGCTAGGGGAAGCCCAGGGGAGGAGAATGAAGCTGGGTAGGGGTTGGGGATTGCAGTTTTATATTTAGGTGAATTTCAGCATCAAATTCCTTCCTCAGAATTAGCAGTTGGGTTCCATTCTTAGCCCTCCTACCTTCTTGGCATGTGACAATTCATTTGTCCCTCAGTTTCCGTCTCAGTGAGATACAGAGAGAATACTCACACATTCTGGTACAGGTGTTTGACAGCAAAAGGTAAATATACTTCTCCATCCATCCCCACACTAACATTTCCTGTGAGGAAGCGTATAGGAAAAAATCACATACATTCAGAGCAGGTTAATAACCAGTAACTAGAGATCTCACCTGGTGCTTGCTTTCATATTGCGCTGGTCTTTCCTAGTTCAGGGCAGACGTTCATGGGCAGGAAAAAGTCTGAAGAAACACAGACACAAACATTGACCGCAGCACACTCCCTTGGCCATACCCCCCCGGGCAGCTGTGTTTCAGTCCCAGGGCACTTGACCTGCTTTGGTTTAGATAACGCGCAGTGCTCTTCCTCCCCCAAGCCCATGTTCATGTTTACAGAGACAGCCTTTCTCTCGGTCACCCCTTCATGTAAATGGGACTGCACAGCCCACCAACCCTACACTACCCACATCAGGACCAAACTTTTGCTGACCCTAACAGCTTAAGCTCATCCCTTCTAGGTAGTCCACCATGGAGGCATTTTCCTAGGAGACGCATTATGGTTGAAAGTGCATTAAGGGCTCCGAAGCATAGCTATTTCTGGCCAGGACCCAACAGCTAAACAAAATTAACTTAACCACTGACCTTTCTCTTATTGCTTCTGACCTTTGGGCAAACCTCTTCAGGAAGCCCTGGAAAAAAAATTTAAAACCCTAAAGGAGACCTTCACTTTTTTTTGTGTTTTTTCTCCCCTCCAGAGTCACAGACTTTCTCTGCCTTTCTGAGCTCTTCAGGCAGTGCTCTTCCACTGCCCCAGCCAAGTCTCTTCTGAGGTGGCTGATGACAAATGCTCTCTTCTGTACCCCTCGCTCCTCCCGCCTCCTTTATCGGGGGGGGGGCGCAAAACCCAGATAATCCAAGTTTGTTGAGATGAATCAGTGTAAATAGTCAAACATCCTCCTTTGACTGGAAGATTAGACTAATTAAAAAGAGGGGACATAGAGATGCAAATGGAAGGGTTTTAGAAATAATTTTGACAAATGTCTCACATTCAAATCTCAGAAGAAATTAAAGAGAATGTATTCTAAATATGGTGACTACTAGGTAGGCATAAAATGAGTTGAAAACTTACACTGAAAACCTATTAAATAATTGGAATATAACATAAGTTTATTAAAAGCAAAAAAACCTACATGACCCCAACTAGGTCTGGGTTGCAAACACAGACAGAACCAAGTATTATAAACTGAAAATATGGTTGGGAATTATATTTCATTTGTGATAGATGCACAAAGCTCTACATGTATTATTTGACCACTGTATGGAAGTTATGCAGCCAGGCGGCAACACAGCAGGGCAACACAGGCATTAATACCATCAACCGATGAGCCGGCAGTGTGACTCTACTGGAAGGGTGAGAACTACAATCCTTGTTCTGGCACATATGAACAGGACTGGCACGAGCAAGAGAATCGTTAGTTTTATGCACCCAGGGAAGAAAGGTGCTACGCTTTAACATGAGGAAAGACTTTCAGTATGTAAAAATTATATGTTGGTTAACTGTTTTAGTTAACAAAAACTCAAGCTTAGAGGTAGCATTTTATATACACAAAACTTACAGAAGTGATGATGTATGTAAAGGAAAGCTTTTAAAGCAGTAACATGCTGATCTACTGGAAAGTGCTATACTGGCATGTTGTGGAATCTCCAAGATTCCAAGAAAACAGGTATTTGTGACTTAGATGTCCTTTAAGATAGTATGGGTATAACTGATAATGCCACACTACAGGATGGGTGATCAGCCTCCAGCCAGTCCATTTGTTTCTAATTTTATTGGTTTTGTTAGGGATTCTTTAGACAGAAAAAAAGGCTGTTTTTCTGCTCAAGTGGTTGCCTCTCCTGTTCCGTACTTGTTTGTTATTATATCAGTTATCAGTGTTAATTTTTTCAGAAGAGTTATAGAAAAATATGCAAAGTATGTAGAAAGGAAAAAACAACTGACTGAAGACCCCCACACAACTCACCTTTCCCTGGTGCATGCCCACACGTCTCAGTGTGAAGCACTAAGGCAGCAGAAGCAGCAGTAGTAGGATGCCTGCCTAGGGAGTGCTTTGCTTGCTGCAGAGGGCTGCACGCCACGAGGCTGTGGAGTACTTTTGGCCAGTCCAGACTGGCAGAGTGTCTGGTGTATGTCAAGCTAAACCACAGCGCAAGAGATGCATCTCTTTCTTTACAAGGCGGTTAGTCTCAATTATTCTGCTGCACTAAACGACTAATTTTGCTAGCAGTAAAATTCATGTATATTATTTAATCAGAATTAGTAATACTTTCTCAACTACTTTGTCACAGAAAACAGAAATTGCTCAGTAATGTAAAAATTTCAGTACTTATGCAAAGTTAGGCCTCATTATAGCATTAAAGAATACTCTTTCTAATTGCAGTAGATAGTACTCTTCCAAAAACATACCATACATTGCAACAACAAAGTCTGCTGCTGCAGTCTAATCCCATGTGGGATTAACTGCAGACAAGAAACACAGGTAGCATTCCCCTTTGTATAGCTACATTTTTATTGTTAAAAAATGAATTGAGTATTTTACCAGTAATGGAATAAACAATTAAAGTATAAAGTTAAACTCAACAGCTAGGGCATTTGATGTCTTTTACAAAGTCACTGGGATAATGCCAGTGTTTGGCTCACCCTCGAAGAAAAGCATAAGCCAGGAAAGAGTATTAAGGTTCTTTGATGCTTCACAGATTCAGCTATGACAAACGACATTCAGGAGGGCACTGCTCAAGTCTTACTCTAACTTGTTATTCTAGTTTTATGACTGCATCTTCAGTGTGAACATTTTCTCTTGCTCCCAACTCACCCAACCTAACTATGCCACTATTCATGTCTAATTTAAAAAACAAATAATAAAGACAATCTAATTTTTATTCTGGGTCAACACCATGCCGACACAAAGCCAGGAATACACAGTAGCACTGTGCTCTACCACTTATTTGCAGTCAGGAGGGTTCCATCAACCACCAGCTGGACTGACCTGAATAATGAAAGCTTACAACATATGCGTAGCCTTTGCTGGTTTGCAGTCACTAGCACTATTATACCATTCAGTTGCGATGCCTGCTTTATGGAAGACACATGGATGCTTTCTCATTCCTCAGCCGGCCAGTGTCTGTAAGCTGATGAAAAGCTAGAAGGAGGATTTGCCCCATACTGCATTACCCTGTTAAAAAGCAACATGATGATTTCAAAGAAAAAAAAAAATAGTCCGGTGGATATACATAAATATTTATTATCAGTTTAACTTCATTTTACTAGAAGTCTTTAAACAGTTTTTCTTTTCTGCAGAAACGTTGCATCTCTGACACAGTTGCTACTGTCATAGCTTCCCTGCACTGGGAATGCCCAGCTTACACTTAGATTCCAAAACAATCTATTAAAGATAAAGAACCTTCAACTTTAGTGCATACGGAGCTATTTAAAGATTGGTAAAAAGACCCCCCCCTTCCCCCTCCCAAATTAAGAGTCTGTTACAAAGATTTCATTACCAAAAAGTGAATATACAAATGCTAAAAAAATGCTGGCTTGAAAAAGTGATTTCAGAATTTACTGTACACATTGTAACAATTTATTATATAAGCTGCTTCTACATGCAAGCAGATCTTACATTTGGTGTAAAACATTTATACACATTCTTTACAATTTGTACATATTTAAATGGCTGTATCAAACAACACTGCGCTATGGAATTTTGGAAGCAAACAACTAAAATTGGGAGGGGAAAAAGAAAGACAAGGTTTATAAAATGTGAACAAAACCCGTGACACTGAAAAGCATCTAGACTTAGGCTTCGTCTTGTTTGGTTTCAGGTTATTCAGGCAGCCCCAGATCTTCCTTCTAGCACACAAAAGTAACACCAATGCAAAACAGAATAAGGCAACTATTCAACCAGCAGACTGTACCCGTCACTTAGAATGGCTTATTGGTAAAATGCCTTTCTGAAAATTTTTATTTTTTTGCCAAAATGTTTATTTTCTAGGCACATTTTAGCAAAAACCACATTTTGGCTTTCCTGCTTGCTTATGGCATGACATGAATTCCTGTAGTTGGTGCCCATTGTGAAACGGGCTGGTGGTAGCTTTTTTGTTTTGAAAAGCCCAGGCCTCAAATGATATTTCAGTAGTATGAAAGAGGACACTGGGTCGCTTGGTAAGAGATGATGATGAAAGCACAGAGTTTGTGCGATAACTAAGGATGATGTTCAGTACTTTTGTCACCTTTTAGTTTGCAATAGAAGGTAACAAAAAGTAAACCCAAGCCAATAGCATACCATACTACTACATGAAGACCTGAGCTTAGTTGGCATTTGGGGACTTCTACTAGTTTGGGTTAGGTGTGGCAGCGTTCCCTTTGCTGAAACACCTAAAACTCTAAGAGGGGTAGAAGGGAAGCTGGCCCTGTACAGCACTGAGGAACACCAGTGCCTTATGGCATAATGTTGGGGGGTGGGGGGCATCAAAATGCTGGTATGGAAAACCGTTTTTCCACACCTTCCTGAATGGCTCTTTCCTTGTTTGTACTTTTTTTTTTTTTTTATACAGTGCATAGCGAGAAAGAGCCTGACATAAGCTCTGAGGTGTTGTATCACAAGTACAAGATTTAGTTAGAAGGAAAAAAAGAAAGGGAAGAATGAATGATATTTACCAGAAGTCATAATGGGAGCAGTATGCCATGGCTGCGTATGGGGAGCAAAACTTAGAACAAAGTGTTCATTCAGGAGATTATCATGAACATGTACCAGAAACATACACAAATATAACTCCTCCTGGCTACTGAATTGCTAGAGAGCTGAAGTGAATACAATGAGTATTAAAGTCTCAAGCTTGTCTGCTTTCCCACTTAAAAAAAAAAAATCATTTGTAACTCTGATGTTGATTAAGAGTTTTTGGAAGAACATCTGATAGATGCAAGTCTGCATGAAGTCCATGGCAACCTATCAGTTTGATAATTTAGATCCTTATAACTGACAGCATTATCTAGCTGGTTTTATTTAAATAATGATACAAACAGGAGAGCATTCAAGATAAGAGAACCTTATCTTATGATTTAGGCTGATAAAGTAAAATTTTAAATAATTCTTCTTTTTCTACAACTGATTTTTTTTTGTTGTTGAGTTTTTTGGCTGGCAAAGGCTAACAAGTTTTTATTGGCATTGCCCCCAAATCAGAAAAGCACTTTGGAGTCGTTCTTTATTGTTGTCTACTCCTTATTCTCTACATCACAGGAAAGCGGCTGAGTGCCTGCCTCAGCTTCTGTGCAATCTGAAACAAAGAAACAGAGCATATTAAATATGTAGTCACTTTACACTATGCAGAAATAAGACTGCAGGCTAAGAAAGTAAACAAATTGTTCCCTCATTTTCTGAAAAACTGCATTTTTTTACTGCAGATTTTGTGTATGTAGGCCTCTCAAAGCATAGCTCTTCACTATGCAGGAGGGCTACAGGAACAAAGCCAGATTTTTCATGAAATCCATTTCCCTGCTGAAAAAAGGCCACACATCAGAACAGAGGTCCTGTGCTCTCACTGCAGCTCTCATGGTAGCCAGCAACCCACATAGGAACATTGATCTGGTCCCTCTACTGGGGGAGAGAGAATTGGTACAAAAAGACTGGTGAGGCTGCAACCAGAAGAATTATGATAGACTGGGGAAGAGACTAAAAGAGGGTAAGGAGAAACCTATGCCTAACCCCATCAGATGTGCCAGAGAAACTGAGCAAGGTGACCTGACGGGGAACCTGAAGTTCTCATCCACTGAGGATACCTCTGAAGCCCCACTGGCACCTTTTATTGCTCTGAAGGGCAACCAGTTGCTTTATATTACCCCCTTAAGTGACAGAAGTCAGGTTCCAGCACACTCAAACTCACGTTTTACCAGCATATCACATTAGAAAATTTGTTCTCGGGTTTCGTTTAAAAACTACAAGGAATACACGCACAAGAACAATTTTAAATGAGAACTAAGGTTGTAGGTCAAGTGCTCAGAGTTAGCATATTTAATAAGTCTTCTATACCTTGGGCTTTAAATCACAGAAGCTTCCCATCGTCCTCCCATCGTATGGGAGGGAAGTTTTGTTCAAATGGTTTATTGTTGTATTAAGTGCAGCAGGTCTTAACCGCTGAACTAAAGTTCTTTGTAACCTTAGTACCGGCATCATGAACAAAAAAAAAATAAAATCAAGCTGTCAACAATAACATTGCTCAACACCATTTTTTAGGTCTAATAGGCCAAATATGATGTTGTCACGTACACAGAAATAGTACCTATGGCAAAATATTATTTTAACTCATTCCTTGTTCTTTTATTTTTTTGTATGTACAATTCTTCAAATATCTGCTCTCTAGGAGAGGCTCATACAAGAAAATGGTTAAGTACTGCAAGTATTTCTTATAAAAACTAGCAGCACAGAATGTGCCAGAAAAATGGCATGGAAATACTACACCTTACCGTTTCATAAAACTGCGCCTGCTGCTCCAGATACAGACGAATGACACTGTTGTAGTCATAAATCCGGTTACTGTGGAAGTGATTCATCTCAGCTGCAATCAGACCCAGGAGGCAAATTATTTAAGAGAAGCATTCGTAATTAGGAACAGTTTCACTCAGTTCAGATTAGTTACTGTGCCACAAGCTCAGTGTCCAGCCCTGCCAGCATAGTTACTGCTCTCATGCTTCCACAATCTGTTTTGCCTGCAGCACTCAAGTTATGATAGAACCATTAGTAAAATTGGGAGGGTATCAACTACTCACTGCTAAAATATGGACACTTCTTGGATAAAGCCAGGTTCTTCTTACAATACTCAGGTGTACAAAGGTTTGATAAAGAATACAAGCAGGATTTTCTCCTACTGAGGTAACTGCTCTTTCCTGAAGTGTTTCTAATAGAATTTGGCTAGGACATTCAGATTTCCAAGGGTACAGATATCAAGTTTTAAGCCACAGCTATAAATAATTAGCTCAAAAAAAAGATAGAGCCAGTAGTGCTTGACCCATTCTTCACAGACTGTTTCAGTAGGATCTACTGGCATCAGATGGGGTTCACCTTTCTGAAAGTGGCAAGAGGGTCTTTGCTCACAAGCTAGCAGGGGTCACTGACGGAGCGTTAAACTAGGCTTGAGAGGGGAGGGGGGCAGTATCAGGCTTGTCTGTGACAAGCTGTGGCATGACAGGCAACGGTTAGAGGGATGGGGTGCTGGTGAGGGCCTGCAGCTCCGAGATGTGCTGGCTACACTGCAGCACGCTTGAAGTCTTACAGAGATGAGACAGAGCTCTTAGTCCCCAGGTGTAAGAAATCAGGAAAGGAGGGCAAAAGACTCAGTGTGGCTGAGTTGAGACCTGCTAGTCAAACTAAAGGGCAAGAAGGAAATGCATAGGCAGTGGAAGCAGGACAGGTATCCTGGGAAAAGTATAGGGACACTGCCTGGATGGGGTCAGGAAGGCCAAGGCGCAGCTGGAGCTGAACTTAACAATGGACGCAGAGAATAAGAACGGCTTCTACAGATATGTCAGTGAGGAAAGGAAGGTCAAAGAAAGCANAGGAAAGGAAGGTCAAAGAAAGCATACCCCCACTGATGAGCAAGACTGGCAAACTGGTAATGACAGACAAGGAGAAAGCTGAGCTACTCAACAACTTTTT
>VYXH01000056.1:65151-85347 GCA_013397275.1 Burhinus bistriatus | reverse complement strand
GGTGCGGGCGGGCGGCCGGGGCGGGAGAGGCCGCTGACCGCCTGTCTTGGCTCCGCAGCCCAAGGGGAAGGCGGGCACCAAGGGCAAGAAGCAGATCTTCGAGGAGAACCGGGAGACGCTGCGCTTCTACCTCCGCATCATCCTGGGGGCCTCGGTGAGTACGACCAGGGAGAGCTGGGCCGGTGGGGAGGGCCAGGCCGGGCCGGGCTGACAGCCGTGCCGTGCTCTCTCCGCAGGCCGTCTACGCCGTGGTGAACCTGGTGATCTTCTACCCCGCCGCTTCCGCCTGGACGTGGGTGAGCACCCGGCCCGCTGCGGGCAGGACACCGGCTTCTGCCCCGGCGAGGGGCGCCTGGGCCCCGCCCGGCGGCAAACCGGCTCCTTTCCTGGTTGCCGCGACAGGCGAGGCCAGCAGGCCCCCGTCGCTCTGCCCCGGTGGTCGTGGCTTTTGCGGCTGACAGCTGTTTCCTTGTTGCAGCTAGCATTTGTCTTCAGCTCGGTGGTCTACGGCACCAGCTACCGGTCCATGAACTCCATGGCAAAACCATCTTTCACAGACGATGGCAGCCTTGCCGACGGGGGAATCGACCTGAATATGGAGCAGGGGATGGCAGAGTGAGTGTCCACACCCGCACGAGTCCAGGTGAGCAGGACCTGCTGCCTGAGCGTGCACGCAGAGCCAGGAGAGCCCCCAAAGGAAAAGGCCAGGCCTCAGCTCCCACCTGACCTTGCCTACCAGCGCAGGCATGAGGGGAGCTGGAAGCCTGTAGCCATTTTTTTCCAAGAACGTACCTAAACTGTTCTCATTATCTGAATGCGTGCCCCGGTGTGCAGTAGTTGTGAGCCACCACGTGGGTATGTCAGCCTGGAATGGTCACGCTCCTTAGGGCTGAGGTGCACAGGCAGGAGATCCCAAATGTTTCAGCTGGAGCAGGTTACAACCTTATTTCAGTGAAGAGACGGTGCTGACACTGTGTGTGCTTCTGCAACACACAGAGGAATATATATTTTCTTTTTAAACTGCTACTGCAGGTAGTGCTTGACAGAGCAGAAGGGCACACGCTGCCAGTTACCCCATCCTGGCTGTAAACTGGCCATGTTGTGAACTGTTCTACACATTAAAAAGCCTCTCCTCTGTCTTAGCTGCTTCCTCTCACCTCCTCAGCCTTTTCTGCCCCCTGTGCTTGTGCATTGTCCGTGTCGGTCTGCAGACAGCGCCAAGCGTTTGCCTGTCCTGTGTTCTTGGCAGTGCTGTAACTCTCTTTTCCTTGGTCAAGGAACACACAACAGTAATTCCTGCAAAGTGCCCTTAAATAAAGTAAGGAAGACAGCAGTACTGAAACAGCAGAAATATCTTCTAGATTTACATCTCTTCCAACAGTGACCCTCAGAGTATTTACAGAAAACTGCCGGGCAGTCATGGATATGTCAGGCTTTGCTCTCTGTCCTCCCTGCCCTCAGCCTCCGTCTGTTGGTCCAGCTTTTGGTGGGGGTCTTTAGCAAGGTACCTGGGGTACTTGGCCCCTTCCCTTGAATGCCCTTCGCCTACAATTTAAGGTTTACCTCCATCTTTCACTTGCCAGGCTTTTGAAGAAACACAGCGGGGCCTTGTTTCCAGCAGAGCCCTCTGTGTCACGTCAAGTGTTCTTGTGCTGGAAGGGCCGTGTATTGATTTACATATTTTTATTTTTCATAACGTAAGTTTTATTTCTGCAGCTAGCAGATGTTATCAGCAGGCACAGAACCTGCTGGCTCTGCACAGGATGAGCTCTCATCTTGTGTTTTTGTTAGTAGAGTAGTAAATTTTCTACGTGCAGCCAGAGTGACTCAGGTGTCCAGTGTAAGAGACTCAGATGAGGGACGAGGAGGCTGGGAAGAGAGGGAGTTATTTCTAGCATGACTTGTGAGCTGGGTGCTTTACACCCTCTTCATCCTATGGTGAGTTCTTTTCCCTGCTGGTCAGCTGAGTGTTTTATCTCCCATTTTACACTTTTGGCTCTCCTGAGTAGAAGTGTAAAATATTTTGGATACCTTTTTTGTGCAACAGCATGGGACAGTCAAGTAAGAAAAATACAGAAGTTCGATGTCATCTGTGGTATCCTCCCATTGTGGGAGATGTGTAAGGCACCGAGACAGAGCGGGTGCCCCAATAACTGCCCCATCCACGTGTGTGATGGTGTCCAGGGAAAATGACTGACAGGAGTTAGCACAGGGATCCTGTTACCTGCTGTGAAAAGGTGTCAGGCGCAGTCTTAGCACCACTGCAGTCCGGTTGCAGACATAGTACTTCCCTTGATACTGGGGCTCTGGTTTTTTTTCTGCCTGAGCAATACACTGTTGGGGTGGGGTTTATGACACATTAAAATTAATTGATGCTTGTCTGAGGCACGTGAGAGTGCAAGTCCTTCATTGTTTTCACCCTGCTGGTACGTGAATGCAAAGTGCTAATGAACACTCAGTGCTCCTCCTGCTGACTGCACGCATTTGTCAGGTGAAGCGCTCTAAATTACCCTTTTGGAGATCGGGGAACCGCTCTGTGCTAGTGGTTACTTTCAGAAAGCAGCAGATGTTTTCCTGCCTCTCAGCTGAGTGTGCCACAGCTGATTAATGCGTGCTCTTTTGGAGCTGCTTCTGGAACGCTGCGGATTTGATAGCGTTTCCCTCATGCTGTCTGTAACTGACACAGATACTGTGTGTTGCTTTGGGGTTGAGGAAGGCTGACGTGGCTGGTCTGTGGGAGAGCTGGCTTCAGTGGGAGCTCTGCTATGATCCCTCTGTGGCCTCCGGTGATGCATGAGATTTCTGAACCCCAGCGTCCTGTCATAGGCCTGTTCATGGTGGATTCTGCAGGGTCTCAAGTTGATGGCGACGTCCCAGCCTAAACCAGTTGTTCCTGATGATGAATACCTAAAGTCACTTTATTTTGTGCTGTGCTGCCCAGACTGAGATAAGCTATTTCATTACCATTACCTCTGCCTTTGTTTTCTTGACCCTATTCTTGGCCGTGACTTGAGTGTTTCTTACTCCAGAAGATGATTATTTAATGGGAGTGAAGGAGCTGGTGTTTTTCTAACCCATCTAACCCACTCCCTGTGGCTTGTGTTGAAAAATCAATACTTGGTTACCTCTCCTGGGCGTCAGGTTCCCCCCAGGGTGGTGGTTGAGGTGTGGGCAGCTTGTCCCTCTCTGTAGCTGCTCTCAGCTCTGCCTCAGGCTGGCGTGGAAGACCCTGGAGTCAGATAAGCAGGAGGGGAGGGGGAGCTGTCTGTTGTAGCTCAGCTTGCGGGCGATGGTGTTCTTGTCCTTGCAGCACCCCGGCCCTTTGGTGACCCTCAGCGTGTCTGTCAGCCTGTGCAATGGCACAGGGAAGATTCATGCTTCCCTTCAGTGCAGCCAGCCGTGAGTGGCTTTACTTTATACCATGATAACGTGTCAAATCAGCAGAGGCTGGCTGCTGTTGCAGGCTGCGGGGGTGGTGGTTTTGTCGATTTCCACTCCCCCACATTCTTCAGCTTTCTCAATGTCCCTTTTCAGAGAGTGCCTAGCTCTTTAACTCATCAGATTTATTTATTTTTTTGTTGTTTACTGCTCTGATTCTTCTAGATTACTGTGTGTGGTAAAGCATAGCTGCAGGGACAGTCCTTCGGTTGGGCTGGGCAGGGCCGCTCCCCAGAGGCAGTGCGGACGGGCTGTGTTGGCAGTGGAGCTGGTGTGTTCCGTGGCGGCTGGAATGGAAGGTTAATGTTTTACTTTTCTTCCCTCAGGCACCTCAAGGATGTGATCCTGCTGACAGCTATAGTCCAAGTGCTGAGCTGCTTCTCGCTCTACGTCTGGTACTTCTGGCTCTTGGTAAGCCCCTGTGGTTTTCCTTGTTACTCTGCATTGTTCCTGTCTTTCCTTGTCTTCAGGGCTGAGGACATTATTTATCCATTTCATTTCAGTGTCCTGTTTCAGGCCAAAACTATCTTCTGATAAATTTTAAAATCTCCATGTCAAATCTTGTTAAAAATGAGACCGTACAAAGGAAAGAAGTCCTGATCCCTTTGAGTGAACCACACAAAAACTAGGCTGGCCTTGGCCTTTCTCTCTCGCCCTGTGAAAGGGCAACAAGAAACACGAGGCAGATCAAAGCCATCTCTGTGCATAGAGCCTTTTTCTGACTGTGGCCAACAGACTGTGCTGCTGCTTCTTTGGTTTTCTCAGTCCTTCACCAGCACGGACTGAGGCTGGGAACTGCTGGACACTGTGCCGCTTGGTAGATCAAATGCTGTAAGTTTTGATTTCCGCTTAACGCTCCTGAGACATTTGTCATGTGCCTCCAGCTTTTGCAGAAGGATAAAAAATATCTCCAGTCAGTTAAAAAGTATCTCCAGTCAGTTAAAAAAAATCCCACAGTTGCTTTGAATATATCGCACAAAGGTATATAAGGCAATCTTGGGAGCATAGAAAGTTATCTTATTTCAGTCCTTACTCACAAGTTCCTTTCTAGCTGGCCTGGCAGAAGGCAGCCTGAACTCTGACTATCACCCGGAGACCATCCAGATCACATTTGTTTTCATTTAGAGAAATGTGGGTGTTTTTTCTGAAGGAGGGAGAGGCAGAATGTCTGGGCAGTTGGATCTTTCTGGGTAATTCAGACCTGATGCTGGGATTTCCATATATGAAGCCGAAGTGCTGTATACGTATGCAAGTTCCTAAGCTGTATGAAATGGGGACATTTATTTTGGATGCCTGCCACTGCCTTCGATTTCCGTGCATCCTGTGATGCCCCTGATCCAGCCTATAAAGATATTCCAGTGCCTTTGGCTTCCTCAGTAGGACCAGCCCTCCTGACCATAAGACTACCACTGCCAAAGCTGTCCCCAAAGTGACCGAATTTGTGCCTCACGTGTTTTGCAGGCTCCGGGACGTGCTCTCTACCTCCTATGGGTGAACATCCTGGGGCCCTGGTTTACAGCTGACTCTTCGCCCGCCGGTCAGGAACCAAATGAGAAGAAGCAACGCCGACAAGAACGCCGCCAGATGAAGCGCTTCTAGCCCTGGCTGGGGAGATAGATTAATGCCATCTGTCATCTCCATGCTGTTATTTCATCAGAGATGCGACTGAAACCAATCCAAAACCATCGCAGTAGCTATGTTGCCCTCTGTCATTGCTGCCGTTCCGCTAGAAAGGCTGCAAGAGACTTCCCTTCGCTGGTTCTTCACGCCAGTCGAGGCCTTGCTCCTTGGGATGACAAGGGGGGTGATGCTGGGATGTGTGTAAATACCTTTTTAAAGCAGCGCTGTATCGCGTTCGAGGTTGGGGATTGCAACGTTGGAGGAAACAGCACATTAAAGAGCAGAGTCTAATTGGCCATGCTGGCAGTGTGTTCATACAGGGGTGCTAGCAGAGGGAGCTGTTAAAAAGGCCAGCATATTATTGGAGACCTGGACCAGCGGGAAGCAAAATCCCCCAAGGCAAGTGGGCTCATCCCTTCCCGAGGTTGCTCTGTGCTGCCCTGCCTGCCGGAGCATCCACTCTCTGCAGAGGGGCTGCAGCTGCCCTGCGAGATGGGGAGCGTGGGCAGCTGGGGTGCTGTGAATGGGTCTTGCTACCAAACTTGGAGCCTTTGGGTTTGAGCCTGGGCTCTCTGAAGCCAGAAATTGGCCTGTGCTACCTTTGCAGGAGCTCAGCAGGATGAAAGACTACAGCTAAAAGAAGCAAAAACTAAATCTGTGTTGGTTTTTTTTTTTCTTCTTTCTTTCTTTTAAATCAGCTGTCCCAGGGGTGGCACAGCCGGGGTGCTGCGATTGCTGCAGAGACCACGTGTTAGAGAGCAGGAACAGCTCACAGCAGCTTCTGCTTTTGCCTACTTTGATTTATTAATGTTGTCCCTGCCCAGTATGGTGTTTTACATGCTCTGGTGACCCCTTCCTGCTCCTGACGCACCAGCTTGGAGCCCTGCAGCTTTGCCTGTGCAAGCAAGACACACGGTTGGTATTCACAGGGGTGCCAGCCTGCCCTTTGATGCTATCCACAACCTTTTGCCCACACGTTGTTTCCATTACATCATTTTTATTACACGCTTTTTTCCTAACATCAAGCCCAATCCCCACCCTGAGTCCTCCTGTGCCTCAGAGCCAGGCAGAGCGGCTGTAGTTGGGGTGCAGAGCGATGGTTAATTGTGGGCAAATATCTAGGAGTTGGGGCAGGGGAGAGCAGAGATTGGTATTTGGGGGATTAAAGTCCTTCCTGCTGCTGGTGGGTGGCATGAGGGAAGGGGTAGGGAGTGGGAAATGCACACATGGGGCAATTGGTGGGTGTGGGCCAGCCCCGATTCCCTGCCAGGGCTGCTAGGCATAGCCCAGAGCCCGCAACCCCATATGCTGGCCTCAAGTAGGTGCCCCTGCTCTGCTGGGAGCACTCCATGGCACCCTAAGGGTATCCCCCCTGCATCGCAACCATCCCAGCACAGCCTCCTGCACCCCTGGGGGACCAGTGTGTCTCCCCAGCTCTGCCCTCGCTCCCTCTGAACCCTCTTCTCCAGCTCCCCAAAGCCACGCGGAGCCACACAGCCATCCCCAAAACGCACAAGGGATGGTGTGTGTGTGGGGGAACACATCAACACTAACCACACCGGCCCTCCTGGCCGCGCTACCCTACACAGCAGTACATGCACAGCGGCCGCCTGGGCGCAGGGCTCTGCCCTCTCCTCCAGGCTCCAGCCCCAATAAATATCCAATAAACGGCACCAGTTACAGCCTCGGGGCACTGGTTTTGGGGGTGGGGGTGGAGATGCCCCTCAGTCAGGCAGCAGCTGCTCCAGCTCTTCCTCATTCAGGCCGTTGGTGGTGACAATGTGGTCCAGCTGCTTCATGTACCGCTCCAGGTCCTGCATGAAATGGGGGATGCGGGCTTTCTCCAGGACCCCAAATTTCTTCAGTCGATTCACATCTTCATAGGAGACCTGATGGGAAGCAGGGAGACGGGGTCAGCATCTTCCCCATCCCATCAAAAGGAGGGGGTTTGCCCCCTCTGCAGCCCACCTGGGTCACCCCCCCCTTCCCACCCAAACACCCCTCCTGCTGGGGAGGCACTGGCAGAGCTGCTTGTGGGTGGGGGATTTGCAAGGATTTTTGAGTTTGCTCATTTTCCGTCACTGCAAGGAGAGATGACAGCAGGACTGGTCTGGCAGAGGGCCAGCAGAGCTTAACCTGCTGGGTTAAGCCTCTCCCTGAAGGTCTCCCATGGAGGAGTACGGATTGTCCCGTCCTTCCTTGCACCCTACCCTGTCTTTCCCCAGCTCCAGCAAAACCCCTATGTGCAGCGAACAGCAAAGCACTGACGGGCCGATAGCCAAGGGCTTGTTTTCAGGAGAACATGGGACTGTGGGAGCCCATGTGAGCTCTGGGATGGGATGGCTGTCTAGGATCAGCCACTCCCCTCCCCCAGCCGTTACCTTTCCAAGTGCAGCCAGCAGCGGGAAGTCAATGGTCTGCCTATGGCGCAGGATGCGGAGAATCCCATCCAGGTAGACCTGGTCCTTACTGAAACAGCCTGGAAAAGCGGGAGAGAGGCCTGGGAGCGCGACCCCAGCACCCCACCATCCTCCTGAATGTCTGCCGACCGCAGTAACCAGCATGATGGCACTGGACTGAGGTGACACAAGTGTGCCAGGGCTCAGGTGTTGCTGGTGCCGTGGCCAGGACCGCTGGGTCCCAAAGGATGAGCACTCAGGAGCGGCGCTGGGGACAGCAGAGGCAGCTGGGTGCAGCGAGAGCCCCACACCCCTCACTGGGCTGCTTTCACCCTTCCTCCCAATGTTTTTTTGTTTTTTTAAAATAGTAAACCACTCCAAGACTCCAAAGGCATCCCCAGAAATGCTCATTTTTTTCCTCTCCTTTGGCTTCTGCTTCCCTGGGAGCTTCTGTGAGTCACTCCCATCAGATGGCGGGGGTGACCCCATCCATCCCAACTTGAACCTGAGCAGCCCAAGAGCTGACGTGCTGGGACTGCATGTAAAAGATCACTGCCATAAAAACGAAGCTGTGACCTTATTGCTCTCTACAACTACCTGAGAGGAGGTTGTAGTGAGGGGGGGTGTCAGTCTCTTTTCCCAGGTAACAAGCAATAGGATGAGAGAAAATGGCCTCAAGTTGCACCAGGAGAGGTTTAGATTGGATATTAGGAAATATTTCTTCACCAAAAGGGTTATCAAACATTGGAAAAGGCTGCCAAGGGAAGTTGTGGAGTCGCCATCCCTGGAGGTATTTAACAGATGGGTAGACATGGTGCTGAGGGACATGGTTTAGTGGTGGTTTTGGCAGTGTTAGGTTGATGGTTGGAGTTGATGGTCTTAAAGGTCCCTTCCAACCTAGATGATTCTATGATTCTGTGATAAAGACAAGTATAATCCCATAGGAGACGGTGCTGGGGATGGGGAGGGATGTGGGGCAGAGCCACCATTTCAAATACTGCTGTGGCAATGAGGGTCAGTGATGCTCAACCCACCCCGCAACAAAACATCCCCACCTCTGGTTTTTCTTTTTAATAAAAAAAAATCCCTTTCAAAACTCGAAGGCTTTGCACTCCCCAAGCGGTACCTGGCTGCGAGGTGTCAGTCTGGCCCCGCTTCGCCCGCACGCAGTACTCCCACCGGACGCCAGCGTCCTGGACGTACTGCTCCAGGTCCTGGAAGAGGGCGGAGAAGGAGAGGCGGCTGGCCCGCTCGATGGTGTAGTAGAGCAGGGCTGCCCGCCACAGGAAGGGCTGCTTGCGGAAGAGGACGCTGTGCAGGCTGGCCAAGCCTTCCTCCGTGGGGTTGGCGGGCTTCAGGCTGTACTGCTTGCGACCCTCGGAGCTGTGCCAGGGCTGGCGGGTGTTGTTCACCCCCCGGATGTAGTGGGTGCCTGGGGAGGGGAGGACGGGAGCCAGCGCTGTCGGCCACAGCCACCAAAAAGCTCGACCCCTTGCCCGCCCCAAGTTGCTGGGGTTGGAGTTGAGACCCAGCACTGATGGGTCCCAGCTCCAGTCTGGGCTGGAGATGCTGCCATGGGACACCTTGTTTGCTCCGGGGCCCAGGGCAGGCACATAAGTGCATGGGTGGGTGCCCAACACCCCCTGCCCTGCATGTGGAGATGGACCCAGGCAGCCTCAACCCCTTCCAAAACCTGCCCAGGAGCCCCCCTCCAGGCTGCCTCCTTGCAGGACCCGGTGGGCATCACCTTGCTCCATGGTCCCCGCACCCCCCAGTGACAACCAGAGGATGCTCACAGCATCCCCCCGCTCTGCCGTGCTGACCTATCTCATGGCGCAGCATCCCCTCCAGCCAGTGCTGCCGGGCTCCAGCCAGGTTGATGGCCAGTGTTGGCCGGCTGTCCTCCACCATCATCACTGCCTGGGACAGGAGGTCGTCGGTGAGCTGCACCACCACCTGCAGAAGAAGAAAAAGGAGACAACTGGCATCAGCACTGCTGCGGGAGGAGATGCTCCGTGGGGTCTTGGCTCTAAGCAGAGGCTGAGATGGTGGCAGATGGTCAGAAAAAGCCACCGAGGCCGCAGGCGGCACCACCTGGCACTGCTGCTCCAGCACCAACGTGTGCTGACCCCAAAGAAACCACAGATCACACGAGCAGGCACGGAGGGCCTAGAGGAAACGGATGATCCCCCGGCGGGGATGAAACAACTTCTTTAACCTTTTTTACCGCCAGCAAATCTGAGCAGGCACCATGGGGGGAGCAGGCAGCTCCTGGGCAGCCTGGCACGAGCATCCCTCTGGCTCCAGCATCCCCCCCACCCGGCACGTTCCCATGGGCTGCGCACAATTTAGTGGCCACAGGTGATGGGCATCCTCCGGAGACCTGCCCTCTCCCGCTCCCGCATCCTCACTAGCATGGGGTGGCACAGTAAATTCAATCACTGAATCAACCCCGCTCTAAAAATCAACAGCAACTACTCCATTACAGGTCCAACCTCTAGAGTGCTCCCCCCCGCCCCCCCCCAAACATCCCATGAAGGAATGAAGCCTCTGGCTCCATTTTCACGGATTCTCCTGCGGATTCTCCCTTTCGAGGCTCCACGACACGAGCAGCGAGGATGGATCCACGCCAGCCCACCCTTGCAGTGGGAACTGCATGTGCTGGCCACGATTCACAGCAGGGATGGGCAATGCATGTGCAGGACAGGAGAACATCTTTATACAGAAAAAAACATCTATTTTGGGAAACGTGGCTATCGCAAGCACTGCAGCCAAGACAGCTGCTCTACGTTAACATCAGTTAACGTGCCAACCAAGCAGCATTTTCTGACCATCCAACTTCAGACCTGCAGCGACTCGAAGCCGCAGCATCGCCGGAGGGGACTCATGGCTCTGCCACATCCCTGGGAGCTCTCGCATCCGAGGTTTGGCCGCGGCAATGCTCGGGACCTGCAGGCACACACCAATTTCATCTCGAAACCCTTCCCCCATGTACATATTAACTCTAACACTCTAACAGCTATTATTTCACAGCTGACACTTTTCAGGATGAAAATATGCACACACATTACTACGCGACAATTCTTCTCTCTTATTTAAAAAAAGGAGAGGAGACTGAATGGGTTTGCTTTAACCTGGATTTATTATTGTGCGAAGCTGCTCCTGGAAGCCAGAAGTGCAACTTAACAGAGCAGAGTCGACCACTGGGCAAAAGAACAGCATAAAATACTTACAATGCAATGGCTTACCTGGATTAAAATATACCAGCGTGAAACAGAATCCCTCCAGCTCTGAGAAAAGACTCGCCAGTTCACTTCTGACTTGTGCGTATCTCCTCGAGCTGTGTTTCTGCTCCAGTAAGCAGGTAAAAATAAATAAGGGTGTCTCCTTCGCTGCCCCCTCCCATGTCCAGCCATGGACCGTGGTGACCTGGGATAAACTGAGGCAGGGGACTGATCCAGACTAGAACTCGGTTTATGCTCTAGGTTAGTTTCCAGCACAATCATCGCCACGTGAGCTCCCACGGGGGGGTCTTGGTGGGGAGAAGACTTCTGGCAGCAGCCCCAGCTTCTGCTAACAGCCCCATCTGGAGCCGCAACAGGCAGGGAAGGTTACGGCTTCACTGCAAGCAGAAATAAGGAGGCAGGAATGAGCCAGGTTTTGGTATGATTTTAACCAACGCCGTTCTCTTAGGGCAGCTCAGTGTGATGGGAATACAGCCTGGACACCCAACATGGGAATCCCAAACGGGACTAGCAGAGGCTGAAATCCTGGGATGCAGGAGGGGACGGGGAGAGCCAGGGGCCAGAGTTTAAACCAGAAGAAAGATAAGGAATACATTTCATTGTCGCAGCACTTTTCCTGCTCCCTCGAAGACGCTGCAGCACAGACCTGGTGCCCGGACCCTGTGACAGTCCCTGGTCCCCAGGTCTTTGCTGCCCAACCTGCAGCTGTTCCAGGGAGACGAGGCACCGTGGCAGCCCGAGCTCTGCTACCCGGATACAGGATGCTCTGCAAGGCCAGGTCCACATCTTGCTGTCTTGTTCCACTTCATTGCCCCTACATGGGGAAAAATAAACCCCAAGGAGGTTGGAATTTAGGATACTAGATGCAGAAAAACTAACTTCTTCCCTAGGATAAATGCTCTCGTTCTTACACCTGCTTTCCCTCAGCCTATTAAAAAAACACCACCTCTGCGCCCCAAACTCCTCCTCTCTGCTTTTCTCCATTTTCCAGCTGCTCATCCTTGGCCATGTTACGCTGGATTCCTCCAGGCACCGTCCCCAATTGACTGGGATTCAGCAGCTCCAGGTTGTCCATACCGGTGGGAACTGCTGCAACGGGGTCAGCCCAGCTGCCGGGTTTCGGAAGGCTGGTGCTCGCTTGGCATCCCCCCAACGGTTCAAGGTTCCCTTGTGCAATTTCAAGAGCTATCTATCTCAGAAAACAACACTTACAGCGCTCACACAAGCAAAATATTGTATAAATCCAGGAGTTTAACTACATCGAGTGTTACCTGGGTAAATGCTCCATGCAGCTCATCTCTGGTGACCTCCAGCTCTCCCTTCCCATCTGCACTGGCATCTTAATTCCCACCACTAAAGAAAAGTCTTTTATTGTAACCCAAATGTCTGTCCATCACCTGTCCATGGCATTTCCTCTGCTGTACTGGGAATGCCATGTGCCACATCCTACGCTGCATCTTCCCTGCTGTTACCCAGGCTAGCACCCGAGCATCCTACCAGGGCTGAGCTGCCCTAAAGCAGAGACACACTCCGCTGTACTAAGTGCGAAGCAACATTTGCAACAGAGTGCTCTGGCTTTAAAAGAGTCAATTTTTTGTATTATTTGGGGGGGGAGCTTTATGCTACAGGACTAGTCAATAGTCTGAGCATTCCCGTCCTGAGATGGTGAAATCCACAGCGTCAATGACCTGCTCACACAGTGCGATGTGAGCACCACATGAGCCTAGTCAAACTGTGGAAAGGCAAGTGCTGTCCCTCAACCTGAACAGGAGGCAGACTGTACAGTCCAAACCCAATATTCTTCCTTTTTCTTTTCCTGGCTGGTATCATCACGTGCAGGGTGAGCAAAGACAAAGGCAGCAAACAGCTGGAAAAATAAGAGGCGGCCAAGGATGCTGAGGATGCGATGCTCAGCACTGCAATCAGGTCTTGCAGGAGCCCTTTTTAGGCTAGGCAGCAAGAGCTGCAATGCAGAACGAAGCACTCCCTGGCATACGGCATTTGGTGAAAGACCCAAGGGCACAGAAAAATTTGGTTTGCCACAAGCTGGGACACTGCTGGAGGCTGAGCACAGAGGGAAGGGTGTAGCTGAAGTAACCGGTCTCCGTTTTTGAGAATCAAGAAAAACTCCAAGCAAAAGCACCCAAGAGCCTTTCAAGGAAGAATTCAAGTCAGAAAGATCACTTTTGATTTTTTCTTTCTGTTCTCATGATGAAGAAAAGGTAAAGGCAACAGAGAAACAGCAACACTCCATTATATGGTGTGGAAACTATTTTTCCCTGTACAAGAGCCGGATGACATCAAGCAAAGCAGTTAGGAAGCAGATTCAGGACGAAGAAGCATCAGCAAACAGTGCAACCTGCAGCAGAAGGTTTGTGACAGTTCACGATCAGGCAGGCAAATTAATGGCAGGGGTTTTGCAGGCAGGAAGACCCCCCCCCAACTCAGGAAGTCACGGGGCTGCCGCAGCCCGGAGAGAAATTTCCTATCCCTGTCCTAAGGATGGAAAGATCCTGGGACAGAGGTGGGTAGGGGAATGAGGGACTGAAACGGACTGATCCAGGCATTGGGAAGCAGGATTAGATACTGCTTGGAGAGGCTGAGAGCTCCTGCAGCTGTGGGTACAGCTGCCGGTCACAGCTCCCCTGCGAGAGCCACTGATAGGGATGCGCCCAGGGGCCACCACGGTGAGAAGATAACGGGTAAAACCCCACGATGTCATTCTTCAGATGTCAGTCTGATGACTTTTTACAGGCATTGTTTTTTCTTATTAAACAGAGATGCCAAGAACTGCCCTGTACCAAGCCAGCCGTCTGGGAGTGATGGGAAGGGAGTCTCAGCATCGCCGGAGACCGCAGCTTTGCACGCTCTCCTTATGCTGCCTGCAGCCCTTCTCCGGCTGCAGCAGCCCATCCGGCTGCTGAGCAGCACCACTTGCCTTATTTCAGGACCCTCCAGCTTTGCAGAAGCTGTTAAAACAGGGGCTGCAACTTCAGCCACAGTCGTATTCCTGGAGCAGCAGCACCAGCTCTCCAGGTTTGTGACCCCTCTCGTTCTCAGCAGGATCCCCAGCACGTCCTCATGGTCCAGGAAGCTTCTGCCCAGCTTTTGTGGATGTAACGATGGAGAAAGAGCTCGGTGCCAGGAAGCAAGGGAAGACTGCTGATGGCTCCTGCGGCACGGGCTCCTGCCTCTCCCCAGCTCCCTGGCACTGCCAGCAGCCTGCCCATCTGCTCAGCACCTCACATGCCAACAAAGTGCCAGCACTGAGCAACTCCAGGGTGGAGAGACACCATTGATGGGATCCCAGGAGATGCTAGCTAGTGTTATTTAAGTTAACAACATTTCTCAACCCCAGGAATTGCCGTGCAGCACTTACCAACGGGGTCAGGGGTTTCTCTGCTGCAAGCTGGGAGCTCACCGAAATCCGTATGGAGACCTCTGAGCTCCAGCAGCGTCACCTCAGTCCTGAGCCAGAAGAAAAGCAGAAGAGCTTCAGGATCTGCAGCTCGGACCCCAACAAAGAAGCTTTTCAAGATGCAAAGTCAATTATAGCGCAAATACTTACCCATAAGCACGCTGCCTGCGGTGCCAGAAAGTGGGATCCTGCCTTTGTTGATCGGCATCAGGGACAAAAGGCAGCTGCCTGCAGTGACTGCCACCAGCCTGGCCGTGCTGCCTGCCCGGACTGCCTGCAGGCAGCTGACACATCAGCGGGTCGGTCTCTGGGCTTACGCAGCCCCCTGCGCTAGAGTTTCTTCTGGTTTGTTTTGTTTTTTTTTTCCCCCAAGAAAGCCATCACGATTAATATATAACAGGGAAAAAACCAGCATGGCAGAGCAGATGGAGCAGAGCAGGTGAAAGTCAGGAATCACAGATACACATCTGAAACCGCCCAGTTCCCTGACAGGGTGTTATATCATCAATGACGCAGAAGTTTCAGCAAGTTTTTGTTCTGTACGTGGGGCAAAGTTCGCCAGCATCAAGAGCAGATGAAACCCTTCCCTCTTCCCTGCCCCAGAGAAATTCAGTGAAATTTGTAATGGGTGGGAACAAACAAACAAGTGCTTTAATGGTTTTAAAAGCACTTACCAAAAGTTTCGGATAGAAAGGCCACGTATCTCGCACGCCGATGTGCAAACATAATTACTGAACCCTGCGTTCCCTTGAGCAAAGGGAAAATTACACAGGGCTGGAAGGAAGCCAGTTGTACACCAATATGTAAGGAAAAAGACGGCTTTCTGCCCAGCCAGAGCTCAGTTCAGGTTTAGATTAGTGGAGAAGAGCAAAATAACTGAATTTAACCAATTAATAAAAATCAAGAGATAGACCACAACTAGCAAGGCGTAAGTGTAGGTCTGTAAGTAAGACTGGCCAGCCGCTAGGCTGGGTACCGGGACTGGTTCTGGGCACTAAAAGGCAGCTGAGTTACAGGAAGAGATTTGCAGAGATCCCTTCTGTCCTAAGCAAAGGCTTAGGAGGACCAAGGTGCCAAATTCACATTCCAGGGACATCCCCAGGAGGCATCAGGGCAAACAAAGGGGGCTGAAGGAGGAACATCCCTCGGCCAGGTGGGACCTTGTGGAACCGCTGACTCCCGCTTCTGCGGGCATGAAATGTGCAGGGTACTGCCAAGCAAGGTGATGCTGTGGGGAGCTGCTCATGAATAAACCTGTTTGGAGATGGAGGTGAAAAGTCAGAGCTAGGAAAAATAGTCTGGCCAAGAGGCAGTGGTGAGGAAGCCCCTCCCTGCCAGTCAGCAGCCAAAGGCAGGCCCGTGAGCCCAAAAAAATAAAAATAAAAATCAAAGCCAGGTCCAGAAATCCTTCTCACCGCTTGAACCCAGGATGGTGAAAGTGTTTTGCCCACACCTTATTGGCAGGAAGGGGGGGGGGAAAACCACCCTTAACCAAAGCTGTGGGACATCCCACGCCGGATGCTGCTGGGGGCACAGAGAAACCAGACTGAGATGCTGAACTTCACCCCCTGCTCCATCCCGCATGGCTACCATCATCCCTTAACCATATATTTCCCAGCCTTAAAACCCGAGCTTGGGGTTTCAAAGCGCTGTAACCCGGCACATCCCGCAGGATAGCAGGAAATCTCTTCCCCTCCCTGCTTTGCTTTTGGGCATGTGAGTGAAGGCGGCTGTTGGGAGATGTCTGCCATACCACCACTAACAGCAGGAGAGGACTTCCCGACGGTAACTGATACTCAAGCATGCAGCAAAAGGCTCTTTGCACAGCCATGCGGACAAGCAGCAGCTCTTCTCCCTCTCTCTCAAGCATAAAAGGGAGATATACACTGAAAAAATCAAGGGAAACTGGTGGGGAACCAGCACCCATGTCCTAACGCCGGGATACAGCGAACGCAGCCAAACTGGAGATGAAAGGACACCACAGCTCAGAGCAGAAAAGTTTCTTCTTTGTACCCAAAACACTTCTTAATCTGAGTCCTTTTTATCAGAAAATAAATATTTTGCAGCTGTATTTTACAAGTGCTAATGCAGGGACGCGGATTACCTCTCCCACGCAGCCTTCCTTCTGCATGTACTTTCGGATCACGGACCAGATCTGGCACTTGCTCAGCAGCCTCCCGCCCGTGGCAACTTCAAAGCTCTCGTAGGTCCCATACTTCTCCAGGACAGCACGAATGATCCTGATCGCCTGTCGCACGCAGAAATGAAATATCAGCGCAAACACCCTCCCCGCTTACGAGCACATCTTAAAATCCCACATACAATAAAACCCAGCGGAGATAATCCCTGATAAACGCCTGTACAGCGAGACGTGGTTTTGCAGTATCTAAAAAAACCAAGGAGACTGAGCCAGCTGGAAGTGGCCACCAGGACAGATGGACACCTAACGCAATCAGCATGCCCCACAGTATATTCTTTCTGCTTTTTACCACCCTTGCAAGCATCTGTTGTGGGGACCCGGCAAAGCAGAAGCGAAACACCATCGTCCCAGCACGCTGCCTCTGGAGGTTAAAGCCGCGATTATTTTCATCTTTTGTGCTTTCGGTTCTCCTTCCAAACTCCAGCGCTTGCACAAAGAGGTCTAGCTCATCAGCTTGCTTTCTACCCTGGGAGTTTCTCATCGCGGCGCTGGATCGCACACCCAGCAGTGAGGCTGAGCATCACCAGCATCGTCCTCCCCTGCAGCCAGGGTCTCAGCACAACCAGCCTCCTGCACACCACCAGCCGTCTAACAAAAGCAGCACGTGCTATTTTATTAGCTTTAACATTTATGGAGCATCTATAAAACATGAGCATTTATTAGCACGTTTCCTCCCCAAAACTGAGGTTTCATTGTAGGCATTTCCAAGCAATGACTTTCTCCAGCCTATTAATATATATTCCAAAGCAGATGATGACGTCTTTGCACCAGTTCTGGAGTTTTTCCAGAGGTTTTATTGCATCTGTAAACCTGGCTGAGCTGCTGCCAGGCTTCCCAGCCCAGCGCCAAGTGCTGCTCCTGAATGTTTTGCCTCCCATCCCCTCCCTCGTCCCTAAGGTCACCCAGGATCAGGAGAAGGGTGCTCACCACCAGCACCAGCACTCAAACCATCCAACACCCTGTAGAGGGGCCTCACGGGCTGCGTCTGGTGAGCCGCCTCCCCTCCCCCAGCAGAAGGTCCTGATTTTTCCCTCCCTGAACAGTTTTCTCTGCACAGCTGGTTTATATTCTCAAGTCACTTATTGCATCTTTCCAGGAGAAGTTGTGCGGGGGTTTTTTTGTGGTGGGGTTTTTTGGTGGGGTTTTTTGTTTTGTTTGCTGAGCGATCAGGATAATTTTCGCAGCACCGCAAGGAACCTCCTACCGACAGCAGCAGAAAAAGGACCATTTCTTCCTCCCACCTCTTCTCTCTCCTCCCAGGAGACCCAAAGCACGGAACCAAGAGAAACCCAGCACAGCTGGTGCCCAGGAGCAAGACGACCAAAGAGCACGCTCCCCGCCGACCTCCAGCGCATGTCCTGGCAAGCAAAATTCCTAAAATACCAAGTTTAGTTTTCTGAGAGGCTGCTGAGCATCTCCAGGCAGCCCGAAATCATGCACCCACCATATGCTGAGGGATAATAAATCCTCCAGCCCCAGCTCCCCGTGAATGCTGCTGGTGTTCCTGCAACAAACCAAAGACGTGATCGGTGTGATGAGCCTCTACAGGGCTAGAAGAATCCTTCTGGTTTATTTCAATTTTCTATTAAAAAAACAAAATACCACCCCCCCCCAGCACGTGCAGAGCAGCAAGCTGGAAGCAAGGAGCTGGTGCTGGTTTGTCTGCTCTTGTCCAAGGATGCTGGCTTAGCAAAATCTCTCATTTATTTACGCTCCAGGATTAATGCAGGTTTTTAAAAATAAAAGCAGTTTATAGCCAACAGTTAGCTGCCAAGGGAAAAAAAGTTTACCAAAATCAAAGAGACTGGAAGGAGGTTACTGCAGGGCATGAGCAAAGGAACAGGGACACAAACACCGTCCCATCATACCATCACCGGAGAACTTGGAGAAACGTTGCTTGAAATGCTCAACCCGTAGTATCTGAGACTTAATTTAATTCATGCAAAGTAATGCGCGGAGACAAGTAATCTCAATTATTCATCTTTTACTATGTTGTAAGCCAACTGGACTGAAAGAGAAAGCAAGGGGGGGAAATGGCTCTGAACAATCCATTTTACCGCTTTACTCGGAGAATGAAATGCACTTAAATGCAGGAAGAAAACAGTGAAAAGCCAGTGAAATCTTCAGAGGAGTCAGCCTGTCTGCCCTGCAACAGCATCGCTGGCACCAGTTTATCTGGGGCAGAGGTACTGGAAATGACTAACTGCTTAGAAAGCTGTTTACAGAACGAGCCTGAATCTTCGGGATAATAAATCAGGCAGACATATAGGAATTAATGCAAGAATAAGTAAACATTCAAAAACCAGTAAATAAATCTGTGAAGAAGTTGTTATTTGAAACACTGGACGTAAGCTCCCAACTCGTAGGTGCAAAAAGACGCCTCTGGCGTGCACGCCTGAATTTAAGACAAGAGTTTTCCATCTGTTTCCTCAGATGCAGCTAAAGAGGGTCCGTGTGGCAGAAAGGATGCTCTGGCCAGAGGCGAGATGCCCAGCCCGAGGAGCAAACTGGTTTTGGGACATTGCTGGGCACCTGACTCCAAACTCAGAGCAAAGGGAGGGAGCAGCTCTGCTCCCACCTACCTCGCTTGGCAGGGTTTGGTGACGTGTTAAGGATGCTGCCACACCAAGATGATCTTTAGGTCTTCCAGAAAACAAACCAGACTTAACCACCAGGTCATACAGGCTAAGGACCGCCTCCCATGCCATCACCCACGTGCTCCAGCTCCTTGTCTGCTATTTCTATGGCAATAAGGGCCAAAGGGTGCATCAGATGATCCCTGAGGTCCCTTCACACAATCACAGACTGGTGGGGGTTGGAAGGGACCTTCGGAGATCATCTAGCCCACCCCCCTGCCAAAGCAGGGTCACCTGGAGCAGGCTGGACAGAAACATATCCAGGCGGGTTTTGAGTATCTCCAGAGAAAGAGACGCTGCCACCACCTCTCTGGGTAGCCCACTCCAGTGCTCCAGCACCCTCAAAGTAAAGAAGTTTTTCCTCATGTTGAGATGGAACTTCCCGTGTTCCAGTTTGTGCCTGTTGCCCCTTGTCCTGTTGCTGGGCACCACTGAAGAGTCTGGCCCCATCCTCTTGCCACCCGCCCTTTAGATATTGATAAGCATTGATGAGATCCCCTCTCAGTCTTGTCTTCTTCAGGCAGAACAGCCCCAGGTCTCTCAACCTGTCCTCATCAGAGAGATGCTCCAGTCCCCTGAGCATCTTCCAACCTGGTATTCTATGAAGGGGTCCCTGACAGAGCCCCAGCTCCTGACCACCACTGTGCAGCCGTAAGCAAGAACCAGTCTGATGCTGGTAGCATCACCCAGCACCAGTATGACCGTCAACCACGGAGCACGTACTGTTCCTGCAGGCAGGGCAGGTAACTAAAGAAAGGTTTGAGAAATAGCAGGGCAAGTGTGCTGAAGGCAGGATAGAAAAGATGTTGAGCAGAGCAAGATCAGGCAGCAGAATCACAGGACGGCTTGGGTTGGAAAGCACCTTAAAGATCATCTAATTCCAGCTCCTATGCCACGGGCAGGGACACCTCCCACTAGACCTGGTTGCTCAAAGCCCCGTCCAACCTGGCCTTCAACACCTCCAGGGATGGGGCAGCCACAGCTTCTCTGGGCAACCAGAAGCCGGGAAGGAAAGCAGGACACCTGGTTTCACGCGGCCCATGGACCAGCCCCCGGCCGGCGTGACCCCGCAGAGCGGTCCCACATGATACCCCGGTGACATCCCCCTCCGCCAGGACACGCACACCTCCGCACCGGGCGGGAGGAAGGCAGGAGCGGGGACGTTCCTCCTCCTCCTCGGAGCACACCCACCCCCCCCGCCCCCCGAGCAGGCAGCAGTACCGGCAGGAAACCGGGGGCA
>VYXH01000056.1:54034-64865 GCA_013397275.1 Burhinus bistriatus | reverse complement strand
CGGGGCCGTGCGGTGCGGTGCGGAACGGGGGGCCGGGCGTCCCCGGTCACGTCGCCAGCCCCGCTGCATCGCCACCCTGTTTGCATCCGCAGCCCCGGTTGCGTCGCCAGCCCCGGCCGTGTCACTGATTCTGGTTGCATCGGCAGTCTCAGTTGTGTCACCAGCCCTGTTTGCATCCCCAGCCCCAGCTGCATCCCCAGCCCTGTTTGCATCCCCAGCCACAGTTGCATCGCCAGCCCCAGCTGTGTCCCCAGCCCCGACTGCATCACTAACCCTGGCTGTGTTACCAGTCCCAGTTGTTGTATCACCACACCAGTTGCATCGCCAGCCCCAGCTGCATCACCAGCCCTGGTTGCATTGCTGTCCCCGGCTGTGTCACTGACTCTCGTCGCGTCTCCAGTCCCAGCTGTGTCACCAACCCCATTTGCATTGTCAGCCCTGGCTGCATCACCAACCCCACTTGTGTCACCGGTCCTAGTTGCATCGCCACCCCAGTTGCATCGCTGCCCTGGTTGCATCACCAGCCCCAGTTGCATTGCCACCCCTGGCTGTGTCACCAACCCTGGTTGCATCACCAGTCTCAGTTGTGTCACCAGCGCCATTTGCATCATCAAGCCCGGTTGCATTGCCATCCCAGTTGCTTTGCCAGTCCCACTTTCATCGCCGAGGTGGTTGCATCACCACACTGGCTGCATTGCCAGCCCCAGTGGCATCACCAGCCCCAGCTGTGTCACCCGCCCCGGTCGCATTGGCAGCCCCAGTTGCATTGTCATCCCAGTCGTGTCGCCAGCCCTGATCGTGTCACCAGCCCCAGTGACACTCTCACCCCAGCTGCATTGCCATCCCTGGTTGCATTGCCGAGCATGTGGCTTTCCCCAAAGCCCCGCCTCCCGGGTGCCACCAGCCAGCGAGCGCCTCTGTTTTCGGTTAGGGCTGGCTCTACTAACCCGCTGTGCAAGGACAGGGCAGGCTCAGCGCTCAGAAGCAAAGTGTGTTTATTATTTTGTAAATCTGCTGATTTCGAGTCGGTCTTGCCTGAGGAGCCTAGCTCGCTGCCTGCACGCTGACGGCTGGCAGAGGTGATCTTGCAAGCCATACCTGCTGTGCCACCCCCGTGCCACCCCGGTGCCCATCCCGGTAATTCAGAGCCCGCACTCGTTACACGAGTTGCTCTGTCCCAAGTGAGCAGAGGCTACGACACCACGGGCTCCACAGCCTCTGAAGTGCCTAAACACGGCTTGCTAGCGACGAGGCCTTGTGCGTATGCTGTAATTCGCAAGTGTGATGTTAATGAGCTGGCAGCGCAGTTAATTATCCACCTGCTAGTGGGAAGTGACAAGCCTCTGAAGTATAATTAATCGCTGTTCCCGAAAGAAAAACCAATCAGTGTGGAAGTGGGTGCCAGCCCATCCACCTGAGCTGGTCTTGCTCCTTTTCCTTCCAAACTCACCTCTGAGTCCTTTGCTCCCCTGCATGGCAGCTTGTGGTGGCTACCAGCACGGAGGGAAGCTGGCCCTCATTCCTTTCAGTTCTTTCTGGGCTCTTTAAGAACCTTCCGTCCAGGTAGGATCTTCCCCCCCTTCCCCGCCTCTGGGCTGGATCTCACCTGCCCTGGCTCCCCTTGCTCCTGTGGGCTCCCCAGCAGGATTTCATTGATGGAACTGAGTGTCAGGTTGCTAAAGACCATGTTGAGGTGGTCGACACCTCGCAGCTCCTGGACATGCACCTTCTGCTTTTGCTGGTCGCGCCACCGCTTGCACAACTCCAAACTGCGTCTATTGACAGTGTCGTCCCCATCGCCATAAATCATGTCCACGGGGTCCTCGTAAGGGAAATGCTCGTCATATATGTAAGTCTCCACCGTGGGGTAGCCTGTGCCGTAGAGGCAATACATGTCCACTCCAGGAGGAGGTAAGCCCTTCAGCAAGTCCTTCATGTCCTCCCACATGTACCAGCCGTCCTCCAAGTTGACGTCGGTGAAGAAGCGTTGGTAGTCCCGGTAGGTGTAATTGTAGGAGGGCGTGGAGATGAAAACGTGGGTCTCAGGCCAGGCCAGGCTCGTTGGGAACATCCAGGGGCTGGTGGTGGTCATGCGCTGCTCTTCACGCAGCTTGATGTTGGACATGAGTGGGATGCCTTGATTGTCACCTGTAGGACACACAGGGGCTCATCAGAAACAGCACCTTCACACATGGTGGCCCTTAGGCAGCTGTGCTGGGATGAGCCCATCCATCAGTGACTCACAGCTGTCTCTGGAGTATGGTTCCACCTCAGAACTTCCCCTGTTTACCTCTGCCCTGCCCATGACCGAGTATGTCATTTCCTCACCCTTTTGGCTGCAGATATCCAGAGCAACCTTCCAAACTCTTTTCTCTGACATAATATCTCTAGCTGCTAGGAGGGGCTGAGTGTAGACAAACCTGGACATGTGATGACCCTGACCAACCCGGCCCTGGACTTTCCCTGCAACCCCGGCACCCCGACACCTGCCTGCAGTGACAGGAGTGAGCTGAGCCCGATGAGGGTGCTGATAACGAGTGGCCAACCCGCGTGCATCCTGCAAGCCTCGTCATTTTTGGTGTGTCTGGAGCCCTAAGACCATGCAACTATCTCAGATTACCTTAAAAATGTCTCTGGCCCTTGTGGCAACAGAGGGAAACACGAGGGGATGACTTAAGGGTGATGCAAGGGGCCAGATGTCAAAATCTTCAAGCACATGATTTTTAATTCCATGCATTTTTGGAGGCTCAGCTTGTGACTTGTAGATATTCTGGGCTGTCAGCATTAGGCAAGTGATTGTGCCTTTCTGGGCTGCAAAGAGACTAAAGAGGAACTGGGTGGAGGGAGATTAAAAGCCTGAAGACAGCAAAGCTTATGGGAGATGGGCTTTGAGATGTGGGGAGATCCAAACAAGTGGTGCAGGAGAGCATGAGTGTCCCTTGGGTGGCCTCCATATCCTCGGCTGCAGAGGGGCTGTATGGTTTGGAGCGAAGGTCCAGCAACCTGCATGGATGGAGGTGGTGCAGATGTCTGGGGATGCAGTGAGAAGGGGATGAGCATGCCCCAAACTGCTTCCCTGGCCCCAGGATTTTTGGCTGAGCCTTTTTCTTGCCTAGGATGGGTGTTTTGACTTTCCAGGAGCACCCCTAGCCCAGGACTTGACCTTTGGGCATGGTGCAGGCTGTCTGGCAAGAGCTGGTGTGGAGGAAGGGGGATGGCCAGGCTGCAGGTGGACCCTTCTTATGGTTTTCCAGACACACAAGCCCACCAGCCCCAATCATGGAAACCAGAGGAAGCTCCAGCGTATGCCCTGGGCCACTCTCCTGCTGCCAGGGCTGTGGCAGGAACCTCTGTGGTGCTTTCTGCACTGCTGGCTGCACCAGCACCACACCACAGCATGAGTGCTGCCTCCACAGACCCCTTGGCTGTCTGTCCCCCACCTCTTCCACCACCGTGTCCTTTCCCTGCCCACCACCACCCTTCCATTTCTGCAGGAGGGAAAGAAAGCAAAGAGGTGGCTGCATACAAGGAGTCACCTACCGGATGCCAGGACACGCAAGGGCTTGACGGACCCTCCCCAGGGGGCACCCAGGGAGATGAAACCCCCAATGTACTGATCCTTCCAGGCTTGCGTCTGCTGTAGCAAGAAGTAGAGGATGTTCAGGTTGCCCATGCTGTGTGCGATGAGGAAGACGCGTCGCTGGTACTCATCGTGCATCTCCTCAATCAGTGCCTTCAGGTTCTGGAAATATTCAGGCTGTTCCTCTGTGGACAAGAGGAGCACCAGCTCTTGGCCACCTCACTCATGGCCACAAGGCTCCAGGGCTACCCCTTGTGGTGCAGATGCCACAAGTGCCACCATGCATTCACATGAGAGCACTGTGAATGGCCGAGCACCCACCATCATGGGCAGCCATCCCTGTCCAGGGGTTCCTCCACACTAGCCGGCTCACCCAGCCCATGAGAGCCATCCTGCTTCCCTCCCTCCATGGGTGACCTGGCCACAAACCCCAAACTTACGGGGCCCAACTCTCCAATCATAGGGTGCTGCTCGAACAGTCTGGTCCCTCACGTAGCCATTGTTCACCAGGTTCTGCACCAGGGTGTGCAGGTAACCTACAGGCAGAGAGAATAGGTGGGGATTAGGTCTGTGGTCTTCTCTTGTCAACCTTTTTCCACCCTGGTCCTGGTCACGGCCACAATGTTCTCTGGTAAGTCCTGTAGCTTGGTGGCTCCAGCCAGAGGTAGCTTTTTCATGTGTCCCTTATGTGCTGGGGTCAAGGATGGGGTGGTCTCTGCTGACACTTGAAGGGACCATGTCCCTGAGGCCAACATCTCTCATTCCCAAGTGACCTAGGCTCTCTGAAGAACCCATCCCCCCTGGTGACACAGAGACCCCTCTCCACTTGCAGGGAGCGCATGGGATCCCCAGACACCCTGCACCTCTCCTCCTCTCACCTGCCAGCTTGCTCTGATCCAGGTATTCCACTGAATAGGTCTTGCCAAAGCCAGGCACGCGGATGTGCACCCCTGGGGCATTGGACATTTTCCGAGATGTTCGGTTGTACACCACCCTGCGCGGACAGGACAGAACGTAGTAGGAGAACCATATCCCCAAGGGATGGGGTGGAGATCACTTGTGTGGCAGCTTGGACCTGGGTGGCTCTTTCCAAGTCTTGTGCGGATGGGGAGGTGGACCGGTACCAAGCCAGTGTCCATGCCGGTCGCCTGGCATCTTGGGGCTGGAGGCGCTGATGGAGTGGGCTGTGGCATCCCCCTCACCCTGCGGCCCCAGGCAGGGTGGCAGCATCTCCAGTGGGTGCTGAGGATGGTCTGGCTGGGCATGAGCACATGGCAGGGACATGGGAAGGGGACAGGCACTCGGAGCAGGAGCCAGCCAGCTGGGTTCTTAAATAGTCCTGTGTTTTTCCATGTGTGCTAGGTCGTGGCCGGGGGGGAGGAGAGCAGAGGGAGATCCCTGGTAGGTCATTTCCCTGGGGAGCTTCCCGGGGTGGGGGTGAGCGGTACCTGGTGTTATCGATCCAGCAGTCAACTCCCACTGGCAGGAAGGTGTTGAGGTTGAGCCAGATGGTGAAATAGTCCTCTGTTTTACGGTAGCACATCCAGTTCACCACGTCCGGCTTGTCCAGCTTTGCTTCCAGCTGGTTCCCAAGACACCCAGGCACTGGTGGCACCACAGAGGGAGAGCAGAGCTAGTTACAGACCCCGTCTCACTCGCCCAGTGCTTCCCCCAGCCCCCAAGCAGGGCTTCCCTGGGGCTGCCTGGCCGGGGACACCTGGGTGCCCACTGGAGCAGCATCCCTGGAGAACAGCCTGCTCCACAGAAGAGTGAAGGTGCTCAGAGCCAAGATGTGGGGTGAGCATGGAAACGGTGCTAAAAACATCCTCAGGGACCCCCCGAGCTGCCTTTCCCACAGGGTGACCCCCAGAACTGCCACCCTCAGCCCAAACCTGCCCATCCCCACCATCATGAAGCATCCTGAATTATTCCCCCTGCCTGGCTGGCTTTCCATCCGCCTCTCCTTGCTGCAGCCTGGGGGAAGGAGTCAGTGCTGCTCAGGGCTGTCCAATCCTACTACACCCCTGGCACCTTGTCCTGGGGTAGCAGGACAGCTTGGGGATGCATAGAGTACCCAGGGAGGTGAAAGTCATCCTGGTGCTGGCTCCCGAGGCCCACGTGCTGTTTTCCTGAACTTTAAACCCTCCACACAGGCTGAACAAGGTCTCTGAACTGGTTCAGCACCAAGCAGAACTGTACCCTGCAGGAATTCAGTGCAAATAGCCTGTACGGTAAACACGGTGCGGTTTTAAACAAGTTCACAGTCTGATGTGTGACCTGGGCTCCCTTGATGGAGGGCGACCATCACCAGGGTGTTTGATCTGCATCTGAGAGTTTCAGTGTGTTCCCAGCAGGGATGGGACACCCATCCTGGTGCCACCCCCGTATATCTGCCTGTGCCAGGGACAGACACCATGGTGAGTGTTGCCAGCTGGTGTGGAGGAGGCAAGAACCAGCTCCTGGTTCCAGCGCTGATCCCGAAGGTGAAGACAAGAGGTGAAGGGAGTGCAGGGGACAGTGGCTGGTGGGATGAGAGCACTGGGTGATAAATCCCACAGCCTCAGTGGGTCCGAAGACTGGCTGGAGACACATGACTGGGAATGGCGTGGACCTTCAATGCTGCTGCAGGCACTGTCTGCTACGTGGCTCGTTGTGTGTCCCGTGTAAGCTGCTTCCCCCAAGGAGACCATGAGCTGCTTTGTGGCCTGAAGTCCCTGTAGATGTCTGCCCTGTGCTGCTTTGGGACCTGGAGACAGGCTGTGTTGTGGCTGTGGGACCCCACAAGCACTGTGGGGTGGGAGCAATGCTGCCTGGCATGGAGGCTGAAGGATGCAGGCAAGGAGCATCTTTGACCTGAGAGGGATGTGCCCCATTTCCCCTGGTCCCCACCAGTCTCGGGTGTCCCTGCACCCCAGGGACCCATGGGTGCAGGCATTTGGGGAAGCCACAGCACTGTCCCAGTCACAGGGAGCAAGGGCAGCCTGGCCTGGAGATGCTCTACTCCCATATCCCATGGCTTGCAGGGTCATGGCTGTAGCATCCGAGAGCCTCGTCCCACGTGAGAGGTGAAGGAGATGTAGCAGTTGCCTCCCTCAACTTGCTTCACAGCTCCCTCACCTCTAAGGCATCTCCCCAGGGGTACAGGGAGGATCTAATCCTGCCTCTAAAGCACCTAGCTGAGGATCAGGCCATCCAGTGGAACCTGATGTAGGAGCACCCAGGCAGGGAACAGGCAGAGAGAACCTCCCTGGGCAGCGAGAAGAATGGGACCACGAGCTGCTCTGATGGTTCCCGAGGGTGTACAGCCAGCACCCAGCCCCCGGCACACAGCCCTGAGCTCTGCCTCCCCTTCCAGAGGACATTAGGTAATTATTAAGGGAGTTCCTGTGGGGCAGAGGGGTTATCGGCACTCCCAAGGGCACTGGGGGTTACCGGGACACCTGGCCCAGGGGGATGGGCTACGTGTGGATGCCGAGCAGCACATGGGGCAGCAGGATGCGGCTGGGCGCAGGACAGGGGCTGAGGTTGGTACTGGGGGCATGGGGAGATGCTCTGACCATCACAGGTCATCCTGAGAAAAGGCACCTGGTGATGGCTACCCAACTCTCCTGGCCACAAACATAGCCAAGCAGGACCTGCCCCAGGGCACCAAGGCTCCGGACACCATCCCCGGCTCTCTGATGCTTCCGGGAAGGGAGTTTGTGGAGTCAGCCCTTGGCATTGCAGCAGGGATGTTCTGCTTTTTCTCTTCTCTTTTTAAAGGGGAAAATCAGCTTGATTCAAGAAAAAGGAGAAAAAAACCAACTCTGCACAGCAGAAGTTTCATGGCAAAACCCTAGTACGAGTCCCCAGTGATGGCACAGGGGCAAAGGAAGGCAGAGCCGTGCAGGATGGAGGTACCAGCTGGTGGCTGCTGCTCCCACCTCCCCAAAGTGATGCCCCAGCCTCTCCTTTGACCTCCTTGAGCACCTCTGCCTGCCACCTCACTCTCCTCTACGCCATCCCCTGGGCAGGGTGGACGTTGGGTGGGATGCGAGGTGGATCCCCTTCTGCAGCCACAGAGGATGAGTTAACCATTGCCAGGGAGCAGCAGAAGACATGGGACGGGGTGGACTTTGGGGGACCAAGGGGTGGCAGATGCTGGCCCACTGCACTGGCAGCAGCAGCTGTGGGAAGTGGCACATGAGGACATGCTGCAGCCCCTGTCCCTCTGCCAGAAGAACCCCCCCAGAACTGAGCAAGCCCTAAAACACCATCTGGGCCAGCTGTCATATTTTGGAGCCCCATTTGCTTTCTGGGGTGCCCAGCTTGCCCCTCCCAGCTCCAGGCAGCTGGGGCTGGGCATGGCCAGCCCTGCATCCCCAGCCCGGCAGATGGGAGGGGACCTGGGAGCCATGTGTCACCCCCCCCTTGGTGGCTCCAGCTCCAGACTGCAAAGGGACACAGCAGCCAAGAGCTGCCAGCAGCACGGCACCCCAACCTCACCACTGGCTCTGGGGGGGGCTGTGTGGCACCCGGTGTGCCCACCCATACCCCGCATGTTGCCCATGACCTTACCGAGTACCACGGGTGGTGTGCTGTTGGTCGGTGGAGCTTCTGGGGTGGTGGTGGGTGGAAAGAGGACATTGAAGAGCCAGAACTGGGATGTGGGCTGCAGGAGCAGCGACAGCGTCAGCAACGCCACCCTGCCGCCGCTGCTCCCCATGGCAAGCTCGGCCAGGATCCTCCGGACGTCTCCAAGCAAAACAGCCTTTTATATTTTTTACGCAGGTCCAGCCAAGAGGCACCCGGGCTGCAGGGGAGGGGAGAGCTGCAAGGGGCTGGCCATGATGGGGAGGAGGGACGGGGAGGGCCGAAGGACTGGCCTTGCGGCCATGCCATGCCCTGCCGAGGCAGCCCAGCGGTACCCAGGGGCTCTCCGCACCCCGAGAGCCCTGCCTGGGGGTGCCAACTGAGAGGGCACGTCATTCTAGCAGCTTCACGGTGCCTTGGTGTCCCTTTGCTGCATGCCGGCGTTGTGGCTGCCATGCACTTCCCCCTGCACCCGGAGTAATCCCACGGGGCTGTCCAGGGGTGCCAGCACCCTGCCGGTTCCCTGTCTGGATGAACACAGCACCCCTCCGCTCCTCCTGCCCTTGGCAAGGGGGGGCTAGTGCTGCTGATGGGGCCAGGCGGACCCCAAACCTCCGGGAGAAGGCATCGGGGCTGGGACAGACGAGGACATATTTGGGCAGCCCCTTGTGCCACATGGCAGCAGCACGTCTCCCAGTGCCACCCCGGGCACTGCCCAGGCTGCCCCATGCAGCATCCCCCTGGCAGGTGCTCGTCCCCAAGGAGATGCAGCATCCCCCCGACAGGTGCCCTGGGACCCTGCAGCTCCTGGCCACTGTGGGCTCCAGGTCCCTGTAGGTGTCCCCTTGGCACTAGCCCCAACTGGGAGGAGCCCCTGCAGCCCCTCGCCTGCATGGACAGGGCTCCAGGTGTCCCTGCCTACACTGGGGACCCTCAGTGACCAGAAGGCAGCCAGGGGAAGGCAGGGTGACCTGGGCCAGCATCGACTGGAGGAGCATGGGGTGGAAGGGGCCAGTGTGCACGGGGGTGATCCCAGGTGCCCCTTCCTTAAGAGAGGAGAGCTCGTCCCTACTTGCGTCCCCCTCCAGCTGCCCAGCCCCTGCCCTGTGCTCAGCCCCCTCTGGGACACGAATAGGGAGCTGCTGGCAGGTCCCCAGGGACCCTGAGGCACAGTCCAGTCCCAGGGGGAGGAAGAAGAGGGTGACATCTCAGCTTCAGGTGGGCTTTTTCAGTTGTCTTTGCAATGCACAGCCACGGTGCCCGCTCTGAAAGCATCTGTGCTGCGTTTTGGAAGGAGGGGGCTACAAATCCATGCGAGGATGCAGAAATGGGCTCCAGGTGCCCTTGCAACCCTCACCTACACCCTTGGGAGACTCCATTCTCCTGACACAGCCAGTCTCCTGATGCTCCCAAGCCTTGCTTTGCCCAAAGAAAACCTTACTAGCCGGGCAGGCGAGGGCTGAACAAACTGACTGTGGAGATGAGGAGGTCGGATCCAGGGTGTGGGGGCTCCCCATCCCACCTCAGGGGTCAGCCTCACCCTTGGGCCGAGCTCAGTGGCACCAGTTGAGCATATGGGGCTCGGGGGAGGATCTGGGGATGCATCTCGATTGTGCTCCCCTCAGTGGAGAGAAATCTGGGGACACCGTGGGAGCAAGAAAGGAGTGATAAGAAATCTCTGCTGACCCAGAGTGCCATCCTGTCCTCTGCCTTTGCCAGGCTTTCTGCCCTGCAGCCCCTCGCTGGGCAGCCCCTCGCCTGGGGATGTCTAATTACCCCAGGGCTTATTATAGCATAATTTAACTTTTCTCCTTAAAATTACTGCTCTTGGCTTTCAGTCTGGTATGTTGAGCTCAGCGGTTCTGCCTGCACGGGGTCAGGGCTGTGGGCAGAGGAGATCTTCTCCCTGCTCTGGTCTGCCTCAAGGTCCACGTGCCCGGGGAGGGGTTGTGGGATGGTGGAAATTAGGGATTTTTTAAAATTTTTGAAATATGCTAGCAGAAAGTCAGCAGGACGGCATGGCTGTGTGTCCAGACCTTACCCTCCTGGACCCAATGCTGCAGCTGAAGTGAAGAGCTGTTGGAGTGGCCAGAGGAAAACATTTGAGAGGTGAATGGTGCTAAGCCATGGCAGTGGAGCAGAACCCAACTGCTTGTGCCCTTGCTCCAGCCTTCCCAGTGTACTCCAGCTTTCCCAGTGAGACAATGGGCCAGAGCACAGCAGTGCTGAGCAGAGGGATACTGTGAGGGAGTTCAAGCTCACCCAGAGCATGGTCTTTTAACCCTCTGGGTACAAATCCTTCCTACCCAGCACCTTCTCTGGAGCTGAGGTCCTGGGCAGAAAGCTGCTCCTCCCATCTCCTCTTGCTCTGCAAGGGAAGGGAGAAAAGCACGCAGCGTTTCCAGGGAGACTTTCCTTCCAGCTTGTCCAGGATGGGAATAAAGATGTCCAGCAGAGTGGGTTGGCTTCACAAAAGTCATACTACTGAAGGGAAAGATGTCTTCTTCCTCCCAGGGAAGAGCGAGTTGGGTTGGGTCTGTGTGGGGCTGGAGGGTGGGCTGGGCTGGCAAAATGGGTTCCCTGTGGATCAGCGGGGCCCCTTCCCACAGAACAGGTAGGAAAGACAGGAGAGAAGGAAGGGTGGCCTTTTGGAGCACACCCCCCCCCGCACGCCGCAGC
>VYXH01000056.1:38677-53798 GCA_013397275.1 Burhinus bistriatus | reverse complement strand
GGCAAGGAGCTCTCAGGATGGCAGCCATCAAGGGAGAGAGAGAACTCCTCAGCAAACTTTCTAATTGCTATTGAATGTGCCGTTGATGGTACGAAATAATCCTGTTGGCCAGCTTGGGTCAAGTGCCCGGGTCTCGCTCCCCCTCGTCCCTGCACCTGGTGAGCTCGAAAACACTGAGACCTTGAAACCCGCACACCGTAGCTGGCTATAAGGTAAGTATTTTCACAAATTCAGACACTGGAGTCTTCTAAAAGGGCGGTTTCCCCAGGCATTAAAGAAATCAGTCCCGTGTCGCTCCAAGCAGGAGACACGACGTCTCCGCACAGCGGCCTCCTTGCGGCTGCCAGCCTCTCCCAGCACGGGGCTGTTGGCAAAAGCCTTGCTGTGACTCGGAGTCGAACCGAGGTTGCTGCGGCCACAACGCAGAGTACTGACCACTGTACGATCACAGCCACCCAGCGGCTCCCCAGCCACATCCCCCCGGCCTCCCACGGGGAGCGGTGGGGAACAGTGGAGGGTTGGCAGCTGCCCCCGCGGCCCCTGCTCGCCCTCCCCGCTGGCGCATCCCTGCGGCGCCGGCACCTTCCCGGGGTGCATCCCCACTGCGGGATCGGTGCCCCGCGGGGAGGCCGGTCTGGCCCGTGGGCAGCAGCCGGGTGCTGAGCCTGGGGTGTGTGGGTGGCGCGGCCGAGCGGACTGAGGAGCTGGCGCTGGGCTCCCCAAAAGCCCGTTCAAAGCCCACCGCTGCTGGTTATTATTTTCCCAGGCCGCTGGGATTGCCGCCCGCAGCCCTCGCTGGGCTCTCCTCCTCCTCCTCCTGGTAGCTCTGGCTTTTGGCTGTCCCCAGGGGCATAAACCTGATGGTTGTGCATCACCTTCCCCCTCAGTGACCCCATCCTGGCCTGAAAAAGAGGTGCCAGGGCAGGGTAGAGGTCCTGGTGGTGGTCCTCCTTGTGGGAGGATGCCTTCTGGTGTGGTGTCCTCCTTGGGACAGCGTGGGGGTGGAAGAGGTCAAAGTGAGTCCCCTTATTGTCCCTCTGGTGAGAGTGAAGTGGGGTCCTCACTGCCTGTCCTGACCATCCCCCAATACAGCAAGTGTGAGCCTGGATAGCTCAGCTGGGAGAGCATCAGACTTTTAATCTGAGGGTCCAGGGTTCAAGCCCCTGTTCAGGCGAAGGCTTTATCCTTTAGGAGGCCAAGGGCAGGATTGTACCTCCTCGGTACAGCTGACGTGGTAATGAAGAAGCAAGGGACTTCTCCTGGCCCTGCTTCCTCCTTCTCTGAAAGGTATTCGGGTGACTTAAACAAACCATGTTCAAGCAGCTCCCTCAGAGGCTGGGGTCCTGCTGGCACCTGCTTTTTCTACAGGAAGACGATGAAGAGATTGGAGCATCTCTCCTAGGAGGGAAGCCAGGCTTCTTCTCAGTGGTGCCCAGTGCCAGGACCAGAGGCAATGGGCACAAACTGTAACACAGGAGGCTCCGTCTGAACATCAGCACACCCTGTTTTCCTGTAACTGAGCACTGGCACGGGTTGCCCAGGGAGGTTGTGGAGTCTCCATCTGTGGAGGTATTCAGAAGCCATCTGGACTCTGGGTGGCCCTGCTTGAGCAGGGGGTTGGACCAGATGACCTCTAGAGATGCCTCCAACCTCAGCCAGCCTGTGATTCTGTTGCCTGTCATCCCAAACCCACTCCAACCAAAGCAGAGCCCTGTGTCATTTTAACGGAAGATGGTTCATGTGAGAGCAGAGGCTGCAGGGAGCTGTGGGGCCACCACACTGCTTCAGCCAAGCCCTGCAATCGCACTGTGTATGTGTGTACGTGTATATACAATTCAGGTTGTCTTTGCAAAATAGAAACTTTTTTTAACAGAAAATTGAGTAATTTTGGATGAAAAATATCGCCTTTTGGGATTTTGACATTTTTCAACCCAAGCATACATCAGTTACTCAAGCACAGTACATTATTCTTCAGATAAGCTTAATGGCCTTATACCCAAACTGACTTTCTGGGGGAAAGACAGATGAAGAAATTATGTATTTTCCTGTGTTTCTGCTTCTGAGCTGTGTAGGAGTGTTCTTCTTAGTCAGAAGAGAATTAACCGAAAAGTAAAATTACTGAAAAGAAAATTGGTCTCTTCTACCTCAAATCAGGACAGACAGGCATTGCTGCTGCTAAAGGACAACTTCTCTAGATGTTTTTCTTCTCTTTCTTCTGTATTAGCTTTAGAAGGGAAAACACTTTCTGAGTTTTCTCTGAGTAAAGAAATATGTATTTTCAGTGAAAGAGTAAATGAAGATTGGAGGAGTGTGATGTTGTGCAAGTAGTGCCCCATAAACTGCAACTCCTAAAGGTAAATATGTAACGAATTTTGCTCTCCATTTCTTGCTATGGGTAAGGTATGAAAGAAAAAGATTTTATTTTATGCAATAAAAACGCCTCCCTCTCCCCTTCCCATGCACAAGCCCTGTGGACCCCTGAGCCAATCCGCCTGGGCACTGGCTTCCCTCTGCTACTTTCTGTTACCCTGCAGTGGTGGTAAATTGAGGCTCACTGCTTGGGTAGCGTCTTCTTCACCAGCTGAGTCCCGAGTGCGACCTGTGCGATACATTACGCAGCTCTTTGTAATTTCATTTTTGAAAGCTGCCATCCAGAGTCAGTTCTGCACTGCTGTCAGGAGAGGGCACCAAGACCAAGCAGACAGGGTGTCTCCATGGTCTCAAGGCTGCTGAAGAGTAAAGGCAACAGTTTAAAAGGCTTCCTCAAGCTGAAGCATCACCTGGTGCACCCCAAAGATCTCCATCTGCCTCTTGGTGCCCATGAGACCTCCAGTTCCCAGACCCACAGTGTGTCATGGTCATCCCTCAGCACTGGATGCATTTTGCCTCTGCTATGAAAGCATCCCTGGAGGTGCTGCAGCAGAAATCCTGTTCCCCAGGAGCAGGGAGCATGGGCAGCAGGTCTCCATGAGCTCGATCTTCCTTCTTCTTTAGGTGGTGTCTCTGGCAGATCCTTCCTACCTGAAGGGCAGGAGGGAGCTCTCTTGGTTCTCCAGAGCTGAGCCTGGGGCAGCAAGCTGCTACCTCCCACCTCTTCTCACTCTGTGGGGTGGCCACAGCATCTTCTGGTCCTCTTTTTGCAAAACTGGGAGGAAGGTTGAGGGAGAGGTGGAAAGCTGGGTGATTTCTTCAAAATTCTCAAGCTTTGCCTGGAAAATGGAGAAGCTGGAGTGTTTTCTCAGAAGTGTCACTGCAGCCCCACCGCAGTGACTACAGGTGGGGAAATCATTGTAGGCACGTGTGAGTCCAGTCACTCTTAGGAGTTGAGAGCACATCGCAGCTTGTGGCTCCCGCCTAGGGCACAGCATCTTTGCAAACCAGCCACCTTGCAGATGCCTCCCTCCCATCTTCAACCCATCCTTTTCATGCACCAGGCGACTGGCAAAAGCCTTGCTCTGACTCGGATTCGAACCGAGGTTGCTGCGGCCACAACGCAGAGTACTGACCACTATACGATCACAGCAGAAGTCCTGCCACATGCCGGCACCACAGGGAGGAGGGCGCCTGCATCCTCCCCTCCTCTGACACAGAGCACCCAGCACAGCCTGGCAAACAAAACCACGCTATTTTATTAAGGCGGCCACAAATGGACTTGGATGCTGCTGCTCAGAGCTTCAGCAATCTGGAACGGGGCCCTAAATTGAGCAAAAAGCTGGTAATGCCGGGATGGCATGTGGGGACCGAGGCTGCTGCAAAGGACAGCACCATCAAGGGGATATCGTGACATGGGGGGCATCATGCAGCGGGGGCATCACACTATAATGGGGCAAATTTAGAGTTATAATAGTTTCAGCTAAGTCTGAGTTACACAAAAGGGACGTAATTAAGTACCTTTATGGCATTGTAAGTGCATGATACAAGAAGTTTACGGCAATTCCATTTAAAATACAACAAATGGCACAAGGATCTCCATGGGGAGCTGAGTGATGTGTGGGCAGGGAGGTCCGGGTAACATGGGATGTCCCCAGGGTCCCTCATCCAACATCCCCAGGGCCTGACTGCCACCTCCCTGCCTGGCCGTGGTCCTTGCAGAGAAATCCTTCCCCAGCAGCATCGCCCAGGGAAGCCCAGGGCAGGCGGTGTGGTTGGGCTGGGCCTCCTGGCTGGGCTCAGCCTTGCGGGGCCCCTTGGTTTGGGTTCTTGTTCCCCAAGCTCATGTCTCCAGCGTTTCTCCTGACACTGAGGTCTGCCTTTCAGCCCTTGCTTTTCACCCAAAACCACCCCTCCAGCTGCTTCTGTGGCACTTTTAATCCTCCCTTATCCCATGTTTGCCCTCTGGTAGTCCAGTTGATGGGGTGTGTTGGTCAGCGCTGCTTACTTTTTCCTCTAGGCTTTTTCCTTCTGTCTGGTGTGGAAAGGAAACCTAATTTTCTGTCCTTTTAGCTTCTTTATGACTGGGTCTGCACCACAGAGGTGTGAGCAGGTGGTACAAGATGGCCTGGGGTAGAAATTGGCCAAAAGAGATGGATCCAATGCCAGTCTGATCCCCTCTTCCTTCGCTCCCCCATCAGGGCTTTCTCCTCTGTTGGGCATGCTAAACTGGCCTCACATCTGGTGAGGATGGGGAGGGCCAGGAGTTTGCTCTCCCAGAGCCGTCCTGCCCCTGCCTTTCTCTCCCCTGCTGATGCTTGCAGACTCCCAAAACATCCCAGGTGCCCAGACATCAAAATGGTCCCATGTGCCCTGTGCTGGAACCACGCTCTGCCGAGGTGGAGGGCACAGTTGAGGGTCCTGTGTTCTTCATCTATATATTAAAACACAGCCTTTGTATTCATTATTGATGAAAGAATCCTCTCCATGTTCCCCCCTAATTTTTATGCCTTCAAAATGTGATTTGGTGACTCCAGAGCTGCTTTTGGTGTTTCTGACTCTGGTGCAGGTTGGGCTTAGTGCTGGTGGAGAGGGAAGGACTTGGTGTGGGTGAGAGCTCCCTGCTCCACATATTGGGCAGCCCTCAGCCCCCCAGGTACCATCCCACTGCCTCCTCCTCCCCATCCCTCCATGCACCACAGGATATGCAGTGCATGATCCCTGGTGCCCCCAAGCCCTGCATGGACCCCAGGGCCCCCATGTGCCCTTTGAGTTCCTCACCCCACTCCATCAGCCTCATAGTGAGTCCCAGAGCTCCTGTGGGCATCTCCGCTCAGCCTGGGGCCCCCAGTGCCACCGTGTGCCCCATGGAAATATACACCGCACCAGGAGCCATCCTGGCTCTGCACACCAGCTTGGAAAAGGGACCACAGGCACCCAAAAGAGAGGTGGAGACCAGATTTAATAGCAGTACAGAAGAGACAGAGATGGGTGGGCCTCCCATCCCTGGGAGGGCTCAGGACCACGTTTACAGCCTTCCCCATCATATTCACGTGTCCTCTGCTCTGCCAGAAATCCAGATACCTTTCCCTTGGATCCCAGAGAGTCATCTACTGCCCAGTGCTGTGCCATTAAGGAGGAACAGTTTGGTTTTATTGCACAGGGAGGAGAGCGCAGAAATGGCACAGGCTTAGTTCAGGCTGGGTATTATGGGATCTGCTTCCTCTGGCATTTCCATGCTTTCCATGATGGGACACAGCACCTTGTGTCCGAGGCAATGACAAGGTCCCACGTGCAGGCAGTCAGCCTGGGAATGGGTTGGGCAAGGGATGAGACTTTGGACCAAACAGACATCGACCCACAGGGCAAGGTATCTCAGTGCCTAGTTAGAAAACACCTTGTCTTTTTGGCCACCCACAACTTCTTGGTCCCACCTAGAAATTCTACTGGAGTGCCCAACAGCTGGCCCTTGGATGGTAGGGTGCCTCATCCCAGGTACTAACCTCCCAAGCCTGCTGCCCTCCCATGAGGAGTGCCAGTGAAAGACCCTCTTTCCCCTGGATGCTCCTGGTTGTGGAGGGAAGGGCACTGCAGGGGATGGGGAGACACCATCCATAGCTGGAGAGGTTTACCAGAATAACTGATTCTTTTCATAATTCCTCTGCCGATTCAGCTCTGCTCTCCTGCTCCACTCTTCCTGATGCATGTGGTAAGTCTCCAAGAGTTGCAGGGTGTAGTTTGCTCACACGGAAAGCTGGCTGCGAGGGAAAAGTCTCTCTCACCTTCTGGCTGAGACCCTCCTGCCTCCCCCTGCCTTCAACTTGGAGGCAGCTTGGGGCTGCCTGGCATCAGGGTCTAAGCCAGGTCATGGGGAAGGGGAGGATGCTGTACCCAGCCTCAGAGCTCAGGAGCTGGAGTCCTTCATGCCTCGGATAGCTGCTGCTGCTCACGTTTCCCAAGCTGAGGTTGGTGGACACGTTCAGTTTGAGTAGCCCCTGCAGACTCTCCAGCTTCCTCTTCACTACAGCTCTGTGCAGGATGGGACCATTCCCTCCTCTTTCCCAGTTGGTGGCAGTGGTGAGCGTGACCAAAGCTCTGACAATGTTTCATGAGACCACCTAGCCTGCATTGGTACCAGAGGATGATTTTTAGGAGGCTTCTTACCTGCCTCAGGTGCTCCAAACATTCAGTAGTGGAGATGCCAGTAGCTACAGGGTCTATGCAGCCCTCCAGCATGGTCTGTTCCACCCTCAGAAACCGCCACGAGACACACTGCCCCAGGCAGAGACCTGAAGCTGTAGCAGAGGAACGAGGAAAATCACTCCAGCACAGCCCTCCAGATGGAGGACCATCAGTTCCCCACTGGCCGCATGCTCTCATGCTGACATCACTTATGATGAGCTAAAGGAAGGAAGGGAATGGCTGTTTTTCAGAGCAGGAACTATGAGATTAAATCCTCCAATGGGTCGGAGCACATCACCGAACCACGAAGGTGTTGGAGGAGTTGGAGGCCCTGAGGGCACCAAGTGCCCTCAGTGACCCTGTCCGGTGTCCCCTCACACCACCACCTACATCCCATTTCAGCCCCTACCAGAGCTGATCCCTACCCTGACCTGCAGACTGGTTTCCTGGTGTGATGGGGAACTCCTCTTTTTGTTTCTCAAAACAGGAAGTGTGGTTTGAAGTCTGACACTGAGAGTTTGCTTGTGCTTGCTGTCCTTTTCTACCACCAAGCTCTCCTGAATTCTTGGCAGAAAGCTGAAAATACCCAAGATGGTGAGCTGATATGAATATGGGACGAGGATGTTCTCGACCTTGTGCTCACGAGTAGCTCAGTGCCAGCCTCTGCAGCAGAGTGCAGTTCTGCTGGAGATTTAAGTGTATTTGGCTACTTGGTTTCATGTCAACAGTGGAGGAAGAAAATCTTGAGTTGTAGCACTCACATGAGCTGTAACACCCACATGTGGTCCCCTTCTTGGGGGAACAAAGAGAACAACAGTGACTTTTGCAATAACCAGAGCCTGGAGGGACCATCACCCTCCTCCTGCAAACTGCACTGTGGTGGTCACACGCTAAAGGCTGTGTTTTGGGGACACTCAATGCAGGAGAAGGAGGACGTGTTTGAAGGAGAAAAGCCGTGCTGGCAATTAGCTCTCTCTGGCACTGCTCCTGTGCCAGACAACCCCCTCTGATCACCAGATTTGGAATTAAAGCCGAGTCTTCCAGCTGGCTGAATCCAAGGTAGAAAACAGTGAACACAGACACTGCTCTGTCTTGCTGGGGGAGGATGTTCTGAATTTCATTTTTCTTTGAAAAGCAGCATCATTTACACTGAAATGAGAGGAGGTTCATAGGCATCAGAAAGAAGGAGAAAAATTTCCTCAGCTCCTGGAGTAATTCTTCACACAAATATCAGTCACCGTGACAAATCTGAACAATCCTTCAGAGACAATACCAACACTGCGTACAAAGGGAACAAGCCATTCAGGAAACCCAAGAGCACAGGGTCACCCTCATCCATTTCTCCATGAGGCTCACCTGCCAGGTGACCTTCTTCCTTTGCCTTTCCACCCCTTTCCTTTCTTCAGGCCGGATAGTGTGGATGGAGACTGGGACCACCTTCCTTGGGAATGGAGACGTTCAGTAGGAGCACTCTCTGGAACTATACAAGACTCTTCAGAAAGCATCTTTGGGGCTATTTAACAAGAATGACGGGCAGATCAGCTCCAGCATCTGATAAAACAATCTAATTCCCTTGATGCCATAATTTCAAAGAGGTCTTGCTCTCTATGAGGTCTTTGGCACAGCTTAGCAGCCTTTTAAAAGCCATCTCCAGGCAATTTTTCTCCCCACACTCAAATGCCTAGGATCTGTGGGAGAGGTAGACCCCTCCACCCTTGGCAGTTCAAGGCAGAGCATCCTAGGATGAAGGAGCAGCTTGCAATATATACCAGGGTACAGAACCCTGGGGGAAAGTGTGTTGCCATGAGGCCCACCACAGTTTGTCCTTATCTTCAACCACCTACTGCTGAGGTCTAAAGGAACACCCACACACAAGCACCCGTGCCCACACGCTCCATCCCTCTGCTCCCCACCCCGCTCTCTCACAAGTCAGATGTAACATTACAATCGATCTCAGTTTGCTTATCACCTTATCAGAGGTTCTACAGAGGGACATGACATTCCAGGGCTTCTTTCTCAGGGGGAAGCATAAAATCAAACCTGAAAATGAGAAGACGCCAGATTGAAGGAAGGGCCACTACATTCCCTTCGCATCTTCCATCAACAATGCAGTCATGGAGAGACTTGAGAAGGTCTCTCAAGGCTGCTTCTTTCCAAAGCAGAATATGCAATGTTCTTGAGAGCTTTGTTAGGAAACAGAGTGACACAATCAAGACCTCCATGGCTTGGGAGCACATGAGAGATCCCATCAGTCTGCTCCAGGGCTTTCCAATCCTAACTCTGAAAAAGTTGACTCCCTCACTGAAGACCATTTCTCATCTCCTCTTCCTGTTCGTGGACATGGACAACAGACTGCTCTCTCTTTACCCAAGTGGGCAAGGTTGGTTTGAAGTCTAACCCTGCCCTGCAGCTCTCTTGCAAACCCTCTCAGGCTCATGTCAGGACATCTGTAATGCATAACCACAATCCCCATGGCCGTTAAGGCCACTACTGAGCAGCCCCAGCTCAGGTCAGAGCTCTGAAGAACCTCACTCAAGCACAGGACTGAAAATCACTCCTCCTGTCACCCAGTGACTCAGGAAGCAGGCGTTTAGGGGCACTTGGGGCCCTCAAGTCTCACCAAAGGCATAGCTATGTCACAAACCTAGGACTTGTATGAATCTGGTACCCACTCAGGGACACTTTTCCCGTATAATCCACGTGCAGGAAATTCTGGGATCTTTCCATTTTGAAATTGCACCCAGAAGAAAGAGATGAATCAGGGGAAACCTTATGGAAAATGTTGCCTGTGTTCCTCAACCAACAAGAAGTGAACATAATGTGGCAACGCAAAGACACCGCCAGGACTCACAAAAAAATCAGGACTTTCTCTGCCTGATACCACCAGATGTCTCCTCTCTGGGGTCTGAAACAGAGACAGAGGTATGTGAGAGCATTCCAGGGACATTTTTACCTTGTTTATAAAGTCTTTCTTCTGCTCAGAGAAGACACGGCCACTCGGACATCCTATAACAAAGTTTTCTTTGGCTAATATGAGACTCTCAGATTTTCAGGCAGAAGCTGCACAGCTCAGAGTTGACAAAGACCAATAACATTGCCACGTGTTGCCCCATGCAAGCTGCAGTCTTTCAGGTGCACAATAGGAACATGGGGAACTGAAGCTGCCGTGCCTGCTGCCCCAGCATCCCAAATGTGTTCCAAGAAATTGATTCAAGAGCAATGAGATCAACCCATGGCTGTTAACATGCAGGGAAACTAAACCTTGGCTTTCTATGAAGGGTGAAGTAGAATGGGACATGCAGTGGGCATATCCCTGTGTCTTGGACTCTTTCTCTTGACAATGTCTGCTTTTGAACCCATCAAAGCATCACTGTTATAATTTCTAGGACAGACAGTGGGGTGCTGGACTAGGTAGAGCCTTGATCTCATTCTAGGTGACTCTTTCTGGAATCTCCTGTGTCAGCTGGACCGCTGCACAGGAGAGCAGGGCACTACAGAGTTGGCACTGCTGTAGACCATGACCACTCCAGTGGCAGTGAGGGTCCAGACAGACCACCAGAAATCAGCTCAGTCGTCCTTTGACAGGTGCCTAGAAGGATGAGGTGTAGCACAGAGAAGGGATCAGCTTACACTGAGAAGAGGTTCCAGCAGCTTTTCAGAGCCATCCACAGTGAGGAGAAAGTCATCAAAAAATCTCATAGTGACTTCCCTGTTTCATATGGAAAGAATGCTGATGGCCTTGAAGATAAAGTCCGTGTCCTGTCTTTTAGAGGTGGCCCAAAAGAATGATGTCACAGTCTCGTATACACAACATCACACTGTTGTAAAAGGTAGTTGGGCACAGGCGGAGAGCTCCTCGTACCTCAGAGGGACGACTGTTACATCAGCTAGAGAACAGAAAGAGAGGAACAAAATCATCTCTGCAGCAGGACAGCATAGGCTCCAAGAAGGTGTCAGCAGCTTCAGGCAGGACATTGCTGCAGCAGAATCTGTTGAATCTATACCAGCAGCTCTTAAGAGTGCCTGGGGGATGAACACTGTGTGGGAAGGCAGGGGAGACGGGTGCAGATCCCATGACGAAGTCCATGGTGCTTGCCCACAAGCATGCCCACACCCAGTGCACTCCAGCTAAGTCTCTGCCAGACTCACGAAGAAGCAACGGAGGAGCAAAACGCAAGGACTGCACAGCAGCTTACTTCTGCCTCCCTGCCCCTCATACCCATGCACTCACTTGATGTTTCAATCACATGGAAGATGGGGTTATGTGAAAGAGAAGAACCTCTCCAAACACAGACCCAAGCTCTTTCTGCCCCACAGCATCATTCGTGTCACACTGCGCCTGCACTGACCAGAAGTCATGGCAAATTTGGCCATCCACAAGTCCTTCCACAAACTCTTATCCCTATCTTTGGTTCTGGTCTGTCTACAAGTGACTTGCACCCACTTTGCTCTAGAAGGAGCTTGTAAGAGCTAGCAGGAACTCTGGGCTTTGCCCTTACGAGTAGATAGGCAGTGCCACAAAGGTGGAGCATGAGCTTTATCTCAGTTTCATTAGGAAAAGCAGCTCCAATAAACTACAGTCCGAACACAGTATTCCTAACATTGCATAACCATGAATGGTATGGAGCCAAATGTGAAAGCAATTAAAGAAGAGGTCCTCTAGCTGAACGCATATCATCAAAAAAGGACACCCAATTTCTTTCCAAGAAATTGCTCCTTGGTGGCGTGTTCAGCTTGAACAAGCTGAGGTTGTTCTCAGGACATATTTAGGCATTCAGTCACGCCTTAACAGTGGTTAGCATATGTCTCAAGGGTGGTGCAAGGGCAGGCAAAAGTTTTAATCTGTTTTCTTACCAGGAACATCTCCTTCAGCGTACCTGAGGTTGCATTCATCTGCAACTACCTTGGACATATGAAACATGGGTCTCTGAACAATCGAAACTTCACCGTTCACAGTGCACATGTAATCTTTAAGAACATAGGATGTCCCGATTCCTAACAGCTGGACACCCTGAGAACAGTGGAGATAAAAGGAAGGAACAACTGTACGTATCCAATGACTTGTAAGAGCATGAGGATGCTGCCTTGTTCCTTGCCCACCCTGAGCCTACCAACACCAAGATGGGACTCTGAGGAAGCTTTGGAGAAAAAGCACATACTCCAGGTCTTTTTTGCTCTTTCTCCTCTGCTCTGCTCAAGAAAGGTATTGGGAAAAGTGGTAGCGGAGTTGACATCCCTCCCCTAGATATAATAGGAGGGGTTTCCAACAGGGACAAACCCTTAAAGAGGTACCACGGTATGGTCTTCCCATTCTGGCAGTGGAGATATGAGAAGGCCCAGAAAGTGCTTAACACTTTCTTCTACTTCACCTGGACTTTCATTTTTATCACAGGTGCCAGAGAAGGCCTGTGCCATGTTTGTTGACAGCAGTGTCCTGCTGGGTGGCTGTTTCTGCTTTCAGAGTCAGGAAGCGATGGCACTTGATGGCACAGTGTTGTCTGGACAAGGCAAGCTCTCAGGGTTTCACAAGGAGAAGAAGATGATGTGAGACTCACCCTATCCTGTGCCAAGTGCTGTCTAATGTGTTCAGACACGCTATCCCAAATCATAAGGATCTCTGGAAAGCAAGCAAAAGATGTGTCATACTCCAAATCAGCAAGTTCACAACCCTTCAGCACACTCTTACCCAAGGAGATGAGGAGTGAGATTGAATGTATTGCCACTCCAATTTAGAACGCGTAAGGTGTTCTACATGACAGGAGATGTAAGAAATTGGGAATAGATGTCCACACCAGTGAGAGGATGGTGTGGTGCCCACAGAGGGTTCAGAGGCTCAGGGGACCCCCGAGTATCTCCCCTGCAGGGACCACTGTCAGCCCTCTCTGTGCTCATCAACTCTGCACGGCCACTGTGGCTGGGAGCTCCAGGCTCGCAATCCCCTCTGCAAGGCAAACGGTGCCTGGGGCTCCAACCTGGGGAGTGGGCAGCAAAGCAGGGGCAGAAAGAGGTCCTTAGGAAGAGGACCCAGGAGTCCTGACTGCCAAACTGATCCTGAGCCAGGAAGGGATAAACAGACAGGGCTCCTGTTACACCCACTAGCCCTGTACAGTCCTCCCCCAAAGCCCCCATGTTTCCACAGCTACTTTCACAGCTAAAATTGTCTACAACATCCAGGAAATAACTCCTGCAAGCTTCACCAGCAGAAGTGAGATTCTTGATTGTTGGAAACTTGTCTGGCCACAGATTTTCCATTTTTGTCCACTCCTTCCTCTGGGTTAACTCCTTTAGCAGGAGGGTAAGAAGGAAATGTCTCCTCCACGATGTCCACTTCCTTCTTTGACTTCACCCAGCGACATCCTGATGTGGAACGTCCCATTGTGACCCCAGACCATGTCACAGAGGGGCTGCAAGGGCTCCTCTGACTCCCCCTTGGCCTCCCCCTGATCCTGCCAGGTTTTGCCCTACAAGGGGGAGGTGAGGTGTGGTGGGTGTTGTGGGGTGCTATCCCCACCTCACTGCCCACTCCCCAAGGAGAATGGGGGAACACCGAGAGCCATGGGGAGGATTCCCACATGGGGCTCACCTTGTACACTCCAGATGCGCTGGTCACTGGTCAGTCCCAACTGGAGAGCCTGTACCACCACTGCTGGTGTAGGGCTATGCGCACAGCAACGTTCCAGTTCCTGGGATACAGACAAGGCTTGGAGACTAGTGCACACAGCTGGATCCCCAGTCCTGGGATACTGGTGAGGCTCAGGGACCCCTTTATGGAATTTCCCTTTATGTGAGAGAGCAGTCAGAGTGCATGGAGTTCTGCCTGAGGATGGATGATGAGCCAGCTGGGAGCTTGTGGGTCAGGATTAAGGAGAAGACTGGGATGGGTGTCACTGTAGCGGGTGTCTGCTGTAGGCTGCCTGATCAGGAGGAACAAGTGCACGAGGCCTTCTACAGGCAGCTAGAAGTAGTGTCATGTTTGCAGGTCCTGGTCTTCACTGGGTATTTTAACCACCCTGATATCTGCTGAAGGGACAACACAGCAGGGCATAAGCAACACCGGACGTTCCCAGAGGGCATTGGTGATAACTTCCTGGCATATGTGATAGAGGAGCAGCACTGTGCTGGGCCTTGTAATTGCAGACAAGGAAGGGTTCACTGGGAGAGCTGCCTGGTGCATCAGAAGGCTGTGGTGCCATTCAGAGGGACAGCTGTGGGATGAGCCCCTCTGTGGCCAAGGACCAAAGCCCTACCAGGATGATGGCCAGACCATCAGTCAGAGGAGATCAGACATTCAGACCAACCTAGCTCAATTATCTGCAGAAATAAATCTGAGAAGTTCTCTCAAAGCACTAGTGAAGACTCTCACAATGATAGTTAAAAGGAGACCAAGAGGAAGGCTCAAACAATGTTACTTATTGTTTACAGACACAAATTTATTAAGACACAGGCACAACTTGGTGCAGCAGCAAAGGGACCTGCTGTCAGGATCCTGGACTGGCATCTCACCAGGGCACAACCTTCCCCTCCCAGTCCAGGAAGGTCCCAGTCTCCTTCTCAGAAAGGGAGGAGAGCACCTTCAGCATCCCTCGCACACTCTCATCCACCGTCACAGGGGGCTGCAGGGGCAGAAGGAGAAACACAGCCATGTGTTAAAGGCCTGGCTAACATCTGCCCTGGAGCAGATCATTGCTTAGGGCTTGGGGCTCTCTGAAGTGAGTGAGGAGTGGCCAGTTCAGGGCGAGAAGAGTTCCTCGTCTCTCATCTCCTTCCCTCATGTGCCTCCAGCTCAGGGTATCTGCTAAAGACCTATCCCAGAACCCAGCATGTCTGGGACTGTTCAATCCACATTAAGCTCTGCATTCCCAAATAAAGAGGTTCTTCCATACCTTGGCCAAAAGTTCTCTTACCTTTTGTGATCCTGAGCCCCCCATGTCGGTTTGCACCCAGCCAGGGTGGAGAGCAATGCAGAGGACACCATGTTCCCGGTAGCCCAGTGACTGGCACTTGGTCAGCATGTTCAGAGCAGCCTGTGGGCAGAAAGGGCAGGGATGGCAGTGGGAGGGGAAGGGTGGCTGCAAGGCGACACGTCCAGACCCTCCAGCTGGGGCAGGGCAGGGCAGGCGGAGCCAGATCCCCAGGGCACACGGTGCTGCTGCAATATCCCTGTGCAGATGCCCAGCTCAGCCAAGGGCCCGTCCTGGCATGTCCCTCTGAGGTGGGACCTGCGGCCAGGCACAGGAATGCACCATGAGAGGGACCCGGTGACTGATGGGAGCTCAGTCACAGTGCAGAGAAGTGCAGGGACTGAAGGGGAGGTTGGAAGGTATGCGAGATTGTTCAGAGAAGAAAATTTCTGGTCTCACGCCTAGCGCAGTGTGGCAGTACCTTGCTGCAACGGTACGAGACAACTTGTCCATAATTCCATAAATAGACTTCCTCAATGGAGCCCGCAGAGCTGGACATATTGATGATGGCTGCCTTGCTGCAGCTCAGCGCTGAGCCTGGGCTCCCCTGGGCAGCCTTCTTCAGCAAGGGCAGGAACGCCTGCAAGGAGAGGAGAGGAGAGGAGAGG
>VYXH01000056.1:0-30223 GCA_013397275.1 Burhinus bistriatus | reverse complement strand
GGACGTGAAGCTCTCCCATATTGGTTCTCCTCCTGCTGCTCCACCTTGCATTGTTTGCTTGGCTCCCTGATGCTTCTTTATAGCATGTTCCACGGCCACCCCACCCACTCAGGGCTTGAACAAACCCTTGGCTCCCGGCAGAACCTCTGCAGCTCTTTGAACTCTAGGACAGAGTTCCTGGCTGGGAGCCAGCCCTTGTTACCAAAGGGCAAAAATCACTTGGCTTTTTTAGGCAAACTCGGCTGACCCTGGGAAACCTGGCCCCGTAATCCAGGAGCTCCTGGCCAGCCTGGCCGGGAGAAGCTGTCGTGGGTGAGGAGGGAGGGAGCAGCATGTGGGAGGGATGTGGGATGCTCCACGACTTGCGTGGGCTTGACAGCTTCCCAAGCATCCTGCGGGCTAGATGGGTTTTCCACATTGTACCAGGTGGTGCCTCAGACGGCCATGAGCAGACATTCTCTGCCTTGTTCTTGCCTCTTCCAGGCCAAGGCCTATTCACTGATTGTCCCATGACAGTACTGTGAGGTGGAGCAAACCCAGAGTGGTCTACTGGCAGAAGGCAGTGGACTTGCATGGCCTGCACATCACATCTCTGCTGTTCATGTACTCCTATCCCTTGGGATGCAGTCCTATGCTGAGCAGTCCCTCTGCCCACAGCCACAGAGGACTCCAGTGCCTGGGACACTCTCCTGCAAAGAGAAATGTCTTGGTCAAAGCCCTGTTCTCCACATCGCTCATCGATGTGGCGCACAGACAGTTGTGTGCTATCATCTGTGAAGCCCGGTGCTGCCCACTACCTCAAGTGAGGCATTACAGATTTGCAGGACTGGGACTGATGTGCGTGCACATCATGTGTTCCTGCTCCAGTGCCAGTGAAGACATATCCCCAGAAACCTCTTGCCAACCCCTTGATTTCAAGCTCTGAGTCCCAGAGCCATTGCCTGGGCTGCTGGGCAACAACTGAGACACTAACACTGCTGACTTGTTTTCTTCTGCCCTGGGATGTCTTGGCAGTTGCATTAACCAGAGCTGCTTCCTCCCAGTTGCAGTGCCAAGCAAGCCCTCATGCTCCAGCAGCAGCTGCTTTCCTCTTCCCCAATCCTCTCTGTTTTCTGGTGCTCGGCTGGTAGACGCTGGGAGGCACGCAGGTCCTCCTTGCAGCCCTGGGACGCTCCTGCCTGTGGCACCTTCTCCAAACCCCGTCAGGGGGAATGTGGCTTGGGGTAAGGATGCCTATTTGGTGGTCCAGCTCTGCCATCCCCAGTCCCACAGTTGCTTCTGATTTGGTCCTGCTCTGAGACTGCAGCACCCTCGCCCTCATATCACCTCTGTGTTCACCTTCCCCCTCAAACAAAACTACTTCAAAGTACGGATGTGCCAAAGTTTGGTCCCACGGACCCCTCTGCACCTCAGGCCAGTCACATGGTCCCCACAGTGCCACCAAACCAGGCAGTCCTGCCCTACCTCACATCCCCATCTCATATTTGGGCAGCTGACTGAAGGGCTTGATCATGGACCTGGCCCGTGCCCTGGCATGGAGGGTAGGATGCTGCCACCAGCTCCATGCAAAGTAGGGATGAAACCCTGTTATTGTGGGAGCATCCACTGTGCCTCTTCTGTATCTGACATGGCGTGGTCCAACTGCATGAGAGATTGAGCCTTCCATCCCTACCTGCCTTCACCAGGCTCTGCCCCAGGCCATGGCTGGGGTGGTCACAGTACACAGGACAGGTGAGTGGTTTTCGTCAAACCAGCATGGACTTCATCTAGATCTGGACATCACACCTTTGAGAAATATTCTCATTGATAGCCATCAGTTCTTTCCTGGATATCTTAAAAATGAATTGAATGTATATAAAGCACATTCCTTTTCCAAAAGACATATTTACCAAATAGCAGTGTTTTAAGGACATTTTTTGCAAGTAGAGATGTGCCACAAATCACAGGAGAAAACTTCTCTGCTTTGTTTTTCTTGGCTCTTAACACAGAAAATTGCAGTTTCTGCTGTGGTGGTGTTGAAATATCATCACCATATAGCTGTTTGAGAGAACTGAATTTTGCACGTCCTATCACAACACCTTAGCATGAGATACTATATGCCTTCAATACGCCCGCTCTGCCAGACAGACCTGGCATGCCTGTCTCTCTCCAGCTCTAAGGGGCTTTGTAATTTCCCCTGTATCCTGGAACATGCAGGCTGGTGACAGCCCCAGCCTTTCCTCTTCTCCCGTAGCAAGCTTTGCCAGCAGATGTTCACGTGCTTTCACATCCTTGGAGTAAAATTTACCATTTTGTTTGCTTAGGGCACATGACAGAAATGCACACAAACACACTGGGCTTCCTGGCATGGCAAATGAAAAATAATCTTTGTTGGCAGGCGAAGGCTAATGTTTCCTCTTCTGGACCCTGTGGAAAATGTTCCCTGCTAACATATTTGTTTAGCTCCTCTGCTGTTATTCATAAGACTTTGCATACAGGTACAATATCAGCATGTTAAGCACTCACTCATTTCATTCACTTGGACAACCTCATGGCAACCAAGACTGGTGTTTTACCCTCTCCTTTCTACTGCCTGGAGCTTTTCCTTCGTGGCAATGCCCCTTTTTGGGGTCCCACAGCACTTTCTGCACCAGCATCCCATGAAGTGCCCTTGCTTCGATGGCCATCTAGTGCTGTGCTGTCCAGCTTTTAGGCGAGATGTTCCTCTGCAGGAACGTGACAGCAGCAATCAGCTCCTGCACTCCTGCAGCTTGTATTTGGGAGCTGAACACAGATCTTGCCTCTTCCTCAACCCTGCCAAGTCTCAGCCTCTCCTTAAGCTCTACATTTTTTCCCATTTTCTTTCCTGAGGCCAATCAGACCTCCTTCTGCTTTTCTCATTCTCCACACTGAGTTGAGAGACTTCTTTTGCCTTGCAAGTTCCTACCACTTTCCAGCAGTACAAAGCTCTGAGTCTTCTAGATGCCTGTCTCAGACTGATCTCTCACTGAGACCCTGACAATTCTCCCCACCTCAGCACACCTCTCAGACTGGCTTTCAGGCTCTGATCGGTCCTTTCAATAACCTTTTCTAGAATTTTAGTTTTTAATGACCACAGACCACAGCTATACTTACTGATACATGCCATCTGTATGAGAGCTCTGCTCCTCCAAACAGCCTTCCACAGTTTTCTTCTTGTAGGCGAGGACAAGGCCATCACCCACAGTCTGTTAGAAACCCCTGCGGTGCCTCAGAACCAGATGGCATCAGAAACAAAAATTTAACCTTTTAAATATGTTTTTGCTGTGTCACCACATTTTCGTAGCCTCCCACTGTTTTGCAGTTCTAACTTTATGATGTTGGCTTTGCTCTGGGGCCCCATGCTGCATTGTTGATCATTGTAGAGTTTAAACAAGCGCTGCTTCTCCAGGAGTCAGAGTCCAACCTAGTGCAAAGAGGCAGAGGAGAAAGCAACCAGCCTTGCCTGGCTCACAACCCAGCCTCTTCGCATGTGCCGCTGCTGTCCCCAAGCCTCTGGAAGGGACCTCAGACCAGCTCCCGAGAAGGGATTCAGATGGTTCTTTTGCTCTGAAATGTTCTTGCATGGTCTAAACCTTAAGATGAGCATGAAGATCCTTGTGTACACCCCTCTCCCATAACCCCTCAGACAGCTGTATTTCCCATATGGATGCTTTCCATCTCACCATGCCAGGAAGACTCAGAGCCAGTTTTCCAAGGGGTGGTCACACCTCCTCCACTATCAGTTGCTGAAAGCTCAGGTGCGCTCACGCTCACCTAAGATGTTTGTACAAAGGGCAACAACCGTGCTACTTACAGAAATATTGAGAAACACACTTTTCTTTGCTAGCCAGGGGAATGGGTGTGTGGCACAATTAGCTTTAGTACATTTAATCTACTGTGTAAGTAAGAATAAACTCACTACTATTTATCAAGCCTATTTCCTCCATGGTGTATTCAGGGTTGTTTTGGGCCATATTAGTCACTTGCTGAAGAATCAATAGATAGTGATGAATGACCCGCTAATCCAGGGTGGGGTGAGACCTACCCAGCTCTGTAAGTGCTTGTATGTGAAGCTGGGCAGGTCATGCTCCCCCTCCATGATTCATTTTCTTTTTGTCTGGAGAGGACTAGTGACACACCATTGTGAAGAGATCAGGTAGGGATGGAAGGTGAGAGCCTGAGCTCAACTGCAGATCCCAGGCAAGGTGAGGAGGTCTCAAGTAAGGCTTCTCATGGCCATTTTTCATAGCTTTGCTGTCTTCCCAGCAGACTGTTCCAGGTTACAACTGCATTATCTCAGAGCTGGCCTTCAGCCCAGGCACCCAAACCACTGGCAGCAGGGGAAGCAGATGCAAAGCTCTCAGGACCCCAGCATAGCAAACGCTGTCTTAACATGAGAAGAAACCAAGGCTGAGGCAGGTTTCCAAGCAGCCTAGGCCCAGTGCAGATGACAGCTACAGGAATTGCTGGGTCTCTTAAGATCCAGATGAATCTGTGGGGAAACATATCCCTCAGGCAGGGAACAAAAGCATTCCTGCTTTTCCAAGCTTATGGTGGGTTCTCTGGTCCAGGATCCAGAGAATTCCACCAAAGCCCCTGAGATGGGGGTTTCCTCTAAGCAAAGCTTTTCTGAAGAGCTCAAACCAGGTCATTGGAAATAGCAGGCATAGAGGCTTAGATGGAAGCTGGGCTGGATGATTAGTGCTGACAGGAGCACAAAGCGCAGACAACACCTTCACTCCCTGCATTGATGCACCAGACCCAGGGACAAGTGGGTAGAGCAGGATGGGGGCGCTTTCTACTTGTGGCAGAAAGCACAGAGGAGCCAGTTTTCCTTCAGTGCTGCTGGACTTGGGCAGGGTGAAGGGGCACAGTCACCTCCTGCCCAGAAGAGCCATCCCCATCACAGCTGAACTGATGGTGGAAGCCTGCTCAAGCCCCACTGCGCTGCTGACCAGGCTGTGAGGTGAGAGGGGAAGGACAGATAACCAAGCCCTTTGCTTCCCCTTCCAACCTGACAGTTTAAAAAATGCTGACCAATATACTTTTCATAGTCTGAGTATAGACAGAGCACAAGAGTTTGGATGGGGTTTCAAAGCCCATGAGCTTGATTCAGTTGCCCAAAGACAGACAACGGCCCACAGACCATGGAATTCTGGTAAAGTTGAACAGTACCGGTCCTGTTTTAGGACTGTCAGGGAAGGCACATGGAGAAAGCATGGAGACAGAGGCTTCCCTGCAAAGTCTCTGTCTACTGCCATCTTTTTAACACTAAAAGGTAGTGCAACAAGCTTCGACTAGGTCACTGCACATTGGTTTCACAGGAACTGACTTCTCATTACAAGGAAGGAGAAGCAAAAGCAAAGGTGGTTTGGGTCCTGCCTACTCTACCCTAGGCTTGCAGAGGCCACACAGCCATGTTCCCTGCAGGAGTCCTCCCAAGCAGGCTGAGAAGTCTCCTGAACACAACTGCCATCTGGTCTAATGTCCAGAGACGAGTAGTATCAAGGATAAAGTGAGAGCTCACTGCAAGTGCAGAGACTTGAACCCCCGCAGAGACCTCAGCAAAGGGGATTTTTTTCCAAGTAAATCTTTCCCAGAAGAGGATTTAAAATGCCCAGGCTCTTCATGCGACCCCACTTGGGCCACAATGTTTGGACCCAGTGTCAGCTAGGGGCTTCAGACTGGGTCCAGAAGCACTTTTCTGGGGAAATTCCTCTCATGAGAGCAGTCAAGAGACCTCAGCAACCTGGGTGCAGCAGTGCTGGGGACGAGGACACTGCAGATCCCCACTGGCCTCTTTTCTGCCACCCTCTGTGGGCAGTTGGCTGGGTTATCTTTCCTGCTTCAGCACCATGCCCTGAAGAGGGATGTCAGAACCATCAAGCAAGACAAATTTGCTTTCCCACTATTATATTTGCTAGCAGGGATGCCTGAGAATGGGCTTTCATACGTGACACAGAGATATACCCCACCTCAGAAACACTAAGGCACAGGCTAAATGACCAGCCTGTGAGTGGCTTGGTTTGACATCCATGTGTTGGAGTGAGAGAAGGAGGCAGGGCTAAAGAGAGCACTTCATCACCTGATGGATGGAGATGGTGCAGGGGAAAAAAACCCAGCAACTACTTTCCAGCGCCTCTTCTTTATTAAAGTCAAAATATATGACCTTCCTCCTAAAACTGCATTACCTACAAGCCCCCACAAGCAGCTCCATGATGCGAGGCCAGCCTTTCAACTGGTAGGACCTGGACATTTGACTGACACCCTAAGAAACACACCAACACAAGACACAGGAAAAATTCTTAAGCCTACAGTGGGACTTGTTCCTCTGTAGGGAACATCTCGGCTTCATGTCCTGTTTCTGAGGGATGCAGCAGGATGGGACATTAATTGTAAGGGTCAGGTGGACCACCTCAGGGGCTGCTATGTGGAGAGGGGGCTTTCACAGCAGGCAGTGAGGAGACTCTAGAGACAGCAAAGCTGTGGCCGCAGGTGTCACACATGAGTGGAATGCACCTCACTCAAAAGAGAAAAGCAGCAATATGTTTTATTGAGGTCAAATCATAATTTGAGAGAGTTCAACAAATCTGATGTAATTTAACAAAGTTTAACAGTGGCTTACCAAGGTTCAATAAGTTTGATGGCAAGGTTCACCTTATTAATTATTGCATGGAAGAAACATACAAAGGAAAATTGAGTTAGAATCAAGTAAGAATGATTCACACAGAGACTGGAGAGGCAAAGGGCAAGGAAGATCCTCCCATTGAGTTATTAGGTTCAGAGTGGACTCTTGCTTTCTAAACTCCTGATGGAGCATAGGTGCGGCTAGGTCCAACCTTAGTCTCAGACTTGGACAACGGTTTATGTATAATGGAATTTTCTATACAAAGTTTGTAATAATTAATATTGAGTACCTACATGGATCAGTAATCNCTTCTGGGCTGCCAGTGCACATTGCTGGCTCATGTTGAGCTTCCTATCCACCACCACCCCCAAGCCCTTCTCCTCAGGGCTGCTCTCCATCCATTCTCTGCCCAGCCTGCATTTGTGCTTGGGATGGCCCCGACCCAGTGCAGGACCTTGCACTTGACCTAATGTTTCATTAATTATTTTATTATAAACCTTTATTATAAAGATTAGTAATGTTTCATTGGTATTAATTCAGCATGCTATCAGTCACTTACCGTGGATCTGTCACGAGCAAGGGGTCTCTCTGCCATGGGCAAGGAAGGATTTCTTAGTCTCAGGTAAGGGATCTCTAATCTTGAGTGGCATCCCCGCCCGAGGGGACAGTCAGCAGGTGTGCAGTCTGGCTGCAATTTAGGGGGAGCTCAAATTGGGCCCATCCTGTTGGTAATATTTATCGAGTGAAGTAGCTGGCTGCGCGTCAATAGTACAGACAAGATCATAGAATCAGAGAATCACAGAATCATAGAACGGTTTATGTTGGAAGGGACCTTAAAGATGATCTAGTTCCAGCCCCCCTGCCCTGGGTGGGGACACCTCCCACTAGACCAGGTTGCTCAAAGTCCCATCCAACCTGGCCTTGAACACCTCCAGGGATGGGGCAGCCACAGCTTCTCTGGGCAACCTGGGCCAGTGTCTCACCACCCTCACAGAGAAAAATTTCTTCCTCATATCTAATCTAAATCTCCCCTCTTCCAGTTTGAAGCCATTCATTTTAGCTCTGGTATCTTGTTCTGTACTTTGGTTATCTTGCATTTTGGGCTTTGAAACCACCTTTCAAAATATTTTTCCCAGGCACCTTCAGTCCCCTGTACGTGAGCCAGGACCTCTCCCACTCGCAGGTTCACCACAGGGCATGAGGCCGCCTGCTCCTTAGTCAGCCCGAACCAAAGTACTGCTGGGGGCCAAGTGTGTCTGTCATGGCAGGAGACCAGTGCCTACCAAAGTTAGGCGGGGGCTGAGAGTGCAGCACACCAGCAAATGGGTGGAAAATGTTCATATTTATATCCTTAAGCACTCCAAAATTTAGTAATACCAGAATCAGGCTTTACCAGGCAGCAGGAAGTTACCAAGCTGGAGACAAAAAGAGAACACTTGGTTTTATTTATATGCAATACTTCTGGCTGTATTTCTCTTTATTACCTTCTGGAAGCCTCACAACATTTAACTAACAAGGTTTTCAAAAAAAATTTATGATCCCCTATTTTGTAGGTGGGGAACTGAAGCACAAAAGTGGGTCAAGCAATGTCCACATTGGGAAGTATTGAATTACAGATGCTTAGAGCCTGCCTTCTCTCCCAGTTCACATCATTGATATTCAGAACAGGCTCCTGCTGACTTCAGCTGGGGCTGCACATTAACTGTTTCTACGCAGCAGATCCCAGTATCCAAGGCTTTTTGGAACAAGCACCTAGGAAGAGTTTCTTGATATAATTTGCCTGCAGTATGCAGGATCTGTGTGAAATAGGTGGCCAAACCCCCACTACTCAGTGGGGTTCACCGTGACAGTTTATGTCCTTATTTGCTACATCTTTGCAACAGATGGAGCAGCACTTCTGGTGACAAGTCACCTAATTAATGGCCTGAGCACAGAACGAGGCAGAAAAAGGAAAATGAGACCTTTAATCCAAATATATGGTATAAGGATATATTCTGCTTCTTAGTATTTATTGGCATAATAAAAAAATTATTTCTAGTAAATTCCAATTTCTGTATCGCTGTTCAAAAACGAAAAGATTCTCAAAGCATTTTTATATCCCAAGGCAAACCGGGGTGCAGAGGCTCAGCCATGTAGTTGAGCTGCAGTGGAGCAGGATAAAGTTAGCACAAATCACCTGATGCTGTCACCAGATTGATATTGTTATTTATTTTTTGATTTATTTATCTGTATTGGAAATGTTTTTTCTAGTGTTTGTCAAAGAAAGATGAAAATAAGCAAGAGAAATAATGACAATTCTATAAATCAGAGTTGCTCAGTCATTACTTCCTTGTTGAGCCCCTGGTTGTGCGCTCACCATAATGGGATTTTAATGTTGTTTGTGCATCTGGTTTTCCATATAAGAGCTAAAAATAAGACATCAACACCCACCTCAGGGCTGGCAGGAGAGGTGGTACATGCAGGTCTCCTCCAGGCACAGTCCTCCAGCTGATGCTCATGGTCTCTTTTCTGTTTTCCCTCTTCCCTTATGCCCTGTCTTCCCATCCCTAGGTGCCACCAAAACTTTTCCTTGCTTTACTCTTTTCCACGCCTTTGGTCCAGCTGTTGAACCAGGTACCTGACACTCATCAACAAAGGCAATAAGTCCACACAAACACCTCCGTAGAATCACAGAATCATAAAATAGTTTAGGTTGGAAGGGACCTTCAAGATCATCTAGTTCCAACCCCCGGCCATGGGCAGGGACGCCTCCCACTAGACCTGGTTGCTCACAGCCCCGTCCAACCTGACCTTGAACACCTCCAGGGATGGGGCAGCCACAGCTTCTCTGGGCAACCTGGGCCAGTGTCTCACCACCCTCACAGTCAAGAATTTCTTCCTCATATCTAATCCAAATCTCCCCTCTTTCAGTTTAAAACCATTCCCCCTCATCCTATGGTTCCATTCCCTAATCAAGAGTCCCTCCTCAGCTTTCCTGTAACCCCTTTAGGGACTGGAAGGGGCTCTAAGGTCTCCCTGGAGCCTTCTCTTCTCCAGGCTGAACAACCCCAACTCTCTCAGCCTGTCCTCACAGCAGAGGTGCTCCAGCCCTCGGGTCATCTCCTCCGGCCCCGCTCCAATAGGTCCATGTCCATCCCCACACTGCAGCCTACTTACCCAGTTTCTCATGTCTGACCATCATGGAGGGTGCCCAATCTGGTGCACTTCTGGGCAGGCAGTAAAAACAACTGGGAAGAAGGATTTGGTACCTGCCTGAGAAATTGGATCAATGCTGGGATTTAGGATTTTTTTTCCCCTCTATGTAGGGGAAAAATTGCATTGCTGTGCCAAAGATGCTGAAGACACCACTCCAGAAATGCAGTAAGCTTTCTCCCCTGCACCCCAGCCTTGGGAGGAGGTGGGGTTCCCCTCCAGCCCCTCCCGGCGCATCGCCCCGGGAGCCGCCGTTCCTCCCCGCGGGGATGCCGGGGCAGGCGGGGACCGCGGCACGGAGATACGGTCGGTGTGTTCGCACTGAATATTAGATGGAAAGGGAAAAATACACACCCCCCCCCACCACCACCACCTCTGTCGGTGGTTGGGACAACCCCCTGCCGGCCAGCCCGGGGCCGGGGAGGCGGTGCCGGGCCGGTCCCGCCCCGCAGTGCCGGGGGAGGGCGGCGATGGCGGCGGTGCGGGCGCGGACGGTGCTGCTGACCGGCTCCAACCGCGGCATCGGGCTGGAGCTGGTGAAGCAGCTGCTGGGGACACCGCGACCGCCAGCCTGGCTCTTCACGACCTGCCGGGACCCCGAGGGGCCGCGGGCCCAGGTCAGTGCGGGGCTGGGCGGGTGGGGTGTCGGCAGCACCCCTGGGTGCGGGCAGGTGCCGTAAATACACGCTGGGTTAGCGTTGTTAACGTGAAAAAAAGCATTGCGGTCACAGGGAATGTCGTGTTTGCAGCGTGCCCTGCCCGGTGTGGAAGTCCTCTGAAGGTTGGCTGTGCAGTGGGTGAAGAAGTGCCAAGTGCAAGGGCAAGTGCAAGGTCCTGCAGTGGGTCGGGGCCATCCCAAGCACAAATCTAGGCTGGGCAGAGAATGGATGGAGAGCAGCCCTGAGGAGAAGGGCTTGGGGTGTTGGTGGGTGAGAAGCTCACCATGAGCTGGCAATGTGTGCTGGCAGCCCAGAAGGCCACCCGCATCCTGGGCTGCATCCCCAGCAGTGTGGCCAGCAGGGCGAGGGAGGGGATTCTGCCCCTCTGCTCTGCTCTGGTGAGACCCCCCTGCAGTGCTGCCCCCAGCTCTGGGGCTCCCAGCACAAGAAGGACTTGGAACTGTTGGAGCGGGTCCAGAGGAGGCCATGGAGATGACCCGAGGGCTGGAGTGCCTCTACTGTGAGGACAGGCTGAGAGAGTTGGGGTTGTTCAGCCTGGAGAAGAGAAGGCTCCAGGGAGACCTTAGAGCCCCTTCCAGTCCCTAAAGGGGCTCCAGGAAAGCTGGGGAGGGACTCTGGATCAGGAAGTGGAACCATAGACAAAGGGGAACGGTTTTAAACTGAAAGAGGGGAGATTTGGATTAGATATGAGGAAGAAATTCTTGACTGTGAGGGTGGTGAGGCACTGGCCCAGGTTGCCCAGGGAAGCTGTGGAAGCCTCATCCCTGGAGGTGTTGAAGGCCAGGTTGGACAGGGCTGTGAGCAACCTGGTCTAGTGGGAGGCGTCCCTGCCCATGGCGGTGGGTTGGAACTGGTTGATCTTTAAAGGTCCCTTCCAACCAAAACCATTCTATGATTCTAAGAATAAGCCATGCCACCCTTAAATCCATCGTGCTGGTCTACTTGAGGCTGCATTGGCTGCACCCCAGCTGGCCCTCCCGTGCCAAGCTTTTGCCCGTGCACTGCTGGCACAGCAGCAAGCTCGCACACTGTTGGGTCTGAGCAGGGTTGGATTCGGTGGTTGTGGTGGCTGAGCTGGTTGGAATTGCAGTGACAGGGCTCTGGCCAGTTCTGTGACATGTTACCAGTCTCCACAAAATCTGGGGGTTCATTAACTGGTGGCTCGTGGAGCTGTGGGATCCTCCTTCTGCTGCTTTCCACTTCAGGAAAATGGGAGAGACTCACACATGTGGCTTCAGCAGGAAATCACAGGAGCAAAGCAGCACCGTGCTTCCAGCTTTCCTTAGGTCCAGCTATGGTTCTCCTCCAGCGGGGAGACACTTGCTCTCTGATAGATCCTGACTCCGGCGGATTTGTTTCCTGCATCTTCTGGCAGCTTGGCTGTGTGCAGGGGTCATGCCTTAGGAAGTCCTCAAGATACTTTTTGTGTGCTTGCTGCCAGTGTTATTCAGGCTCAGGAGTGATCCCAGTGTAGTGAGAATCCACCCTGCCACCAGCCCAGGGGTGCCCAGCTCCTCCTGCTGCTGCTGTCCAAGCTGGCTAGGTCAAAGCTAGCTCAGGTCTCTTATTTTTGCCCCATTCTTCCCCTCCCCAACTTGCTGGACTCGGGCAATGATGAGATCAGAGAACTTTTTGCAGGGCTGGACTGGACCCAGTTTCCCCCCAAGGTGGTCCATGCGCGTTGCTGTCAACTGTGGGATGCTTCTCTAAGCCTTGTCCAGCTGTGGTAGGGTGAGGGCAGTGTCTTCAGGGTGTTGCTGCTGAAGTCCATGACCACAGGAGACCAAGGGCAGAGTGACCCTCCATCAGGCTGGTGCCTCCTGCCCCTTTGTGCCCCTTTGTGTTGGAGTGGGTGAAGCTGAGCTCATGCTGGGATGGTGTGAAGCTATAGAGGCCAGCAGCTGGGCAAAACAGGGAATGAGAAACATCTGTTGGCCATCACAAACGATTTAAATGGATTTTTCATCATTTCCTGTGCCCAGGGGTAATGTGGGAACACAGGGCCTGGTGGGGAAGCTCAGAGGTAACTGAAGGTGGACCACAGCCAGTGCCAGCAGCTCTCCTGCTCCATGTTGGTAGGATGGATTCCCTCACAAGAAGTCACCAATTTGTGTTTCTGCTGCAGCATTCTCTGTGGGCTTGTTTGTAAGAGGTTTTTGGTTCTGAAAGCAATCATTCTGGACACATTAAACATGGTGTTTTGGTTTCTGTTGAAGAAGGCTCAGAGCAAAGAGCTGCTAGGAACCATAAAGTTGAATATTTCCTTTTTGGAAAGGGCTTCTGAATCCTGCATGTTTGGTGAAAATAACCAATAAAAATGTGCAAAGTGGTTCATTTCACTTGAGTGGATGAGACATAGTGTCCAGAGCAGAGTTGATCCTGGGATTGGGCTATTTGGATCCAGATGTCACTTCCCCAAATGTCAAGTCTGATGTTGGCACTCACAGGCATTCCTCCTCCATCATGCTTCTAGCAGCCTCTGGGAGACACTTCTGGCCGTATCCCCACCCAGTTTGCACCATTTCCCAGGTGAGCTGGTCCTTAGTTGTTTGCTGTCATCCTTTGCTGTGGCTCTGGCTGGGTTGTGCATGTAGGCCCAGCAGCCTTTGGGAGAGTGGCCATAGGATATCTTGCAGTTGCAGCCGTCTCTCTCTGAGCACATGCACATTGCTTTGTGGAGCCTAGAAGAAAACTGAGTGCCTAGGCAGGTCCCCAATCCAGCCATTCACAAGTGCTGAGTAACATCTGGAAGATGTTTCCCTCAGGGTGGACTGTCACTGGTGCCCTGGGATCATGCTTGGCATCACCTCTGCCTCATGCTGATTGTTTCCATGTCTGTCTTTGTAGGAGCTGAGAGATCTGGCATCCAAACACCCAAACCTGGTTCTTGTGAAGCTGGGTAGGTGCGCTCTGCGGCTGAGCTGGTAAATTTGTGGCTGCTGGCCATACTTGCCCCATTTCTCCTTCCCTCCCCCATTGCCTACAGGCTCTACACGGGGATTTAGTTTTTCAGAGGTGCTTCAAGTCTTGCTGCAAAAAGCTTAGTTTCTTCCAGACCCGTCTCAGCCCTAACACTCCGTTCCCTGGAGCCTCCTTGCCCCATGGCCACAGGACCGGGAGGTTCTCAAGACCCATCCTGGGCAGGGTCCAGCTCCCCCAGCCGAGCATCCATGTCCTTGCTGTGCCATGCAGCTGAGCTGCCTTGATCCCAAGTTCCAGATGAGACTGGGAGGGCTCCTCCCGGAAGGCAGCACCTGTGGAAATGCTGTGTGATCGGCCCAGAGCCTGGGCAGGAGCTGTAGGACCTCGCAGAGCCATCCCCCAGCAGATCCCAGCACAGCCCCCGTCGGGACCATCCCCCCTAAGACTGCCCTGGGTTCTCCAGAGCTTCCTCAGGGATGGACTTTGTCCGCTGACAGGAGGCCATGACTGCTGGTGCCTGACACAGCATGGGAATCAGAGCATTGCTTTGCCACCACGGGGATGTCCCCAGAGTGGCTTTGCCTGGTAGGCTGCCCCAGGGCAGGGTCCTTCAGCTGCTTGGAGTGGGGCACCCTGTGCATGGCGAAGGAGGCCGTTTTGGGATGAGCTGGGGCTTGTGGGTGCCGGGGTGCTCTGAGCTGGTTACACAGCACCATCTGGTGCCCACAGATGGAAGGCCACAGAGGTCGGGATGCATAGCTGTTCCTCAGCATCTTAATCTCCCTCTTCTCTGCAGGTCCCCCGGGTGGACCCCATGCTCTCAAACTCTGTTCTCTTCCACTGCAGATGTTGCGAATCCCTCAGCTATTACCGACGCAGTGAAGATTGTGGAGGGGAGGCTGAATGGCGCAGGCTTGAACCTGCTAATAAACAACGCTGGCATCTACACCCCGACGGCGTCACTGGAGACGGTAGATGCTGAAGAGATGATAAGTACATACAAGACCAATGCCGTGGGACCAATGCTGATGGCCCAGGTATGGATGAAACTCTGGGGAGGGAGCTCACCACGGAGGGGGAATTTAGGCCAGCTTTAGGGTAGCCAGGGCTGCCCGTCATCACGATGGAGATCTTGGAGGGCTTTGCCAACTTTCCCAGGGCTTCAGGAGGGAGGGGACAGTGCTAGGGCTGCACTCCCAGTCCGAGACCTCTGTAGCCCCCCTATGTTGTGCTGGGCTAACTGGGAGCAGGCAGGCCCCCTGCAGCAAAACGTCCAGGCTCTCTTGGCTTCCTGCTGTTCCTCCTCATCCTCCCTGTTGTAGGCAGGCTGGGTGGCAGTTGCTGTAAGTGGGGCTGGCTCAAGGCACAGGCATCCCACAGGGTTGCTTCTCCCCAGGCTTTCCTGCCCCTGTTGAAGAAGGCTGCCCGGGAGAGTGCAGAAAAGGGGCTGAGTTGCAGCAAGGCAGCCATCATCAACATCTCCACCATCATGGGGTCCATTGAGAAAACTCCTGAGTCCTTCTCCCAGCCTGTCATCCCCTACCGCTGCAGCAAGGTATGGAGACTGGGGACCTGCTCATGCTCCTGAGCTCAGTGGGAGTCAGAGCTGTCCCTTGCCAGGGCAGCACCTGAGATTGTGAGATGGAGGGACTTATCCATGCTGATCACTGCCTGAGCTCCCTAGGCATCTCCATGCCCACCTGGGGCAGACATGCACTATCTCTTGAAGACCTGGCACTGCTTCTTCTACCTTGCCATGAGGCAATGATGGAAGGAGAACCTACTGCATGGAGCTTTCTACTGCCCATGGCTGATGCTTCCTTCCTCCCCCAGGCTGCCCTCAACATGCTCACCAAGTGCCAGGCTCTGACCTATGGGGAAGCCGGGATCCTCTGCGTGGCACTTCACCCTGGCTGGGTGAAAACTGACATGGGCAGCCAGGAGGTGGGTTTCAGCTGAGCAAGTCGAGGGGGGGGACCCACGGGTGGGACCCAAGCCTGCGAACTTGCAGTGGCATGAGGGGTGTCTCGGGTGGCCAGGATAGCTCTTGGGAGTTGCCTCTCAGGCTGCAAGTTGCCCATGTCTGTGCTGTGCAGAACATGTTGGTGCTGCCTGGGAAGTAGCATCAGCACATATCCAGAGTGAGCAGGAGGCTTGTTCAGGGGGAAACAGGCTTTGGGCAGCCCAGAGATGTGCAGAGAACCTGAAACCAACAGAGCATGGAGGAGAGGAGTGGCATCATCCCATGCTGCGCCCCCTTCCTTGGAGAGCTGCAGGTCCACGAGGTCTCCACTCACCCTGCAGGATCCCTGTTTTGGGGTGGGGCTGGTCCCTGTAACTCTGGGGTTTTGAGAAGGCTGTGTGTAGCATCCCACTTGCAGCAGGGATCTTTTACGTGTCCTATTGGTTTAAGCCCGTAGCGGGCTTCCCAGCCCCAGCCACCTCCATCCAAGCCATCAGTGAGCATGCAGATACCCAACCACCCTCCCACATAACAGACCCATCCCACCTCCCATGGCTCTCTATTAGGTCTGGGTGGAAGGAGCCTTGCTGCCGATGTGCACGAGCTGAGTGGATGGCTGTGAATGACAGTGGGGTCTCAGTCCTGCTCCTCACTTGTTTCCATTGCAGGCTGACCTGACAGTGGACACAAGCGTGCGTGGGCTGCTGTCTGTACTGCCGATCCTCTCTGAGAAACACAGTGGGACCCTGCTCAACTGGGAAGGTAAAGCTATTCCTTGGTGATGCCCTTCTGTCCCTGCGAGGGACCCTGCAGTGCCAGGAGACTCTGTGGGTGCCCTGGAGCACCAGGATGCTCAGCCCTCTGTGGTCTGCAAGGGACCTACCTGGGACTCCAACGGGTGTGCAGGACAGCCTGTGATCCCTGCCTTTACGTTGCTAATAAATAAAGTCAATTAGTACCTGTGCCTTCTCCCAGCTGCAGTGCCCCTGCTGAGTCTGTCTCTGGCCCTGCAAAAAATAACCCAGCCTTTCAATACTCAAAGGGGACCTACAGGAAAGATGGGGACAAACTTTTTAGCAGGACTTCTTGCAATAGGACAACAGGTAATAGCTTTAAACTAAAAGAGGGAAGATTTAGACTAGATATAAGGAAGAAATTTTCTGCATTGAGGCTAGTGAGACACTGGCCCAGGTTGCCCAGAGAGATGGTGGATGCCCCATCCCGGGAAATGTTCCAGGTCAGGTTGGACAGGGCTCTGAGCAACCCAATCTCATTGAAGATGTCCCTGCTTGTTGCAGGGGCGGTTGGACTAGATGGCCTTTAAAGGTCCCTTCCAACACAAACTAGGCTATGATTATATGATTGTAGCAGTCTTTGCCTTGCCTTCAGCTGTGCTGAGGCAAAGGGAAGTCCCAGGGGACACCAGCCCAAAGCCCTGCTGTCCTCCCTGGCCGTTGGTGTGCTCAAGTCTGTGTGGTCTCCGCCATGCTTCCACCCAAAGCATGGTGTCTTTGCTGCACATTCCTTGGGGGGACTTTGTATGGGACACGGTGTCCTTGGGAGCAGTCTTGGGGCTGGAATGGGAGGACCAGTAGCACCATAGTCCAGTTCTGCAATCCCAGGCAGCCAGCTCTTCCCATAGCAGAGCCCCAGCTGGGCATGATACTTCTGGGTGGGGGAAATCTGGTCACATGCAGGAGCACAGCAGGGGAATGGCACTTCTGTGGGATGGAGAGGCTGAGAACCTTAATAAGATCAGAGGACTGGAGCACCTCTGCTGTGGGGACAGGCTGAGAGAGTTGGGGTTGTTCAGCCTGGAGAAGAGAAGGCTCCAGTGAGACCTTATAGCAGCCTTCCAGTATCTGAAAGGGGCTTACAAGAAAGCTGGAGAGGGACCTTTTACAAGAGCATGTAGCCATAGGACGAGGGGTAATGGCTTCAAACTGGAAGAGGGGAGATTTAGATTAGAACTCAGGAAGAAATTTTTCACTGTGAGGGTGGTGAGACACTGGCCCAGGTGTGGGCTGTGGAGGCCACATCCCTTGAAGTGTTCAAGGACAGGTTGGTTGAGGCTTTGAGCAACCGGGTCTAGTAGGAGGTGTCACTGCCCATGGCAGGGGGGTTGGAACTAGATCATCGTTAAGGTCCCTTCCAACCTAAACCATTCTATGGTTCTAAGATGGGCTGGGCAGCCCTGGACTGCATGAATTTGCCCAGAAGGTGGTAACACCACCAAAGAAAAGGACTTTAGGGTGGTGCTGGGTTTTCTCAGGAGGGTTCTGCCCCATCTGGAAAGAGCTTCTCCTTGGGGAACATGGGGAAAAGGAGCCAGGGCTCCTGCAAAACCAAACGTAGTCTCAGGTGGGCAGAGCAACCTGGCTTGCAGGGGAGGCAAACCCACTGTTCCTTACCTCAGAGGCCACCACCTCCTCTTTCTCATCTGGAGGATCAGCTGAAGCACCTCTGTCCCTCTGGGTCTGGCCTTTTCTGGGGCCATGCCTCTCCCCCGAAGCGTGGGCTTGCCTGGCAGCACCAACTTTGCTGGGAATCTTGAGGCCATGCACCACTCTGCACAGGAGCCCCCCTATTTCCCAACCAGGAGCACGAATGCCACTGTCCTCCCAACCCCAGGCTTCACCCCCAAGGCAGACAGAGCATTGGGGCAGTCTACTGGGCTGGAGCCATGTCTCTGCCCCGCGAAGGCGAGCTGTGCCCCAACAAGCTCCAACAAGCCATGGCACCTGCAGCCCGGTGAGTCACAGGCACCAGTGAGATTTTCTTCCTCACCAGCTCCAGTTCCCCTCAGACCAGTGGCATTTTGGTAACTGAGACTTTCGAGAGGCTGGGAAAGGGGACAGCAGGGAGCATCAGCAACCTGGGTGCCAGCCTGGGTGTGGGGACAGAGTGCCCATGGCTGGAGGTAGCAGTGCTGCCAGAGCTTGTGAGCTTGAACCCCTGGCTCCTTGTACCCCCTTCTTGGAGAGGCAAGATGCTCCCATGAAGTTCAGGGGTGCTGTGACCATCCCCAGACGGAGAAGGAGTCCCTTACTCCGCAGACACTTTCCATAATCGGTGGGCAGGTCCTTTCTGGAGCAGTAGCAGGAGCTGGGACACCTGGGTCCCACTTCTGTCCCAGAGCAGGGGCTCTGCTGCCCCATCCCTGGCATGGGGCTAATACCAACACGCACCTGGCTGTGCCAGGCCCTTGGGCTGTTTGGAGCTCGCTCTCTTCCCCATGCCCAGGCTGACGTGCAGTTTTCCAAGCCTGTGCTCTGCTTTCCAAGGCCCTCGGGACACAGCGCTGCCAGCACCGCTGCGGGGAGCCATACCCACGCAAGGCACCCACTGCTGCATGGGTGCTCCTGGCAGGGAGATGCTGGTCTTGGCTTTCTCCTCCTCCTGCCCAAACAGACTGAGCCACGCTGGGGATGGGGAGCAATGCTGCTGCCCCAGCTGGGGGCTGCTTTATCCTCAGGGAAGCTCTGAACCATCGGGGCTCTTCCCAGCCACCCACTTTCCCATTAAAACCCTCTCTTGTCTTTGCTCTTTAATTTCCCAGCTCATATCTGTGGCCAGAGGAGTCAGTGCCCACCTGGGCACCTCCCCGGGCATTTGTCAGCACTGCGATGGCAGCAGGAGGAGAGAAATCCCTTGTGAGGAACGGCTGAGGGACAGAAGCATGGCCTGATCCTGTAGCTGTATGGCTGTGCTTAGCCCAGTGCGGGCTCAGAGACATGGCCAAGCCTCCACCGAGCGCCCCTCCTGCCCCTTGGCAGTGGTTCTCCTGCCCCAGTTGCTCCACACAAGCCAGTTGGAGCCTGCCAGTCACTGTGGGCTGACTCCATGCCCATCTCTCTCCATGTTCCTCCCTTCTGCCCCATGCCACATGCTGGAACCTGCGAGATGAGCTATGCCAGGGATCCCACCACTGCTTGAAGGCAGCTTATAGCCCCCCCCCATCATCACTGCCAGCCCCATGAGATAGATGTAGATGCTGCCCTGGGAACATGGGGAGAAATGGGACTGCTGAAAGCTGGGACGAGCTCCATCAGCTTGGCTGATGGTCTGCAGTGCTGGTGACACAGGATGGTTGCCCACCTGCTGTGGCAGCTGAGCTCGGGAGGCTGATAAATCTGTGAGCATCTCTCTCCGGCCCCCTGGGAGCTGGTACATCACAGTGTGGGCAGGTCACCTGGCATGTGGGTGGCCCCGTGTGCCCCGGCTGTACCAAAGGTGATGGGAGGAGGAATGGGAAGCTCTGCAGGTGAACTCCACTCTGACATTACTAGAAGCCCAGCTGCTGGGGATGAGAACAAACCTTGAGGGGCTGCTGGACATTGAAGCACTGTGAGCATCAGCCCATAGGAAGCGCAGTGCAATGATCTTCCCTTTGGGTGCCGGGACAGCAGGCTAATTGCCATGCAAAGCCAAGTAGCAGCAGGTCAGTCGATCCCATTTTTCAAGCCAACAGAAGACTGGGGCAGGACGACCCAGCTTGGACCTCTGCCAGTGGAAATCACCCTTGGTGAGTGCCTTGCAATCGTAGATGAGGCCAGCTGCTCTCCAGGAGGCCATCCTTCCACGTGCCAAGACAAGGCTCATCCCAGGGAGCACATGCTGGAGCTGAGCTGCCAGGGACCGTCCTGGCCATGATAACTTGGAGGCCAGGGATCCCTGAGCACCTTAAGGTGCTCCAGGGCACATGTTCCTCAAGAAGCCTCAGTAAGGGGCCAGATGGGCAGGTCTCCCTGCTCAAATGCTTACCAAGTGGTGTCGGCTTCTCCTTTGCACAAGTTCCGGGTGTTTGTGCTCATGCGGCTGATTATCTCCCCATTTCCTCTCCTGCCTGATGTTTCCTGCCTCACTCACTCCCTTTTGCTGGCTTTTCCCTTTGTGTCAGGCTTATCTCCTGGCTCCGGGCAGTGTCAGACCTCAACATCCCCCCTGATCGCAACACGCAGCCCTGAGCAACGTGCCCTGTGTCCTTTCACCGAACTGCAGCACAGTGCCCCAGGAGACACTTGAGATGCCAGCTCCACCTGGCCATCTAGCAGCTCCTTGGGAGCACCGGCAAGCCAGGACAGAGCAAGGATGATTTAGGATCCATCTGCTTTTAGCAGCTGATCCATCTCTATTCTGAAGCCGGGGGACAGGTGCCCACTGGCCCAGCACATTTCTACAGGGGCTGCTGAGTCCAGCAGTAGGGAAATCTGGACAACCTTCACACAGGGGCTGCACAAGGGCATGGGAACATGTCTGGGGACTTCCAGGGACCATGGGTGGGGAGGTTGTCACCCAGAGCCTCTCAGACTGCCTCCACCAGCCCCTGTGGAGCTATAATAGCAGCTGGGGGCAAACATATCTCTGCCCTGGAGAGCCCAGCAGCTCTCCAGGCTCCAGGGATTGACTTCAGTGGTGGGAAAGGTCCATATTTTCCAGGGTCTTCCACCAGCTGCCTTCTTTCAGACCAACAGCCACTGCGAAGGACTTGTTGCATCAGGAGCTGGGGTCAGGTAGGTCTGTGGGTCAGGACAGGAGTGGGGAGGACATGGGGAATCCTGGCAGGACTTGCCAGGATCAGGGCAAGTCCCATTTTGAGAGGCAATCTCCCATGCCAAAGTGGGGCGAAGAGCAGCAGACAGAGCCCCCGTGAAAGGCAAAGCCCGCTCCAGGAGGAGAGGGTCAAAAGAGGAGACTGGGAACGGAAAAGGGCTGCTCTTGTGACACAGATGCGGCTGTGGAGGTGGAGCAGCAGGCAGGAGGCAGGTCACAAACAGCCGGCACACGAGGAAGAGCTGGGACACCAGCCAGTGTGGCCAGGGCAGCCAGCCGCAGCAGCTCCAGGTGCAGCAGATCTTCACTGGCCAGGGAAGGACTGGGACCAGAGGCCACCAGAACTGCAGGGACCTCAGCCAGGACTCGGAGATCCCCTCAGCAGGAGCCTTCTTCCAGCCAAAACAGCTCCTCATTCTGCCAAGGTGTGGGCACTGTCCATGGCATGCGGGGGTCCGGGCAGGAGGATGGTCATGGTGGGGACATCTCTGTGCCACGTGGCACTGTGATCCTGTGGCTCATAGCCTCGGGTGACCATTCCCAGAGCCACCAGCGGAGGGGTAGACTGATGCTGGGAAGGCTGGATCATTTGAGGACCTGCAGCTCTCTTGGGGGGTGCAATGCCGGGAGGGTGCTGGAACCCAGGGCTGCCATCAAAGTACTGGGACCCAGCCTGGGTGCATGAGAAACGCGGCTCAGGAGGAAGCACATCCCGGTCCCTGCAGCAGAAGGGCTGCCAAGGAAGCCAAGTGGGGCCAGTAGATAACGCCTCAAGGCTTCCTCCGGCACACCGCAGCTGCAGGGCCGGCTTGCTCCATCTCTATCTGGCCCTGCAGAGCCCCGTGCATCCCTTCTCCCTCTGCTGTATTGTTGTTAGTGGGGAGGAAGCAGCTCATCAAGTCCCACCTCAAGCTTTTAACCCACTGCTGCCTGGCCTGCTGCTCTCTGCTCCCGTCGGCCAGAGCTGGGAAGGCTCCACGGCTGCCCTGGGAGGATGGTTTGGTACTGGGAGCTTGCTGCAGGCTTTACCTCCCTGGGGACCAGCAGCATCCCCTGGCAGGTCTCCCCCAAGCCATGTTGTCTCCCACAGCCACCCTTGAAAAGGGCGGACACTGGCATTGTAATCTCTCAGTGTGGTGAGAAGATCCTGAAGGCTTTAGGTGCTGATGATTCCCTCCTTGCTCCCTCTTCCCCCTTTTAGCTGGTTGAATCCTGCCTGGTGCTTCGTCTGGACATCACCCCAGTCTGCTGTGTGTGGGGGCACCATGGAGGCAGCAGCTTTACCAGCCTTGCACAGATTTAACCCAAATACCTAATAAACGATTAGGAGTAAATCCATCTTGGAGAAGAAAATTGCAGCCCTTCACCGGCTTCGTTTGATGAGCTGGGGTTTAATTGAACGCCAGGGTCTCTGGAAGTGCTACCTGCCACTCCTTGGGTAAGTGGAAATCAGATGGACATCTTGGCAACCTTCTCCAGATCATCTTCTCGTGCAACTGAACTCGGTCAAATTGTCGTCCCCCCTTCTTGTCTGGCAGGGAGGGGACCTTAGTGTCTTGTCAGCACAGGCTGGGGCTGTGTCCTCCCTGGTGATGACCACCGCGGGACACCTTTCCTGAGCACCGGTGTCCATGCAGGAGCAGAGGTAGGTCACCCAGACGCTGAGCCTGCTGGGGTGATGCAGAGATGCTCCACGCTGTCCTGCACATACGCCACATATGTTGACGTGCCCATTATGCACCCTGGTGCCCCATGTGCGCCCCCAGCATAAACCAGCGGTTCACCTGGGCCAGCCTGCTCCATGCCCTGGGGTCCTGGTGCAGCCACACAGGTGGATCTTCCAAAAAAACCCGATGCCACCCATTTGGGAGCTGTGCAAGCTGTGGTGTCACCTGAACTCAGCATGGGAGCATGCATGTGTGGGCTGCAGCGAGGTGCTCGCCTTCCCTCCCACGGCTGGGCTCCTGCCCATGCCTTTGCCCCCAGCGGTGCCCGCAAAAGGAGTGACGCTGCCAGGGTGGGTCCTTGGCCGTAGGACCCCAGTCCCGCTTTGAAGGGTCCTGTGGGGCGTTTGGTGCAGGTCAGCCTCTCCCTGCCCGTCCCCCGGCACCGCTGAGCCTGAAATTCCAGCTGTTGCAGAACAAGTTCCCAGGAGGCTGCACCCGGAGCTGGCACCGTGCCGAGCCGCCGGCATGCCTGTCCGGTGCTGTGAGTGTGCACGGGGGGCTGGGGGGCTGGTGGATGGGGTTAAGCTGCCCAGGGCATGCCATGGGCTTGGGGGAGCCTTCCTGCTGCTTGCAGGCTCAGCCCTGGAGCAGGATGAGGCTCGTTGGAGGGATCATCCCCTCTGTGCATCCCCCGCTGTATCCCTCGGTCCCCAGCACATCACCACCCAAATGCATCTGTGCAAACCCAGCGAGTGGCACAGGGACTTCAGGCATGTCCCTGGAGACCAGCAGGTACCCATCCCATCCTCTCCAGCTGCATGGTTTGTGTCCCAGCCTTTGCTGGGGACGCAGAGTGACATGGCCAGGATGCCCACTCAGGTCCCAGCCCTGCTTCCCTGGAGCATCCTTCCCCCCTTGTTGGCTCCAGGAAGAGGACTGAGCCCTGGTGATGGCAAGAACAAGGATCCAATCTCATTTTGATGAGCTCTCTCCCCAGTGTCCGTCTCCTCGGAGCCAGGGAAGTGACGCTGGTGAGGAACTTGGCTCCTCTTGTTTGTTATTACAGGATAAAGTTACCCTTTAAAGCAGAGCCAGTGCTGTCAGGGCTGCATACCACCCGGGAACATCGCTCCTTCCCAACCACTCCAACACGCTTCTTGTTATTGTGCTCGCACAGAGCCAGCCTGCTCCCAGCCCTGGGCACAGCAAGGGGGACACAGATGGGGGGGTCCAAAAAGGAGCCTCAAGGCTCTTTTCCCACCCTGGGAAAGGTGGAAGCAAAGGGAAAAGGCCTCTCTCTGGAGAGGGAGAGCTCTCCTGGCTCTGGGATACATGGGGAAGAAGGAGCAGAAAGCAAGGGCTGGGAGCAATGGAAGGGCAGGGGGACCGGGATGAGGCCAAGATGCGCTGGGGGTGTCTGCTGTCCCACCGGAGAAGGGCCAGGGATGCTGCGCTCACTGCGGCTTGGCTGGGGACCCTCTCGGCTGGGACCCTCTCGGTTGGTTCCTCACCCGTCTCGAGGGGACAGACTGCTGGTTCCCACTGGGGAAACTCCTGTGCATGGGCAGGGTAGTGGCATGTGGCTGACACCCATCACGCCACCCCATGAGTCCAGCACCAGCTCAGCATCTCTGGGCTATTCACAGCCAGAAAGATGGCTGGCTTCTCCTTCAAGCCCCAGTCTCTGTCCCTGGTGGTCTCAAATCCAGGGGACCTCCCCCTCTCCTGTGAGCTGGCACCCCAGGAGACAAACCAGCACCCCAAAACTTTGCAGACATGGGGGTTCCTCAGAAGCACCCTCGCCATCCCACCCGCGCTGGACCCTCTGGAGGGGACTAGGGGGGCTTGCTTAGGGCTTCACCGCTCCCCATGCTGAGCCATGACGTGCCTGTGGGGTGGAGGGGAAGGAAGCCAGCCCGGTGGAGCCGAGCCAAGGAGAGCTTCCTGGCAGCGAGCTCCAGCCTCCAGCGCCTTCCGTGCTGCTGCAGATGGCTCCGAGCAAGATGGAAAGCTGCGCGAGCCCTTTCCAGCCATTCCCCAGCCTTGTGCTGGTGGGGAGGCAAACGCCAGCTGGTGACGCAGTGCCGGGGCTCTGATACTGCCGCTCCGGCGGGGTGTTGGAGGGAAGCCTGACTCATTCCTGGCAGGAGAATATGAGACTTGCACATGTAAACAGAGTTGGCCCTGGCGCGCCAGGGCATGTGACAGATACAGGAGAGACCGGCTGGAGCCATGGCCCCCGGGGCTGGTGGCATCGACACATGTGCTTGAGGCATGTGAGAGGGAGCTTGGCCTGTGGACAGCAAGAACCAGTCCGCTCCTGCCCTGTCCCAAGGCTCAGGGGAGGATCAGTTGGGTGGGGTGGATGTGGCAGGATCCGTGCTATGGACATGGCTCCCCGCTGCTACCCCTGCCCCACCAGCAGCTTTTAGCAACCGGTTTACCCCTGGTCTGCCTGTTTGGCTTCCACCGCTTTCCCTCCAGGGACACCCTTCCCAGCGGGGACCAATTTGGACCAGCAGCTTGGAACAGTCAATAGAGGTGCAGGATGAGGGCAAAGCTCCTGAGATGCCATCTCATGGTGCCAGCTTCAGGGGCAGAGTGCAGCTTGTGGTGTCAGGAGGTCTCCCTGCATCTTCTCTTCCACGGGGATGAAGTGAGCATGGAAGTGCCAGGCTCGGGAGGACGAAGGCTCATCGGGTGCCTGTTCCCATCCTAGGAGCAGGGATCGCTCGGAAACCTCCCGGTTGTCCGAGGCGCTCTCCAGCACGTGATTTCCCCTTGGGTTTATATGTACCTTGCTGTGGGAGAGCTGCAGGCCGGAGGGGACAGGAGATGATTACAGCCACTTCCTAGCCTTGCTTACCCTGCACAGCCGGTTTCATTTCCTTAATCCCTGTCCCAGCATTTTCTTTGTTGTTTTCTTTGGAGGGGAGGGATCGTTTGCTGAAGGCTGGTGCTTGCTGCAGGGAGTGCTTTCACGCTCCAGGAGACCAATGTGGATGCCCCCGCACAGAGCCGTGCTCTGCTTTTGGGTGCAGCGGGTGCTGCTCATGAGGGGACCCCACCTCAGCAGTGCCCAGGACCACCGCGGAGCAGATCAGGGTACGCGTGGGGTGCCCTGCACTGCTCGGGGAGGGACATGTTTACATGCATTTGCAAACAGCCCTGCCAAATTTGCAAATTCAGCCCTGCCAAAGCACCTCGTGCTCCAAATTGCCTTTTCCTCTTGCGTCCCCTACGGCACTGGTGTCCCTGGCCTGAGCCAGCTTCAGGGTAAGGCATTCCTGCCGCAACTAACTCCATGGGCTGAGCTTTACCCGGTGCGATGCCGAATCCCGAGCTGTTGATGCCGCACCATGGTCCGGCTGTGCCAGCCTCCCCGACACTGGCCCCATGTGCCGAGCTGGGCTGGTCACTGGGCTTGCCTGTGACCTCAGCTTTCCTGCTTGGTGTTGGACAGTCCCCGAGGGGCTGCAGGAATCTCGTGAATCATGAATACTTTTGGACTGATTCCTCCGGGGCGTGCGTGAGATAGTTCCTACCCTGCTGAGGCAGGGACGGCTGCCTTATTGCAGGAGGTGATGTGGTCCCAGGGGATGCTCAGCCCCCCCAGGCTGAGCCGGGGTCGGTGTTGGAGGTGCTGCCTGCCACCTCCCCAGGCTGGAGAAGGGAGTTAAGAGAGAGGAAGTTGGCTGGTGGCCAGAGAGTCTGGACTAGCCCATGGTGCCCTTCTGCAGCTCCTTGCCCTCCTTGGCTGAAGCTGATGCAGTGGCAATGTGGATGTTCTTGCTTTGCTGCAAAGCCCAGGCTTGGGTGCCTGCTTGCCGGCCAGAGAGCCGGGGCGAACTGACTGGCACCCAGCGCTGGCTGGCACCGAGCAGGTTTGTGGCCACTGCAGGGATGTCCTCACCTTCCTTCTCCCGGCCCCGTAGGCAGGCAAAGTGTCGAGATAGGCAGCTCTGCCCCATGGAGAGGGACGGGCTGGGTCAGGGCTGTGCCCTGGACTGCTGTTGCTGCACGCTGGCCCTGAGCACGCCAGGGAAGGGTTTCCAGCAGAGCTCAGAGGACCTGCTGGCATAGCCTTTCCCTGCTGCCGGCCAGTTCCCGAGCACGGTCGAGGCCCCGGTGAGTCAGCTGGAGTGGCAGCTCACATTGCTCATGCTGTGCCAGTGCCGCCCTGGCTCCCTTAGCTTTTTCCCACGTTGTGTTCCCCAAAAATGCGCACCTGGAGGGATGAGGAGCCCAGCGCCGGGATGCCAGGATGCTCAGCTCCAAGCCAGCGGCAGGGACGGTGGCAGGCTCTGCCGAGCCGAGGCACCTCGGCTGCTTTCGGCGATGATGGCCGGGCTCCGAGTGTGCTCAGCACACGTGGCTGTGTCAGCACACGGTTTGGGAGGGTTGAAGCTCTGGCCTGCACTTACTGCCTTGCTCCAACGCTGAGCAGGAATGCTGAGCACGCAGCAGCTCCAGGGCGGCCGTGGAGGGGAGGCAGGCCTGGAGCCAAGAGCTGGCCTCCTGCCCTCTGGAGAGAGGGGAGAGGAAGATGTGGCTCCAGGCCAAGCCTGCAGCGAGAAGAGCAATTTGGGCAGAGACCGGCGGCGTGGGGGTCCGCCGACGGCTCAGACCTTTGTCTGCATGGTGGCGGGCAGATGCAGGCAGCTGGCACAGGGGGTTGCTGAAGCTGCCAGGGAGGGGGGAATGTGCTTAGGGTGGTCCTGGGTCAGCAGGCTCTGGCAAGGTACGATCCTGTGCTGGGAGGTGCTGGGTGATGCCAGCTAGTGCTCAGACAGGGTGCTCTTGTGCTCAGGGACCCCTGCCTGCACCAGCACCCAGCTTCCCAGTGCAGGCAGGGACTGCTGGCAAGCCTGCTCTGGTGGCCTGGGTCCAGGAGTATCTGTATCCACGCTGGGAAGGTGGGCACCATCCTTCCTTAAAACCAGGAGGGGGTTTTTGGGGAGCAGGCAGGCAGGGGGTTGCTGTGGGGTCTTGGGTGCCGAGCCTGCCCTTGCTTTTGTTTGCAAAGCTGGTCTGCGCCCAGCAAGCTCCCGGTGACCTAGAATAGCCGGTGCGGTGTGCCAGCCCAAGCCTTGGCAGAGGGACTGTTTAGCTCAACATACCCAGTCTGGCAGGGCAGGCGGGCGTGCGGCCGAGGGGAGGAGTGCTGCAGGTGGCCCTGTTGGCCCCAGCCTCCCTGCAATCCCCTCTCCTGATGCCTTGCAGGGTGATACAGCTGCTCCCCATCCCAGTGGTGGCCGGGAATGGTGTTTTACCTTGCAATGGTGGTGCGTAGGTAAGCAAAATGTGATGGTGCAGGTCAGTCCGCCTCCAAGCACCCCAAATCTTTACCGAGAGGGTAGTCAAACCCTGGAACAGGCTTCCTAGAGAGGTGGTCGATGCCCCAAGCCTGGCAGTGTTTAAGAGGCATTTGGACAATGCCCTTAATAACATGTTTTAACTTTTGGTCAGCCCTGAAGTGATCAGGCAGTTGGACTAGATGATTGTTGTAGGTCCCTTCCAACTGAAAATATTCTATTCTATTCTATTCTATTCTATTCTATTCTATTCTATTCTATTCTATTCTATTCTATTCTATTCCTGTCCTATTCCATTCCATTCTAAATGCTCCTTGCTGTGAGGGTGCAGGTAGGACCAGCTTGGTGGTCTTGCAAGGTGTGGTGGTCATTAGGCAGCCCACCGAGCCAGACTGAGGGCACGAGGAGGATCAGATGCACTCACACAGAGCCGAGGTGTGTGGGTGCTCCCAAGCGCCTGCTTTGCCACACTGTGCCGGTTGCGGGTGCAGACCGAGTCCCCATGGCCACCTTGCTGGTGTGGTGGTGGGTCTGGCAGGTTGGCAGAGAGCCTGCAGAGATGGTGTGTTGGTGGGCCAAAGTGCTGACCCAGTGTTGGTGTTGCTGGAAGGGCTTGGTGAGGGTGACCCAAGCGAGTCTGTGCACCAAGAGCTTCCTTTGGGTGCTGTGCGGGGTCAGCTTCCCCCCCCCTGTTTTATTAGGGGGGCGGGCCTGGCAGGGATGTTGGCAGGGTGTCTGCACGGGGCAAGTCCCAAGAACTCAGCAGAGCACTTCTACTCACACTTTGACCATCCACACAACCTACTAAGTGGTGTGAGCAGAGGAGGTTTCCTGCCTTCCCCCAGCTAACCTCAACCCCTGACCACGCAGCAAGACCTCGCTGCCCTTGGAGAGCTTTTGGGGGTAAGCAAGGTGGTGGCACCAACCATAGGGTGTGGGTGGGATCCAGCCCCCAGCTTGATCCATGCAGGATGCTGGATCAAGTGATGACAGTGTGGCACGGTGGTGCTGACCATGCCAGGCATGTGGTGGGCCATCCTGGTGGGACAGGGACCGTGTGGCACTGGGACCTGGGTTGATTCATCAACCAGCTGGCCTGTCCGTGTTGGCCCTTTGGTTTGGCATTTCCCTGTTGGCCACGGGACCTGCTGTCCTCTCTCCCATCTTTGTCTCGCTTCTCCTTCCACGTGACCAGGCCAGCCTGGAGGGATGGGCTGGGAGCTGGGATGCCCTGGTTCTTGCCGAGTGTCCTTGGCAACAGTGCTCCGCTCCTCGGTGCAGCCCCAGGAGAGCAACAGTGGTGCAATGACTTCCTTGTCGCTATATTGCCCTACTCCACTGAGCTCTGAGACCTGGCGATGGTCTAATTAGTGCTTTTGCATCACAGGGCTGGCTGGAGCGCTGCGTTGTCTTGTCCTTGCATGGAGGATGTCTCACTGAGGCCGCAAAAGCATCAGTCCCATTTAAAACTGGGTTGATTCGATATTGATCTAGGACAGGTTAGGAGAAAGAGGAGCTTGGGAGAAAGGAGAGGAGCAGGGTGCATCCCCCCAGCAGGCATGGTACTGGGGAAGCATGGCTCCCTCCCTCCCCTCCACCCAGAGCTTCAGGGATGCTCAGAGGTGTCAGGGTTTAGGACATGGAGTGGCAGGGCGGTGTGCGATCCAGGGCAGCCGTGACGGTCCACGAAGAAGCCAGCACTATGTAACCATGCCATCCGTCGGGGCGGCAGCCTGCCTTGGCACCTTAACCGGGGACGCTGGGAGCGTTTCTCTGCTCCGTCCCGGTGGGGCCGGGGAAGGCGGGTGCTTTGCTCTCCCAGGGTGGACATGCCGCTCGGCGGAGGTCTGAGGACGGCTCCTGCTTTCCCCAGCCGGGCTTGGGGAGGTGACAGGGAGGCAGCTGGCAGCAAGGCTCCTCTGCCACCGCCCGCCCGCCTAGCCTTGGTCATGTCACTTCACCTCCCAACCGTGCCGCCACCGCCATCACCGACACCGCCACCGCCACGGCCGTGGCGGTGGCGGTGTCGGTGATGGCGGTGGCGGCGGTGGCTCCTCAGGGAGGGAGGGCGCTCCCGGCCGCCATTTCCTGCCGAAATCACATGGCTCCCGCGTTTCCATGGAGAGAGCCGGGGTGGGCGCTGCCAAGAAGAGCCTGCCCGAACTCTCCCCGCTTGCTCCCCGTCCATGGGAGCGGAACAAAGAGGGGATGCGCCCAGCCAGGCCCGTTCGCGTCCCCCGCTTCTTCTGGGACATGTGAGTGTTACCGGTACCTCCGCCCCGGGGGGACACGTCGGTCACCGG
>VYXH01000055.1:375204-417871 GCA_013397275.1 Burhinus bistriatus | reverse complement strand
GGGGGGGGGGGGGGGGGAGAGAGGAGAGTCATATACTTCTGTGTTTCATTTCCACTGTAAATCTCCTTACCACCACCACCTTGGATCCCCTCCAGTGCCTTGTGCTGCTTCCTCTGTGTGGCATCTGCAGTGGCTGAAGCGAGACCCAAAATGGGAGGAGCTTTGGTGTAGGAATCCAGTAAAGGAGGTTTAAGACCATGTACGTGCTCCCTTTCTTCCAATTGTGCTGGGTTACAGGGGTGCTCTCACTGGCTGCAAAGTCTCTGACATGGTAGGAGTAAGGGAAGGATGGAGAAAGCAAGAAAAAAAACCTGAAGCAGAGCACTCCACCTTCTTGTCTCTTACTTGATAAACAGATTGGAATACCCATGTGGTGGGAGCAGGGATATAGAGGAAGCAGAGATCAAAGTGGCAAGCGTGGAGGCATATTGAGCAAGGGCACTAGGAATTAATTTGTGAACTTCTCTGCTATCAGACTAGTATATGTCTCACTTGCTTTGTTTCATCTGATCCTTCAGACTGTAATCTCTCTGGATCTGCATTTTTAGTAACTTTTCTACAACTCTGTTAGGAGTCCTTTTTCTTACAGTCCTATATACACTATTGCGGTATCCAAGAATGGTAATATTTGCATTCTTTACTCAGAACTAAAATATTTTCTGTTATATTCTAACCTTAAAGTGTATTTTGGATAGACTTAGGCAATCAGTTGGACTCAGTTTTTTGCTAAGTAAAATAAAAAATTGTCTGAATGCAGTCACATAAGAAACTGTAAAAAACAAACAACCAAACAAAACAAAAAAAACAAATCAAAACTTTGAAATTTATTATGTTAGATATGCGAACAAAATATTTTCCAGCCTTCTTCTGTTTCCTGTTACTGTGCAAGACTGCACTTTGCAGCTGTTCTGTAGCTTTCTGGGGAGAATTTGTCCAGTTCTTAGTGACACAGGATATAGTAGTCTGACCATTGCTGGAGTGCTCATATAAATTCAAAATATTCTTCAACTTCTAAGACAAAAAAAACTTCACTTCAAACTTCTGGAGGCCGATGCAGCATAATGTACATATGTGCATTTCTGAGCCATGGAAACCCTTTCTGGAGGTTCCCAACCTGCACGTGTCTTTGCCTACATCAGCCAAAACCATATCTCCATAAACACAAACTGTTATGCTTTCTTGTTCCTTTGGAAGCTCCATGACCATCACTGTAGGAACCATATTTCTCCTTTTCTGTCAGTGCACAAGAAAAAGTGGTATCTGGGAAAATATATGTACTAGGCAGGAGAACGTTAGTACTAGGCTTCCACTGCATTAAACACAGTATGCTGTTCTTTGTGTAAAAGAAATCTTTTCTTTCTATACCAGGTCTTGGTGACCCTACTGACCTTGAGATTTTTAATTCATTAATGTTGTTGTATGAAAAGTCCCTCTAAGTTGTATGGTCTGGTCCCATATCAGTTTTTAATTTGAAAACCTCATTTTTAAGAACTCTACTTAAATGACAGTCTGTGCTGGACAGGAACAGATTAGCATTGCTTTGCTAGGAGGAAGGCAAGCATTTACCTCTGTTGCTCTGATGTGGCGTCAAGAGCCACCTTTTGCTGTTAAAATTGGAAGCGTAAAGCTCTTTCAGCCACAAAAGATGACTGTGAAGTTTTGGCATCTTTTTGTTTCGTGTTTGTACAGCATCAAATGCGATGGGGTCCTGGCCTGTGATTAGGACTTCTAAATGCTGTGGTATATCAACAAAAATAGTTCTAAGTGGAAATTTCAAAACTGGCTCTGACTTGGTCTCATTCCTAATAGCATCGCTTATTGAAAGTGTTTATCCTGTGTTTCTGAAAGATATCCATGTGATTCTAACATTGCTTAGATCATAACTATTGATGACAAGCTCGGTGCCAGTCAGCAGAGCTAAAGCAAGGGAGACGTTGTATGAGAGCAGGCTTTCTGTTCTTTAGTCTGAAGAGGCAGCATAGGGGCTTTTCTCAAACTAGCTGCTGCCAGTTTCCCTCCGCTGAGGGCATCAGAGTCCTCAATATTCTTCATTTTACAATAAATAAGCATGAAATGATTTTTTTGAAGATGTAAGTTACATCCATACTGCCACAATCTTTGCCTTTTCAATGAGTAGCTTGGGTGATGAGAGAAAACCTGTTAAAATTTACTATGGATTTCCCAAAAGGCCCTGGAATGAGACATAAGGAGAAACAAGCAGATCCATTACAACCTTAGAGCAACTCTTACAAAGTATATGAACAGAGTGCATTTGGGGATGAGGGGGTGGGTGTTCTGTGGGTTTTCTTGTTTTTTAACAGATGCTATATAGTATACTTCAGAGCCCCAATAGACAGTTCACAATTCTCTTCCCCCCCGCCCCCCCCTGCTTCTGAAGTACCAGGAAAACAATTGTAATCTTTTCTCACTTCCCTTCTGGCATTATTATAGTATAGTTCCTGGGCATCTTCTGAGATAAATGTAACAAGTGTTAGCACATAGCTATTAAATCTTCTAAGACTGTGAAATAGCTGTTCCTGTCTGTCCATTCACAGACTTGTAATAAAGCACCTTTTGACTACAAAATCTCTGAGGTGTATGGAAGTCCTCACATTCTTTGTTTTCCCATTCTGCTCCCTGATAAGCCTCGGCTGTACAAAATAACATCAATGTCAACTGTTACTCTAGATTCATGCATGCACAACTGAGAGTGTAATAGAATCTTTTTTTTTTATGGTTTCATCATAGGACTCAATATAACCTTTGTTGTTCAATACTAACTTTGATACCTGTCCAGGATGAGATCTAGAATCCAAATGCTGTTTCAATCATGTTTTGTACTTGGTGGTATAGATTGTGATTGTCTTTGGTTTAAGCTTAGGATTTGTTCCACCCTGCATAGCTTAAAACCTGTCTCCACCCCGCAAGATCTGTTCTGCACTTGTGCACAGCAAATCTCTGCCCTACCACATGCACACAGCAACTTATTATTTTTAGCTTGTTTATCTGTATAATGCAATGCATATGAGATCTTGAGTGAAGCCCCACCTGTCTATAAATTATGACATCTAGGGGAGAGAAAACATTCTGTTGTTAGTTTAAAGCTTCTGTTTTAGTGGTGCGTTTTTTCCCTTCCCTTAATTCTGCTACATAGACGATGTGGTGTTAAGGCAGCAGGGATGAGGAGCTTAGTCCTGCCATATCTTCAAGCACATGTGTAACCTTCTTTGACTTAATTTAAACATCTTCCTAAAAACCATGGTCCAGGAAAAATAAGTCTTTAGTAGATGTGAAAGCGTCTGCTAAGTTTTTTTTAAATTGAAGATCAAAAGACTTTTTTTTTTTCTTCTCCTTTCGTCCTGCACCTTCAGATCCACAGATGACGTTTTATCACAATGCTTTTTTTCCTAGGGGCAAGCTAAACAGTTGTCCTCAAAGGTATTTCCCAAATCTTCTTGTTTTCCTACTCTCTTCTGCCTCGATAATCAAGAAACAAGATACGTGCTGAAATTCTCCAGGAGAATCTTTATTTTACTAATAATCTTCCTATTCCAGGAAGCTTTAAAGCTGTGTTCCCTTGCTGTTTTGTAAGGGTATAATGTGAGTACTACTGAAACCAAACACATCTATTAATACAAGGTTAACCTGAATTTAATTTCTCGAGTCAGTGTTCCCATAGTAAATTGAGTAATTCCACATTACATCTTTGCCTCTTCCTAATGCATTGTTTAAGGCCAGATGTTGTGTGGAGTGGGATGCTGTTGTTCACAAATCAAGTGAATTTATTCATAGCTTACTTTATTTGGGGAATTTGTAGAGCCATGCTGCTACGCACGGACTCTTCCCTTCTCTCCCTGGCAGTAGCTGTATCTGCTCTAGACAGATGTGCAGCACTGCTGCACCTGCAGAGATCAGAGCTGTCTGCTCTATGTCAGTTGGACATACCATCGTTTCTTAAAAAATTAGGTGAGCTTAACAGCAATTTTAAGATACGTTATTTAACATAGCTTGCACGGAAAATAAGTTTCCTACTGTGATCTCTGCAAATTTTTTTAAGTCCTTTATAACCATACTACTCAATTACTTCTCTAGTAAACTTGGTATAAACAGTTCAATGAAAGAACAAGTGTGTGCTCCTCACACAAACAGAAAAGAAAGAGCAAGCTTGGCTTTTACCCCCTCCCTTTCCTTCCTCATTCTTCTTGAAGGGCTTAGCCCTAGAGTAACAGCCTGATACCTGCCTTCAGCTCTGAGCACAAGGCCTGGGTTGGGGTTCAGTGGGATTTCAAGTCACTGCAGGTATGTATCGTCCTCTCCTTACCTCCCTCTTGCAGGTATGTGGTGTCAGGTGTTTCATGGCCCCACAAAAACATTCTCACTGATGTACAGAGTATTTGTTTCCATCTCAGACAGGGAGATAAATATCAGTGTCTTAACACTGCAATATCACAATTTCCAGAAAAGTAATTTCAGATCATTTTAGGGAGAATAACAATGTATTAGTACAAATTTCTTGATAAATTGTTGCTTGGATACTTGCAGAATAGAAGGCAAACCAACATTATATTAAGAAGAAGAAAATTAATAGTGCTGATGTTGTAATATTTTACTGTTGTTAACAATAAATTATTTGAAAATATTTCTGGAAGGGGATATATCAGTCTTGACTCTGCTTCTGCGGTGTTGTGGCTCCAGTGATTAAACATTGAATATTTGCTCTTGTTTATTCCAGAGCTAAGCAATGAATTAGCTTCAATGTGATCTGAACTATGGCATTTGTTGGAGGTAACTCCTGTGACTTGCTTCTAACTTTGATGTATTTGATGTGTTTAAGATGTGAACACCTTAGAGTCTTCTTATTTGCCCAGTCTGGCCCTAATCCCTGAATGAAACCTCTAGGTCTTTCTTATGGAATTGTTTAAAGTAATTTGGCGAACATATGCCTATACTAGTTAGACCTCCACTCACACAGAACCTCACAGAACAGTTGAGGCTGGAAGGAACCCCTTGAGATCAACTGGTCCAACCCTCTCTGCTCAAGCAGCTAGAGCAGGTTGCCAAGGATCTGCTGACAATGCTCTTAAAGCAGGCTGTGATGCTGCTGGACTTCTTTGCCATGAGGTACACTGCTGGGTCACGGTTGTCTTGTGGTCCACCAGGACCCCAAGGTTCTCCTCTACAAAGCTGCTTTCCAGCCATTTGTTCCCCCAGCACGTACTAATGTTTGGGGTTATTCCTCCCCAGATGCAGAACTTCATACCTCCCTTTGTTGAAGTTAATGAGATTCCTCTCTGTCCATTTCACCAGCCTGTCCAGGTCCTGCTGAATCACAGCACACTCATCTGGTGTATCAGTCACTCCTCCCAGTTTTGTATTGTCTACAAACTTTCTGAGTGTGCACTTAGTTTTGTCATCCAGGTCATTAAAGAAGGTATTAATAGTATAAATCCCTGGTGTACGCCACTAGTGGTCCGCCTTCAGCTGGACTTTGTGTTACTCATCATAACCCTCTGGGCCTGACAGCTCAACCAGTTTCCAGTCTACCTCACTGCCTACTTATCTAACCCATACTTTGTCAGCTTGTTTAAGGATGTTATAGGAGACTGTCAAAAGCCTTACTAAGGTCAAGGTAAGCAACATCCACTGCTCTAATGAAATCCACCAAGCTGCTCACGTTGCTGTGTCACAGAATCACAGGGGTTGGAAGGGACCTCTGGAGAACATCTAGTCCAACCCCCCTTCCAGAGCAGATTCACCTAGAGCAGGTTGCACAGGATGACGTCCAGGTGGGTTTTGAATGTCTCCAGAGTTGGAGAGTCCACCACCTCTCTGGGCAGCCTGTTTCAGTGCTCTGCCACCCTCAAAGCGAAGAAGTTCCTCCTCATGTTCAGACAGAACTTCCTATGGTCAAGTTTGTGCCCATTACCTCTTGTCCTAGAAGAAGGTGATGAGGTTGGTTAAGCATGGTTTCCCCTTCATAAATCCATGCTGACTGCTCCTGACTGCCTTCTTGCCCTTTATGTGTTTGGAAATGGTTTCCAAGATAAGTTGCTCTATCGCTGTCCCAGGGACTAAGATGAAGCTAACTAGCCTGAGTCCAAGTCCACTCCCAAGTGTGTGAAATAATTCCTCCTGTATACAAAGCACAGATCACACAAAGTCCTTTGATTTAAAATAATAATAGTAATAACTGTGAAGTATTTAAGCATAGTGACTCATGTTTTTCAGGATGGATCGTTCTGCTCTGGGATGCAGCACTGTGGGCCGATCTAGTTTGGCAGCAGGGAGGCACTCTACCAAAGGACACTTTGGTGGTTCCTAGCATTGGCAAGCACATATGAGAAGCAGGCAGACTTTGTCTATGATAAGGCATTCATGTCTTCCTTGTGGTGTATTCTTCCTCCAAGTGAAAAAACAGCAACAGGTTGTTCTGACCCTCCTGCTCTATCTGTTGTTACCCCTAAGCGTGCATGCTACCCCTGCTGCAGAGGTGGCAACGGGTCAGTACGGTCTCCTCATTCCCTCTTTGTTCCAGGCTCTCACACATATCAGTCTTGAACGTTTTCTGCAACTGTAAATTGGCAGGTTGATGTACTTGAAGGCAGCTACCCTTCAAGTGGAACACTGTGCCTCGTTATAATTCATTTCTAGCCCATTGTAGCTCTTTCTCATCTTAAAAGTATAGAATTGAGGTCGTCTTCCAGTGAATTGTACTCCTTATACAATGAGGGGGGAGGCGGGGGAGAAGCTTTTTAAAGCAGCTATTTTGTCTGGGCTCACAGTTTTACCACAGCAGCATGTTGTAATATAAAATTTAAGAGGTCAGTAAACAACTCGGCAGTAATTGAGTAATTCAAACAAAAGCTTCTCCTCAATATTTGATGCTTGGGAGGGGGAGAGGAGGAGAGAGCCAAGGATCCATTGTTCAATATATTACCACAGTTGCTTCATTTTTAAAGAATTGTGCTTAATAAGGATAGTAACTATTATGGGACAATGGCAGGCTTTTTCCCAGATCATCTTTGAATCTGTTTTTTGAAACTGATTGTTGAAACATTGCCACTAATGAGTCCTGTGTCTTCCAATTAATGCAAAAAACATGTGTGTGTGTGTGTGTTGGGGGATTTACAAGTCTGGGTTGGTTATGTCCCACAGTATGAGGCTTTTTGATAATTTGGATCAGAAAGGTATATAACATGCAGCTAATGAAGATACTGATTCATGTTATTTTTTTCTTTAAGACCTTTATGTGCTCTTTTCCTAACCTAAAAGTATTTTAAAATATTGAGTATGATAAAGCTTACTTCCATTAGGGGAGATGCACTAATCTTGTGATGTAACTTATTTTATTCAAAAAAAACCCCTGCATGTTAATTATTAGAAATCTGATTGTTTTGTTTGTTTGTACTATCTGATCAACATTTGTTTTTATAGGCTATTGGATCATGTTATAAACGTCTAACAGATGGATGGTACATGGATCTGAATTCTTCATCTATTTGCATCTCATCTCCTGTGGTGATGACTTTCTAGAGTTACTGTTTAACTATTTTCAAGGAAAATTTAAAGGTCCCTTTCAAATTCTGTTTATAATTCTGTTAGTGGGATAACACTTCTATAATAAGTGAATTTACACCAATAACAGACGTGAATTCTGGCACAATACATTGTATTTGCTTTCATTATTTGGATGGAAACACTAGAAAGCATCATGGACAAAAGGAAATACGACAGTTTTTGGAAACAGCCATACAAACCATTCTCAAAGAAATCAGAAATTCAGTAGTGTTTGACTCTAAGGATTTTGGTCTGACCCTTATCTGCTTTTTCACAGACGTGCAGCGTGAGTTTAGCATCGTTCACATCTATGTGCCTGTGTAGGCATGCCCACATGGGGATGTGGGGCAGCATCTGCTGGAGCAGGGCTGAACAGGGAGACAGCACCAGAATAGAAGAGATGAAGGGGCTGTCAGCCAGGGCAGGCACTGCAGTGGCACCGAACCCAGCCAGTGACCATGCAGAGCCTTCCTAATATCCTACAAGCACAGCAGGCTTTCGTCTTCACCCTGAGAGTGCCGTGAGGCCCAGTGCAGAAGCACCAGTCAGCGACATGGGGAAAGTCCAGAGCCATTGCTTTCAAATTGCTTTTTCAGGTCTAGATTTTGAGGGAGCAAGTTTAGTGCAAAGTGCTGCTCAGGAAAGTAGTTAGTGCTGTTGCTTTATTCCATATACACATGTGAACACATATATATATTTTTTAAAATTTCACATCTGCTGTTGTCTCTAATGATTTTTGTTATATGATTGGAAAAAAGTGATGTGCTATTTTTTCAGGATGGGAGCGGTTTTCTAAAAATATCTTTAGTGGTGGAACTTGTTCATCCTTAACATGTACCATTTACAGTCTTTGTGCTTCCAGTTTACATAGATTGATATAGGTGTGGCGGGTTTACATCAGTCAGCAGCCACCCAGCCACTTGCTCGCTTTCCACTACAGCAGAATAGGGAGAAAATAGAAAGGAGGTAAGAAGACTCATGGATTGAAATAATGACAGCTTAACAGAGAAAGCAAAAGCTGTGTGTACAAGCAAAACAAGGAGAAATTCATCCACTATTCCCATCACCAGGCAGATGTCCAGCCATTTCACAGGAGCAGGGCCTCAGCACACATAATGGCTACTTGAGAGGACAATTACCATAACTATGAATGTGTCCCCCGTTCCTCCTCCTTTCCGTGAGCTTTTATTGCTCAGCATGATGTCATATGGTATGGAAAAATCCCTTTGATCAATTTGGGTCTGTTGTCCTGGCTGTGCCTCCTCCCAAACTTTTGCCCACCCCAATCTACTCCCTAGGGGACAGGGGTGCGTAGAGCAGGAAAGAGAGAAAACCTTGTCACTATGCAAGCACTGTTCAGCAATAGCCAGAACGTGGATGTGCTGTTAACGCTGTTTTGGCCACAAATACAAAGCACGGCACAATATGGGCTGCTATGAAGAAAGTTAACTCCATCCCAGTCAGATCGAGTACATTCCCCACCCCTTATTCCATACCATTTGCATCATGCTCCAGTTCTATGTTATCTGATAAGTCTGAGTATCCTCTGACTGTCTTATTTACATATGGTTTCATTTCTATATTCTACTTGCACTTTTCCACTTACTTACCAAACCTACACTGCATTACAACACTTGATCCTTCTATCCCATACCTTTTTTCTTCTTTCTATTCTATTTGTTTTTTATGCCTGAAGTTCCCGCTCACCAACACTTACAATTTACACTACATACTAAAACCATCTTTATATCCAACAGTCAGGTTTGTATATCCTCATTAGCCACTATCTTCTGTCCCTTGATATATACAGAAATATGATTTCCACATTCCATAGGGCTCTGTCAAATGTCCATAAGAACACTTGATGACTTGGTTCCATCTGCCAAGTTGGTCATTCAAGATGGGAGAGGTGACATGTTGGGCTGTTGGATGCCAAGACCAGCTTGTGTTGGGTCGTCACCATGCTTGCCCTGTTCCTTGTGAGTCTCATCCTCTGGATTTTCAAGTGGTTCCTACTGTAGTACTTCCTAAAACGTACAACTTAAATAATAGGTTATTTTCCCTCAAGGTTAACTCTTTGAGCTACAGAATGGATTTTCTTTACATCATTAACCCGGGCCCCAGGGAGGCATCAGACTTCCCTATATAGCAGGTCAGGTCTACATAACGGGCCTTCTGCTCCCTTCAGAAATGAGTCACCTATGACAATGACTCGTCTTTTATTTTTTATTGAGGTGGTTTTGATGCAGGGGGTGGTCCGACTAGGCCTCGACGACACCTCCAAGCTGGAAGGACTATCATCCTCACCCTTGTCCAGTTGCCCTCGCAGAGCACTGTACCTGTTCTGCAACAGCACCTGGGAAGGTAGGGTAGTCACTGGGCAGACACACCTGTGACACCTGTTGCACCGGACAGGAGCATCTTGGATTTCTCCATCCTTCTGCGTTTTCCACTAAGTGTGCCTGGGTCATTGACAGAAGGTAATCCCAGGAACAGGTTTGTCTTTTCCCAAGGGAGATGCAACCCATGCTGCTTTTCCCAGCAACTTCCCTACATGCACTATGGGATCTTTATCTGTTCCCACAGTACGTAAGAGCTTTGCTTGGGCAGCTGCCTAGGATGGGTATCACCTTCAGCAGCCTGGGGTTTTACACCTGAACAGCACTTAAACCTATGATTTGTTGAGTTGAAGCTGAAGAAAGAAGGTGTAATAATGCCTTTTTCAGGCATCTGTCTCTAAAAGAATAGTAGCAGGGATCGAGAAAGGCAGCATCCAGTTGTACCACCTCTCAGCTGTCATTTGGCAAAGTTCATGGTTTCCCAACCTGGGCTAACTGTTAGGGGAATTTGAAACGTTTTTTGAGGGGAGCCCAACATGGATGCAGTGGCCAAGACTGCTTTTTTTGGTTTAGTTTGGAGCTGCAGTGAAATTTTGAACTGAATCTCCTCTTTGTCCCTACATATACTGCTTATTGGTTTGGTTCACAAAGTGGTTTTGTTGTGTACAAACAAGATTCCTTGAAGGAGGACTGTACAGGAAACTTCTTTCCAAATGTGGTTCAGCCTCTAACAGGGACAGAAGGTGTTGGTGGTCCCTTTCAACAACTTGGTACCATTTCTGCATTGGGAACACCTGTCATGGGAACCAGGTAAAATGTAGTTTCCCAGTTATGTCAATCTGTAGCGTCTTCAGTGCCAATTGCTTTGATGTACTACTCTGTCCGGGTTGTACTAACTTCCTTGTTACTTTAAACAGAGCTGGTGGACACTGCAGATTGCCAGGGGGCTTAGCTGTTGGGATGGTCTACAAGCTGGGGCTTTTGTGTGAGGCCTGTGGAAGCAGCTCACTTCACGTAGATGAGCCCTTGGAGGTCCATTCAGCTATTTCCTGTGAAACACTCTGACCTGAGACCCACAGTGAAGCGAAGGGGTGCTGCATTGACAATTCTTACCTGTTAATTTCTGTGTGCTGATAATGCCCCTGCTGCTGTGTGCCTTAGATGCTAATTGCATGAATGTTGAACCCACTTGATCTAACTAATCACAATAAATCCAGGTGTAACTGCGATTATGCCATGGTTGGGTCTGATACCTATTTACGTACTGTTTTTTCAGGTAGGCAAGGTAAGCTGTGTTGAAATGGACCTACAGACTGGCTTTGCCTGATTCCTGAAGGCAGGAGGCCAGAGAAGATGTGTAAGCAATGCAAGGAGGGTTTTACTAGGCATGAGACTGAAGGGAAGCGGTACAGCTCTGGAGGTCTCTTGATGTGACACGGGGGTTAAAGCTAACCCCTTTGAAAGGCAAAAAGGTTTGTAGACCGGAGAGCTGGCTTAACGTACAGGAGTTGTGTGTAGGGCAGCCGTGACCTGTCAAGACACACAGAGCTTCTTACAGGGAAGGTGTTTACCTGGAGAAAAACCCCTACTTAACATTCCTTCAAGTTAGTTTGAACGCAGGGGTGAGGACTAATGTCAAGAAATGTAGCTCTGCAGCCAGTGGTGAACAAATCTGTACAATGTCTTTCTTCTGCTTTTCTTTTGCCTGAGTATGGGGCATGGCACTGGGTGGTTGTAATGTGATCGCTGCAGCTCTGTCCTGGTGGCCGACGTGCTGCTGCGCAAACCGCACGAGGCAGGAGAACACTGCGGGGAAGCTCAATACGGAGACAATCACAATAGCTGGTCTTTGTGGCTGCAGGGGCACGTGTTTTGCTGTTGTGAGGCTGTACAGGGATAAATAAGGAGACAACCTGTTTAAACTACGCAGCTGCAAGAACTCTTTTCATGCTGCCTCTGCCACCGTGCCTTTCAGTGGAATGGCCAAGGTCAGAAACATTGCAAGAGTTCCTGAAGTGCCACATTGCTTTCACACATCCAGAGCAGTAGGCACGCTACTTTATGTCACGTTTCCAGGGGTAGAGTATCCCTTCACTGAGGAGAGCTTCCTCTTGTTGTGCAGATGTGTTTTGGCCAAACAATAATCTAGTGCTTCAAAAAAAGATGTCATAACTGTGGTAGCAAATTTGATTGTGTTTTTGTTTTTTAATTGGAAAAAAAAATCGTTTCAACTTGAAAATAATCAGATTTCAGCTTGAAATTGTTACTGAAATGGAAGAGACACTGGGATTTTCCATTGGCTGGCTCTCTCCTCTTCTGTCCAGCTCCATGTCTCCTCCCCTCCCAAGCAGGATGTACACAGCACATCACACACAGGTAACTATTGCCAAGAGACCCAGATTGTTCATTTTCAGCTCATGAATAAAGCCCAAAAGGGCGGATGGTGCTACAGAATTGCTCCCATTCACTTTCAGGTACAGTGTTATCATTAGTTTTGATTGACTTGGCTTTTTCTTAGATCTTCTGGGATTTTTTCCACATGCCTGACTGCTGTTGAGCAGAGAGCTGAAAATATTTTTCCTGATCACTACCATGCTAAATCTGACCACTGACAGTATAAAGCCTGTAGCAACTTTTTTTTTTTTTCCCTCTCAATATTTTATGTTTCATAAGTTATTTGTGCATCTGTGGTGGCCCTTGTCAGGACAGTCTCCTCTGTTCCAGTATTTCTCATATGTGCTATGAAGAAGTAGGAGCAATTACACAAAATCAAAGTGTAGAACAGTATAACAAACAGTTTTCTTGATCTTTCCAAAGCTTATTGTTTAGGTTTCATGATCTTCTGCAACAGTTAGGAGGGCCTGAGGCCCATGGCCTCACCTCAAAGACATGAAAACTTTTCACTGTTCAGACAGCTTGCTGTTAGACCATGTCCCTTTCGTTACCACTGTGGGTGGGATTCAAGGCGGGAGGACTTCCTTGTACTGTGTTCCAGAGAACAAATTAAGTGCATGAGGTCAAATATGGGTATCAGAAGAGGATGTAAATCATTCAATGCAGACACAACTTCCTATTTTTCCCCCACAATGTATACTCTAGCATGGGCAAGTGATATGAAACAATTATTGTAGACTGTTTTAACACTTTGCTGCCTTGTACCATCACTGCTACTTGATGCTTGTACCTGTGATATATGGAGGACTTTACAATCTTTGTATAAAGACTAATTTTATAGCTTGCTTTCCTCTGTGATAATAGGAGTGCTTCGTATTGGTCATACTATTTATCCTTCAGTTCCTCAGGGCAATTTGGAAGAACTAAAGAGCATAAATATCACAAGCTGATTCAGTTTTAATTACACAAATATTGGTTCTTATTGAATGATATTCTGGTACTTGAATAACTGTGGACTAGAGATTGAATAGGCTTACTTTGTATTGCAAGTGTAACCGGTTGTCTGGGACTGAAATTTTTTCCAGCTGAGGAGTAAAAGATGCTGAGGGCAGACATGTGCAAGTTTCAGCAATGGAATAGTCGTTTGTTGAGGACAGAATAGGGAGTGAACACAGGAAAAGTACTGCATCTCCGTAAAGGCATTAAAGGCTAACCTTTACTCCTCCTCTCTGCCTTACCACTTGGCCTAACCCCTAACGGATAGAAATTGATTTGCTTAGTTTTGCTTCTAACTTGCTTCTTCAGTCCCTCTGCAGAAACCCCAGTCTTAAACTTGGCATTCTCAATATAAAATCCACTTTTCATAGCCACTTGCTAATGCCTCCGCTTCTGCAAATCTCCTTCCACTTTCACTTATTTTCTGTGAATGAACATTAAAAATGCACTGGTGGTGGTGTGGAGGTTGTAGATCTGTAATTTCCTATTTTCATCTTTGAACCTCAAGGCTTATTTTAAAATAATAATATCACAGGAAGTGGAAAAAGTGGAATACTCTGCTGTCTGTTCTCCAACTGCTGGGACGAAAGGGGGAGAGAAGAGATATTGTTCCAAATAGGTGCAAAATAAATTCAGGAGATTGAATATTTGGTGAATGCTTTGTGTGTTACTTGTAAATTTGGACTGAATTGATCTAATAGTTTTGGCTCAGAAAAATTCTGGGACAATCCTATTAGTGCAATTGTTCATGGTNAATGAGAAGATTTCCTTTGTCTGAGGTACAGAAGACACTAGCTGAAATGCCTTTTTTGCCTGAAAGGTCTGAATGCATGTTTGTTTTATGACTTCTGCTACTTCAAGGATGGGATAATCTGAGCTGGGATTATCTTTCCTGTCTTGCAGCTCTGTCATGCTGAAAACAGAGGTATTTATCAAGCAGGACAGCAAGTGTTTATGTTATCTGAGAAGATGGAGATTTTAATTCACGCATCTGCTCCAGTGCGTGTATAATGGCAAAATTAGGAACTCTGTCTTAAGTTTTATGCCACCCTAGAAAAGCTGATGTGCTAGTAGGGAGCTGTTCTGGGATGTAATGTGTTTAACTTACCTTGGACTAAGGAAATGCTCTGCATAGTAGGATATTGGATAAAAGGAAATGACTACTGCTTTCAACTTTTGTATTTATGTGGATCCTTCATTTCTTTCTAAGTGCTCAGACCCGTCTAGTTTTGGATTTGGTAGAATCTTTCACTTGATCTGAATACAAGCAAAAACTTTGAAGTTTTGTGCATTCATGTTTGGTTTTGTTCAATGGCCAGACCAAGAAATGTTATCTACATAGCCTTACGTTTGACTTTCTTTGCAGAGGCAGTGGTGGAATATTATGCAGAAAATGTGAGGACTTTCTCACTGCACTTTTTCACCGCCAACTGGTGTTATAAGAGATCTTAAGCTGCTGTAATACATCTGGATTTTTTGCTAGAGTGGATCCAGCTGAGGTGTGGGACGGGTTCGGAGGCAAAATGTGGCTTAGATCCGTGTTATATTAAGCACAAGGGTGTGAACTTTAGGGTAACAATGATTTCATTCTAGCCTAAAAAGACCTCATTGTACAGCTTGTCTAAGACATACTTTACCTACAGGGACAGGAAAATTATTGTATGATAAACCTCTAATACTCACCTTCAATTTACATTTTGGAATATAGTATTATAAGAAAAAAAGCCTAAAGTGACTATTTGTGAATGAAAACTTGCATTAGCCCTCAATTCTAAAGTGTAGTCATCCAATTGCTGGTGAAATGTTTTGCTGTCAGGGCTGCTTGTATAGAATCTGTCACTTTGCCAAAGAGCCTTTAATAACTCTCTTGTTTTTAGAGCACTTTGGTTCCAAACTGTTCATGCTCAGAGAGAATGTGAAATAGGGCTTGTAAAGCAAAGTCACTCCTCAGTCAGAGGCACCCGGAACAAAAGGACCCTTTTGTTTTATTTTTCTGGCAAGATGCTGAATGGTAATTCTGAAGCAGTTTGGGCTACTCTTTGGAAGCCTGAAGTATCTTTGAACTGGCTTCCATGGGTTGGGAATATGAGAATAGATTTACAAAAGAGGATAGAGCAAAACTGATGTGAATATCAGAGCAAAGAACTGCTTGAAGTTCACATTTTGCTCACTGAATGGTTCTTTCAATTTCAATGAAGTATTTCTGTTTCATGGAGATTTTACAGAGCTTTCTTCAACTCCACCCCCCACCACTTTGCAAATGCCACTTCATTTATGCAAGGGACTCCTGGTTATCTGTGGTGGTAGGAGACAGAGCAGAGAAGGACAATGGCACTGGGTGGCTGTGAAAAACAAATACAGATAATACAAAACATATGCAAATCACACTATTATAAAAATGCCCAGCAAAAGTGTAATGGAGATGAGATGTTGGTGAGCTAATACTCACCTGAGCCAGTTGGACACTTGCCATGTGAGCCTGGTTATTTGGGTGCGGAGTCCAAGCTGGCTCTGCCTGGAGCCAGCACAGATGCCTCTGTGCCTCTGGCCTGGGCAGTCCAGCGCCTGGGTACTCTGCCCATGGGTCGTGGTAAGTTGGCTGGGTTTGATTATAAATGTCTTTTCTAAACCTTTACTGGGACTTCTAGCACTATAATTTTAGTCTCAGCTGACTGTGTTTAACCTGCCTGTAAGGCTATAAGACTTTTCCTCTTTGATAGGGGATTTCCTGTCTTCAGGATGAAATTTATGGCTTTCCTAGAAATGTCGTGACATTGCTTTCTAGAGGATGGGTGACATCTGCAGATTTCAGTTTTGAATAGACATGACTGTATATAATTACTATTTGGAGGAAACTGAGAAAACAAACCCATGAACAATGTTTTCAGAGTGTGTAGGAAAGCTAGCAAGATGGAATAAATTGGAGAGGTGCCAGGAGATTAAATGAGAGCAGTAAGAAGTGGTTGTTTTCTCTTCAATTTCTGAATTTCCCATTTTAGTTAGACATCAACATGCTTGTTCATCAAACTTTTATTAATATGTAGATCCTCGTAGGTTTTTGTACAATAGGACAAGTTTTATAAGTTCACAAAATTAAAGCAAATTAAAGAAATGCATGCACATGTCTTTCTGTAGTATGGGTGAAATGCTGAGCAAAGTTCGTGACTGGAGTAAACCGAAACACTGCAGGGAGGGGTGCGTCCCTGCCCCCCTAGCATCTGCTGTGGGCAGCTGGATTGCTGCTGAGTGTAGGCATCATCTGAACACATACAGCTGGCTTTCACTGTTTTTCTTCTTCATCCTAGTAAGCTGAGTTTCACTGCAGTTTCAGAGCAGATGGATGATGGCTTGCACAAGGCTCTCCCAGTAGCCCGTCCCCAACTTCTAGAAGCAGTGGTCTTTCCACAATTATGTAAGCTGGGATAAGATTTTAACACAAGGCATGAGCTATGTCTCATGCCTTTGAACTACAGAGAACGTCCATCTGTTGTTTGAATGCCATTTGGAACATTTCACCCCTGCCAAATCCTGCTGCCTTTGAAGTCCATGGGAGTCTTGCCACAGACTCTGTTGGGATAGGATTTAGCTGACAAAATTTTTGTTTGCCTTTATTTCACATAATTTTTATGTGGACTCTAACAGACAATAACATCTACTTATGATTAGGACTGGGTGAGAGAAGAGGGGATTTATATGCAATATGTATCTCTGGCTTAGTAATGGAGAATTTTATAGTTCACTGTGGTTTTTTTGAGGTTGTACTGCCAGTTAAGTTTTGATGTTAATGTCTGTCTTTTGTCATTCCCTTTTAGGAATCATTTACTGGTGGTATGTCTTGACAAAGGGAAATTCAATTACGTGAACTTGGACGTCATACCAATTGTTTAAAAAAATCAATTATTCATACAGTGCTGCTTTTCCTGAACAGTGTAGAAATATTTACTCTTGTTAGGAAAGACAGATGAATGACTCCAGACACTCCTTGTAGTGATTGTATGAAATATTTAATCTATCCTTCAGCAACATACAGTTCCACACTTGTGGAACATAGTCTTTTATTTTTGGATCACTTACACGTTTGTTATGTGTAATACACTTTTAAGCATCTGCTTAGGTATTGCCTGCACTTAGTATTTTCAGAATCTGTGATTACACCATATGCTGCCACGGAGAGGATTATGCTGTCAGTGTTGTGTCAGAGTAGCATGGAATTGCAGTCTGGTGCATAATTAGAAGGATATATTCAGGAACTATCTCTAGGTGACTGAATTTATATTGATTACTCAGAATAGTGCACATCAAATTACAGCCTTTACATGTATATAAGAAGCATACATACACTTAAAATTTCACTTGCTGATAGGGCACTGAAAAAATATGGAAGGATGAGCAGAAACAGTCTGCGGACCAGATCAAGTGCTCAGAGCAGATTAGGGAGAGGTGTTTCGTGCAAAGTGGTTTTGTGCTTAGTGGCTCCTCGTCTTTCTTAGTGCCAGACTGTTCCTGTCACACAGATTAGAGATGGCTGGAGGGTGGATTCGGAGAGCTCTGAAGGGCCTTTGTGGCAGCCAGCACCTATGAGGCACAGCAGCATGTCTCTTTGGTGCTGGGTTAGGAGGGAGAGGTTTTTTTCATGTAGAATATTTCGTAGATGGGAAGAGACTATGCATTTCTGATACATGCTAGATTTATCCATGACAGGATAAATCAAAGCTGCCCTAGAGCTTCCAGAAAGCTGGCCCTATCAGCTGCTGCAGCTCTGACGCTGGACAAAGAAGAAGAAAGGGTCTAAATCACCCAAGATAAAGGCTACTCTGCTTTCTGCTGGCAGAAAAAAATGGTTGAAGAAAGTTTCCTTTTAGCCTTTGCTTTTTCATAATCCAGGAATGTAAATTGTAATAAATGATGAGGTTTTGATCCACAATGTCAAGCTGTTGTTTTAAGGAGACCTTGTATATATGGGCTTATATTGAAAACGTAATAGATAATATAAAATAGGTAGTTCCAGACTGTGTGAAACTGTAGTTCGTTGTTTAGGGTGCTGCAGAATTTAACATGAGTCTTAAGTGTACTTCCAAATGCTATACTGCAATGCCTTGGTGGCTCTCCCTCACTGATGAGGTGCAAAACCGTATAACTGAAGAGCTTGTTCTTGTATTTCTTCTCCTACCAGATGCTAAATGGGAGTTTCGGCTGCTTACCAATGTACAATTTGACCTAAAAGGAAACATATGTTTTGAGGAGGAATCATTGTAAGTGTAGAAAGAATAATTATTCCTAACTTAGATGGGATTGGTTATATTAAATGTGTTGTCTGAATCTCACCTGATTTTTGTATAACTGTGAAGCTGTGGAACTCACTGGAGTTTCCGACTTACAAACTTGAAAAGAAGAGAAGAATCATGGCTTCTGTTTGTAGAGTCATATGTAAGACTGAACACAGCACTTGTCATGGTTGCCCTGTGACAGCTACTAAATATTTCATATGAAGTGTTATTTTGAGTATCTGATTAATTATTTAAAGCTAAACACAGTTTCTCTTTACAATGTATGAGAGATTTGTGAGTGGCAAAAGCTAAATTGTATAGAATATTGTTGCCAAAACCATGTCTTGTTTGTGGTAATCTGCTAAAGCCAGATGTATATAAGCAGGGATGAAGATAAGATTAATATCTTAGATAAAACTGGGCACTATAATAGGGATTTATGAATGACCATTTAGGACAGCTTTGTGGTCTGTTAGGTTCAGTGTCTTGTCACTGCTACTAGCCACTCCGGATCTTTCTGAGAAAAGTGAAAGAAATCATCTATAGAACTGATGAGATTTTTTTTTTTAAGATTGTAGTTGTTAAAATGAATTCAGTAGAGAAATCTCATTGGTTCTCCTTTATCTCCAAATATATCTTGCTGATTTATTTTCAGCTGTTATATGCTGCTGAAGTCATAAGTAAATAAAACTGTTTTTATTTATTGAAAATGTACCCTTGATAAGCTAGAACACAAACTATTACTAAATAAACTATTGAAGCACCAATTATGAGACCCCTACATGAAAAATACCCTGATATTTTATGTTTCAATCCTAGCAGCCTAGCCTTATAGATTCTTTAGTTGTCTCTTGCTGACAGCCTCATTTATTGACAAAATCACATGACAGGTTACATTATATTGCTGCTTTTTAAGGTTTCTGGTAACAAACTTTTCAGATGGGTACCGCGCCTAATTTCTAACTGGTGTACTTGCAGCACTTGCTTTATATACCTTTTCCATCGTACAATAAAATACCTAAATTTTTCATTCAACTTATCATTATGTTTTGTAGTACATACTTTTCCTGTTCTAAGAGAAGTGGAGATTTTCTTGACCAAAAAAAACCAAACCCCGGGAGTGTAGAAGCATACCTAATGATGTTTAGGATTCTGTTCAGTTCAAGGAATTGAAGACTTTCATAATCTGACCTAGAGTTCATGTAAACAAATCAGATTTGGGATGCTGCAGTCAAATGCAGGCTTACGACTTACAGGAGAGCATGGCTCTGCTTTTAATATGTTATACTAAAGCTTCTAAAACTCATTCCTTACTGCCATAGTCAGTGATATTTGGATGTAAATTTAAACTGAGAAGCATCGTTGCATTCATACATTTCTATTCCATTAGTGGGGGCTTATGCTTATCCCTCCCTATTGTATCTTAGCTAATGATTATGGGTAGGTCTGGTCCCACAGTGCAGTGTACCAGATTCTCATTAGTTCTGTAACCTTGCCTTAATATATTGCAAGATGACACAGGGATGCAGCACCGAACAAAAGACCTTTCGTGCATCTGTAGCTCCATTTCTGAGAGGTGCTTAACAACTTGTGAAAGTGGGTGACCAGTCTCCCAGGATTTTGTATTTCCCTGCCTTGGCGGCTGGCTCTCTCCATGCTTCAGCTCTGGGAGGCAGGCAGGCACGCCGGCAGTGGCTTCCCTGCAAGCATACCATCAAGGAGAAGCACTGGTTCCTTTCTTCCCCTGTAAAAAGAGAACCCTATGTTTCTTTTGGATTAGCCCATGCCTCTTTGATTATTTTTCCAAGTAATTGTATCTAAGGATTTTTATCCTTAAAATTAATCTCGTACCCTTTAAAAAGTTTGAGTTGCAATACAAGTTTTGAAGTTAAGCAGCAGTAGCTGAAAGACTGCACAGAATTTAATTGAAGCCTAAGATGTTTTTGACATGAATGTTTCCTAAGCTTTAAAGTGAGCATGTGTGGACTTCACGAGATTCCTTTTGACGTAATTTAAGCCATTACAGAAAAATAACCAGTGGTATGCATTTGTTAATTAGTGTAACAATATACTACTTTGGTTGTCTGTGGATCTCCTTTTTCTCTGAAAATACTTGGAGACAGTTGAGATTTAATGCTTATATTTGACATAATATGCTTAAGAGTGGCTTAGAAGGAAAAAGGTGACTTGCATTATAAATTGTTTGATTTTATTACTTTTTTCTTATGGATAAAGGAGCATGTGAATTTTCTTTCTAAGTAGTGGTAGTGCATGTTGTGTTTTCAGGGCTGCTGCTGCTGAGTGATGGGGAGTTTCCTCTCTAACAGTTTGAGTGGGATTCTTAATATTTTGTGAATACATTGTTGAAATCTGTGAATATGCACTAGTTAGTCTCAATAGCTTCTCTCCTGTGCTGCTTTTGAAGAGTGTGACAATCAAAGTCACACTTGCATACTATTCTTGGGATTGAGTGGTACTGTCTTGTGCTTGGCTTATTTCTTCCGGAGGGTGGAAGTCCTTCTGTGAGCAAGGAATTCTTCACTGACCTGTGCTTCATCCAAACAAGTTCAATGGTGCTGGAGTGGTTTTGATTTTAGACTGGGCAGGAGGAGGGTTTGAGAACACAGGTTCCTGTCAAGTCTGTAGATTTGTCAATGTTTCGTCTGAAGACTTTCTGTGAGGCGAGCGTGCGAGTCTTCTGAAGCTTTCATACGCTGTAGTAACCATTGGTTAGCGGTATTAAAGGAAAGTGAGCTTTTCTGCAAAAGTTTGGTTTCACATGTCAAAGTGAATGTATCTGAGGGGCTTTAGGGTTTAACCCTCATTTCATGGAGAAACTATCCATGTGGTGTTTGCAGCACCTGCACCATCTGATTAAAAAAAAAATAAATGTTTCCTACATCTTTATGCTCTCTGCTTTTTCTACTTTTTTCTTTCACTTTCCCTTCTAGTCTTTTTCTGCCTTTGCCTGTGATATTTTTTCCCCCTTCCTTTAAGCTGTATCATTTCTCCCACTGGTTGCCTGCCAGCTGGCTATCTGCTTTTGAAGATGGGGCATCTATAGGTGAGACAGGTCAAGCTGGCAGGTGTTCCCACTCTAAATTGAATGTTATGCGAGCAGAGAAACAAAGCTTTTCCTATTGGTCTTAGCCTCATCAGTGGTCCCTTCAGGATCAGGGACATGAAAAGGTTTTGGCTCCTTCTGTTTTAGGCTGCAGTACAGGGCACACTGCAAAAACAGGTTCAGATCTGAGTTGAGTATGACTTCTTGTTTGCACAACTCCTTGCAGCAATCCCTGCCCCCAAGACCTGATGTTCTTCTCAACTTGCCAGCTCCTCTTCCCTGCTCCTGCCCTGAGAGGACTTGCGTGCAGCAACATCTACCCACGTGGGAAGTGGTGCTGATAGAAACCCAACACGTGTCCTTCATAGGAAGTGGACAACTTGTGGAATAAGAGGGGTTGTGCAGTGGGGATGGGGTCTAACACAACTAGCCAGCTTTCTATTACCTCTGATGCTGTGAATTCATTAAGCTTTTCCCCAGCAGCACCAGCTGCAGTGGGGTGTTTCTAGCTGTGAAACACAGTCTACATCAAGTCTGCTTTGCCTGGCTGCGCTTGAGGCTTCCTCTGCTCTTTACAGATGCCTGCAAATGGATACTGTCAAAGGCAAATGTATTAAATATGTTCTTACACCTAATGTTATTTGTGTTTTGTGCTGTCAGTATGGGTGGGTTTGGGGTTTTGGTAGTGTTTTTTGCTTTCATAATCTGAGTTATCCTATTTTGCTACCCCAGATAATTGAGTTGGCTGAGTGCTGCCTTTTGTGGAGATTCTTGCCAGGATTTACTAATAGCAGTAGGGGACTCCCCGTCGGGTGCTCTGGATACATCAGCTGAGGCCTTGCACGAGCACATCTAAAGCATCAGTGATGTCAATAGGAGTTTTGTTGCTGACTTCTGCCGAGTTCAGGGTTTTCCATGTGGTTCTGAAGCAAGATCTGGCTTTGCAGTTGTTATTCTTTGTCTTTGTACTTAGCTTGTGTGTGACCCGTGTTTAACCTGAGCGCTCCCGATAAAAAGTTTTCTATACAAGCTCTCTGGTTTCCTATGGCTCAGCTTGGCCGCCTAATTAGGAAGAGGATTTTTAAACAATTCTTTAGTACGCATAAGAAACAAGTGTGCTTAACATACTTGCAAGTGTGAAATAAGCAACCTTCTGCTGAAAGTTCATATGCCAAACACAGTAAATCCACCATATGCGTGACCTACCTAAAAAGTACAGACACATGGATACTCTTCCCTCCCCCAATTTCTTAGCCTTTTCATGGCTGCTACTGTTGTCAGTAGCCCAGTAACACTATATGCTTGATCGATGTATGGGATCTGTGATGGTATTTTGCAGTTAGGGTTGCTGCATTGCATAGCATGCCTCGAAGTGAAATGAAAGAAATACCATAAGCTCTTCAGCTGTGACATGCCACCTCAGCAGTGCTATGCCTTTGGGGAAAAACAGAGGAGTGTGACAACCTTTCAGTAGCCTGGGAAGCATGTTACATATCTGCAAATATTCTGATCTTGATTCTTATTTAGGTGGTTTGTATGTTCCTGATGAGTTTTCCATACAAAAGCCATAAATCTGTCCTTGCCCTCCGACTGCATCTGCTGTGGCCCCTGGAATTACCCTGGTTCCGGTGTGGAGACAAATAGACTCATCGTGTCCTGGACTATAGGTGGGGGGAGGAATGAGAATGCATATTTTTAGAAAAGAATGAATTTCTTGGGCATAGCATAGGGGATCTATGACATCATACTCCTGGCATTTGTTTCCCTGCCTCCAAGGACCAGTTGCAGAAATTTAAGCAGTGGCCAGCCTTGCACCCTCTGAAGTCATTTCAGGTCTGATCCCACACAGAAGTTGTCACATAAATGGCAGAACTTTTACTCGTTTGCAAGTAGGTTGGTGCCTATCATGGTTTCAGTTTTGTGACACATAATCTGTGTCACTACGTTGCTGCAGGATGTAATACGTTCCAATCTTGACAATATGTCAAGATTGGAGAAAACAAGCACAGTGCATACTGTGTCACAGGCAAAGTGTAAGCACGTGCTCCACGACTCTGTTGTAGACAGAACACAGTTTGGCCAAGGTAAGGATAATCAGTTCATTTGTATGCACAGCTAAAATTACTGAAGAGTAGCTTCCACATAAGGGTTCACTTAGGGAACTGTGGCAACTGCCTAATTAGCTGTAGGTATGCCTTTAATTGCAGTCTGTAGCCAATAAAGAATATGTTTGGTCTATAGGAAGAGGCAAAGGAATAGAATATGTGCATGAGGCAGTTTAATGTTTAAAGTACTGTTTGCAAATACAAGCTATTAAAAGAAGCGAATCATGCTGGAAAATGGTCCCAAGCCATAAAATATTAATTGATCATTAAGTCGTTGTAAGAGGCACTGATATATACCCTGTATCTAAATGTGTCGCCTTTTAACTTCCATCTGCTGTTTGTGTACATCACTGATGGAAAACTATTTTTTTTTTTTCTTAAGAATAAGGATGAAAAAAGTGTTTTCATTTTACAGAGGTTGTGATGCACGAAGGTTGACCAATATTTTGCCAAGAAGAAAGCTTGTATTAATGGAATGATTGCATTAATGTTCAAGGTTTTTCAAAGCTACTAGAAAACGTCCATCACCTGTAAGAGGAAAAAGGGCAACCACGTTTCTTAGGGTGTTTTAATAATCTCAGTTCAAAGTCAAAATGTTTGGGGACATGGCAGGTGTGGAATATGGTATAACTAATTTTATATCAAAGGCCTAACCATGCTTGTAGTAAAAGACAATATAGATAATACGTAGATATGGAAGTTAGGAGATGACTTGAATCTTTCAGCCCGAAGGTGGACAATCTGGAGAAGCTTTTTAGCTTGCAGACAGAAGGGCTGGAATGACAATCATTGCAAGGTCTGATCTGGGGAGAGCTCTTCAAGAGACAGCAGAATCCAGGGTGCTTTACGTGCCCGTACAGGGGAAGAGCCTCAACTGACAGCCTGTATCTGAAGGACTTAGCAGCACAGAGGACCTGAGAACTATTTAGCAATGCAGTGATGATTCTTCATGTGACAATCAGATCTCCTAGCTGAAAATGGCAGTATGTCGTGTTGTTCAAGCATTCCAGGGGCAAGTTGGGTAGGGAAAAAGTGAAGGAGAAGTCCTTAGCTGATGCACGTAGTTTGGGTCAGTAATATTAATTGACGGTATCAGCTTTATAGGAGGTAAGTGGTTGTATTGATCTGCAATGTGTGCATAAGTCAGGAGAAACAGCAGAGCACACAGTGAAATCTGCTGGACTTTCTTGTGCTTGTTGTTGTTTTCAGTGAGTATTCTTGACAACTGTCTTCTGGGAAAAATTGAGTTTGATAACAAACAATTTGCAGTGAAAACATACACAAAACAGGATGATACCTACATTACCTAAATATATAACATGCTACAGCAGCACTAAAATACTATTCACCAGTACTATATACGCTACATTGCTGTCTGTTTTCCAAAACTGAAGTCTGATGCCCTTGTGTTAAAATAAAGAAGCATGGTTTTTCTCTAAAGGTAATAATTTTTCTCTTCTTACCACAGGTACATTTAGTGCTCTTCTGCCAGGGTAAACATCACAGTTGGGGAAGAGGTTGGAACTAGGATGTATTTGCCTACTTGGAGGACTAGATTTCTCTCTAAATCTTTTCATTTGTGATTTCTAGCCTTTCTGAATGCAGACTAACAATTTCTGATGGGGTTCTAGTGGGACTCTTTGGTGGTATGGTCCTTCCATTTAAGAGCAAAACTTGACAAACTATTCTAATGTAAGTAACTGATCCAGGGAATGTGAAAGTATGTATTCCAAATTTAATACCTTAGTTTTCTGAAATGAAGGAATATGTATGCACTGTTTCAAAATATTCTGTCCAGGAAAAAGAACTAAAAAAAAAAAAAATTCACTTTTTTTTTTCTTCCTGACTTTTTTGTTTTTAAAAAAGCCAGTCCCCAAATCAAAGAATGGTTGAAAATTAAGGAGGAAATGTCTGCTTGATCTACAAGTGATAGATGCTGCTTCTTTGCATTTAAATTTTCTGTGTGTTCTGACCTGGTGACTACCAGGTAAGTTGTATTTATATTCTTCTTATGAGTATTTTATGTTCTTTCAAATTATTCCCCCTTAAAAGGTGTGAAGTAAAAAGCATGGCCAAACAACAGTAATATAGAAAATGACATCTGCCTCCAAATGGTCCACTACGGGTACCAGTTTCATTATGTATTTGGAATTTTTGTAACATGTTTTGTAGAACTGCTAAGAGAAACTTTGTATTTACCAAAGTAGTCATATTTCACTCACTCCAGATTGTTACTGGGTAGTAGCAATGGAAGTGTACCTTTAAGTTTCCAATGTTTTAAATATTTCCTTTTGCAAACTTCAGTTTTGTTCAGGTTTCCCCTTACCAGAATATCTTGTTTTCTGCTTGTGCTTTGGTGGAAAAGGGAATGCCCAGAAGGAAGCTTTTCTCCTTGCCCGTTTGGTAGGACAAGCCAATGTATCATACTTACATGCAGTATGATGCATACCTGTGTCAATGCCAAAAATGGTGCAGGGAATGGCGAGACCAGGAACTTTTCCTCCTCAAGCTTGGACCTGAGGAGTGTAGTAAAGCAGGTACGAGTGTACCCGTGGTACTCCTGTGTAGGTCTTGCTTGTCTTTCATAGATTAATCAGCTATTGTCCGTGCTCTCAACTACTCTTAGTTCTACAGTATTAAACCCAACTACGTCCTAACTAATCCTAACCACACACGCATTGCAAATTAAAACTTGTAAAACACATAGATTCATTTATTTATTTTGCCTGTTTACACCAATAGTCATATGAATGTAGGGATAAAAGGGACAGCCCATCAGTCCCCATCCAGTCCTCTGTAATCACAGGCAATTGTGCAACTGCTGTGAAGCCTGTAGTATCTATTGCACATAGGTAACACACAAGGAACTATAAAACACTTCTTTTGTGACAAATTTAGTCTACAGTAATGATAAAAAGCCACAACCGTTACTGTTTTCCTCCCCACAATACACTCCTTGCCCAGAGAAGCTGGGAGGAATCGAGTGCGTTATCCATTCTCAAAGTCCTGCTACGGTACAAGACTTGGTTATAGCAAAACTCATTGTTTTGGACTCTGTGTGCACTTTGTGTTAATGCACTGTGTTATGTGGAGCCCATTTAGAGCTCCTACTGAGTCCTAAAAGAAATATGGAAGGTTATAGGTTGCTGAAATTAAGGGTTAGATATTTGAGGATTCTGTGTTGGAAAGGGAAGGTAGGACTTTATTTCTCTCTAAGTTGGAATTAGCCTGTAGTTCTCCTCCGTGCTCAAGCAGAGATGGCTGTTAAATGTGTCAGGCTGGCCCAGTGGCTGGAATGATCTGACACAGGCTGAAAGTCAGTAGAAGTCAGCTGGAAATTGGAAGGTTGCCCATAGAGCAATGGCTCCTTTCTCCACTGAGAATTCTCACACTTTCTCCCATGTGAGAATTACTGTTGTTCTGGTATTCTTACTGAGAGCAGAATTTTAGAACCACAAAATGCATAATAACGACTGAGACTGTCAACATTTCATGGCAGAAATCATGCTTCTTTCTCTGTATGTCACTAAATTGATGACAATTACAGGCAGAAAAGATTGACATAGGTCAGCTTTGCAAATTTTTATACATCTCCCCATCTTACTTAACTAAACTCCTCACCTAAAGCAGGGATAAAAAGCTGAAATAGCATTTTGAAATTAAGATTTCTTCCCAGATTGGGCCCAGTTAAATAAAGAATTTTGGCTTGATTTTTGCCCTTTATTTCTTTTCTGAGCCGAATGTTTACTTGTCCTTCAAAAGGGTTAGTATTTTGCTGCTGGGAAGCAGGCACCCTAAACTTTTTAAAACTTTCATAATTTATTTTTGATTTAAAAAACAAACAAACAAAAAAAAGAAAACCCCCAAAAAAACAAAACAAAACCCCCACAAACTCTTAGGAGAAGAAATAAACTAAAAAGTCAGTGATAGTTTCCAAGCTGACCAATTGTATTCTAGCTCTGTAACTTTATTTCTGAGACTCCAGCAGGACACATCACACACCTCTTGCTAATCAGAGAGAGATGTCATAACAAAGGACTATGGAAATTACCAAGGTAGTTTGGGTACTGGCATCGCTATTGCTATATTAAAATGGTGTTGCAATGTGTTTAACTTATTCACCTGTTACCTCTCAGCCAAGTAGGATGAGCTGTAGGTCAAATTTCTTTAACTTGACGAAATTCCTGTTCTCTGTTGAAGGAGAGTTCTTCTCTGCTCTCTATCCTCTGTTTAGGCTCTTGTTCTGAAACAGAAAGGTGCACGGGAGTCCCTGGTGCAAGTTAATCTTCTGTGGTCATCTTTCAGGTGAAACTAACTTCCATGCTAACCTCTTCTGTGAGGCTGTCAAGCCGTTTGGTAGACTTATTGATCCTCACCACAACAGAAAAGTGACACTTGAGCAACAGCAAACTACTTTTGAATGTTTTCTGATGTATTGCTGGTATTAACATGAGTCAGCTTAGCACTTGGCCAGATACGTTGTTTAGTTTCACCTGTTGTTCTGTTCTTTGTATATTGTCTTCAAATGTGGTGATGCTTGCAACCTAATTCACACAGCACCTTAGAAACAGACCTCCACTTTTTTTAAGTAGATTGCCGTGTACTACTGTGTTTTTTACAAGCAGAGAAGCAATCAAACCCTTGCCTTGCAGTTTGTTCCAGTGCTGAAAAAGGAAAGGAAAAATTGATGGGATCTGTATTATACATAGAGCAAAGACTGGGAAAGTTCATTGGTCGCTGAGGTGCTCTAACATGACGTGGGAGTGGGGGAAGTATGTGTGTATACACATCTTTTTGACTGTATAGGTAATGAAAACAGTATAGGTGCGCTAATCTTTGGCCATAAATGAGTTGACAGGAAGATTTGTAATGACTGAGGCTTGGGAGCATCTTATGGCAATTTAGAGCAGCAGAACCTTGCAGATCCTGTTTCACACTGACTGGTCAGAGATGACAACTGTTCGGAGATGTTTTTATTGAACTGCACTGAAAGATGCACAAGAGATTTAGGGAGGCCTGATGGTGAAGGGGGGAGGTATGTATGGTAGTGACAGCAAGAATGCATATGACAGAGGGAACAGTGGGACAGTTGTCATACTTATTTGTTGAAGTCAATCCTTTCCACAAAAACATGTCAACTTGGTTTTTTTGAAGCTGAATTATGATTTAATTGTCAAACTACAGAGAAACGAATAAAAATACAGCGTGTATAAATAGGACACACCTTGAAAACACTCCAAATTGGAGACTGACAAACTTTATTGTAATCTGTCCAATATACTGAAGTTTTTATGGAGAACCTTGAAAGTCCTCTGGCATTTCAAGCCAAAATGTTGTGGTTTTGCATGGAATTGTTTGCATAAGGGCATTCAGGAGGATCTTGAGGTCATAAACAAATAGCTAAGTGTAGACAGTGTCTATTCTCAGGAACTTATTATGTAAGAGACTTATAACTGTGGCATTTTGTTGTGGGGTGGTTTTTTTGTTTGTTTTAGAAAAGAAGGCACCGGTAAGATACTATTTGAAAAAGCCATTTGCAAGAAGCAGATCTCAGGAAAGCATTCACACAAGTCAGGTGTTTGAGGCAGCTATTTTTATATGGCATGTGGTAAATGCACTGAGTATACTCATAAACCAGCCTGCTGTCCCTCCAGACCTACAAGAAATGTCTTTTGTTTTATGCCTGGGGCTGGGAACAGTCTCACAGATGCAATTTGGCAGACAGGAGATAGATGAGACTCTCTGTGTCTTTTCCAATGACCACTCAGAAATGCTGTCGGCTGTCTCTTCTGGCCACAAAATGAAGAAAAGAGGCAAGACTGGAAGCCCCTATAAATAGCAGCAGTCTGACAACAGCTTTTTGCCCAGGAAATGGTTCTGGGGGAAAGAGATCAGGAAGGGAAAGAGGTCAAGCTCTGCTGCATAACCTTGGAGCACAGGTTAGACGGTAAATTGAAGACTTTTCTTGAAGCCAAGGTGAGTGAGGCACCTGTGAAGTGAGGAGGGAAGAGGAGGTGTTGTTAAGGGGAGCAGAAGCAGGTGGAGGCAGAAATTAAGGGGCCTTAGGATGGGTTCTCTGGAAAAATAAAAGTATGGAGGAAAATAAGAGATGGCCTATTGACCCTGGGTTTTTTTCTGTCTGTGTCAACATGTGACCAAAAGGAAAAACAGCATGGATATATTGTATCTGGGTCATGACAAAACAGATTCCTTAATCTTCTGATGAAGATGTAATACAGGGTTGTTATTTCCCTTTCTGTTGTGCTGAGAAACTCTGAAAAGTGAAAATCCTAGGGAATTGCTCGTGTCAAAAGAAAATTTCAGGTTTGCATTTTTCATTCAGCTGCAGTTGGGTGTGTATCCTCTACTGCTGTGTGACAGATTGTCAGAGAATGAATGTTAGGTACTAGTTAATTTATTGTGACATTCATCTGTTTGGAGTGATTAGCGCTTTGACAGCATTTCACCCCCACCCCCCCTTCAATTAGAGCCTCAAGAATGAACGACTTTGTGTGGAACAATGAGCAAAAATAGCAGCTGCAGGAATGCAGGAACAAAACCTGTAATTTCTGCAGGTTATTTGAACTATCCTAGATCTGGTTTACATCCACAGGTGCAGGAATACATATGGTACACTGTAAGTGACCTCTACCCCCGAGTCAAGGAAGTGAATATCCTTCTTTCTAAAGCTAAAGCAATCCTAGTCTGCTACCTGCTGAATCTTTACCACTGGTTCCTTTACCAAAGGCTCTGTCCCTGGCTCTGGTCTCCTGAGCAGCGTTGCCCACAAAGTAGCGCAGTGTGCCTGTTCCTGCAGCACTGCCTGGCTGATGGAGTCTCCTACTTCTGCTTCAAAAACTAAAGCTTCTTTTGTATTGCTCTAAGTAGCTTTAAAAACAAAGGGTTATTCATGGGTTCGAACGTGGCTTCTGCAAATATATTTAAAGATAAAAATAAAAATTTTTCAAAGGTTCTAATAGCCCTTTCACGGGATGCTCTATCGATGCCTGCTCATTTATTTGTATGGTTATTTATTTAAGGAAATTGTCTTTGGTACTTCAATCTTGGACTGAGCACCTGGGTTTATGGAAAAGTATAAACCTCTCTTCTCTTGGAAACATAAGTTCTACGAGCTGACTAAATGTTGGGTTGAAAATTATTTCTTATATGTCCAGCAAAAGGGCCAAGAAAGCTTTGAATGTCTTTATATAGATAAGAAGTTTATCTATAGAGCTTACCAACTAAAAGTCTTAAGTCACCCATGTTAGTAATGAAGTGGAAAAGAGAAAATCTGAATGCGTAGGACTGTAATCCATGAGAGGTGACCATCACTTACAAGGTTGAGGTAGCTGTCTACCAAACTCCATGTTCAGCTGTCCCAGTAAGGCTGTACCCACCAGGACATACCTGCAAGGAGAGGGCAGTGCAGCTGTCCCCCACCAGGACCAGAGGGGAGCCACATGTCCATTTGCTGTCCTGTTGCTGATGGGGAGCCAGCGCATCATGGTCCTCAGTCCTTTCCAGAAGCGTGTGGATCAGACCATGGTTGGGGAGGCCCTGCCTGGTGACACGAAGCAGCAAGAGCTGTGCTGAAGGAGCGGGGAGCTGAGAGGCTCTCTGTCCCCCACAGCTGGAATAAAGAATCCCCTTTATGCTCATTACAACTCAAATACTGTTTTCACTCTGCTAGGAAGGATCCTGCAGGCACCAAGCACAGCGAAGGTGCTTAACAAGTAATAAAGAACAGCAATAACAACTGATTAGGTCTGGGCAGGTAAGAAGAGGGGGAATACTTTGCAAATATTTAAAATCTTAAATGTATTGCAAGCAAGTCCCTCCATGCAAGCAATACTGTTAATTACCTAGACAACAGAAGCTGTGCAATCGCCTTCAATCACAGGCTTCTATTTAATAAGCTTATTGTAATGTATTGCTATTAAAACTCTTCTAACAGTTTGTGTAAATTTCCAGCTCTTTCTCCCAGGGCAGCATTGCAAATCAGGCTATAAAATTCATTGGTAAAGCTACTTTCCCCCTACTAAAGTAAACGGATGAAAGCACGTAGTGGCAGAGCTGAGAGCAGCATCCTCTGGGCAGAGCTGTGGGATTGTCAGGCAGCACCAGACAGCCACAGTTGTGCTGTCCAAGGCGGCATGGCTTAGCCAGCTAATTGCTAAAGCTCTTGGGGAGATCTCAGAAATCTGGCAGAAACATTTGCACGCTTACATCTGCCCAGGGAAGTTGCGGATGCCCCATTCCTGGAGGTGTTCAAGACCAGGCTGGATGGGGTTTTGAACAACCTGGTCTAGTTGGAGGTGTCCTTGCCCATGTCAGGGGGGTTGGAACTAGATGGTCTTTAAGGTCCTTTCCAACCTAAATCATTCTATGATTATCAAAAGCACTTTCGGAGGCAGGAACTGAATCTTACTTGTTGCTCATCCATAGTTAAGTCAACCTATTCCTGCCCTGTTCAGAGCAACACTCTTACAGGAAGGAAGTTGCTCCAACTGACATCAGAAAAATGAAAGCAAAGTTTATCCTAATGAAGTTCCTTCTGACACTAATTTGCCTGTCTCTATTGATTTGACTGAACTTGTTTCTTGGATGTATCTGCAATACAACACCCACTCATGAGATTCTCCTGCCAGATAGCTCTTGTGTGTGTGGTGTTAATAGTCACAAAAAATAAGTAATGAGAGGGAACCCTCAAGAAATGATTCTGTAAGGGTGATACTGCCCAGGAAGCAATTCTTTACAGATAGGGTAGTACTGTTTAGGATATTATTCCTTGGCTATTTATGATCATAAATATAAATTCTTTTGTTCCAGGTTAGATTTAGACAGTGCACTAGAGTGATGAAATAAAAGTGGTGCAGTGTTATGACCCACAGCAATAAGCAATAAATTCTGTGAGATGTTCCTCCTGTCCTAACTTGGTTAGACCATTTACAGGTTTTGCAAAAAACTTAGAGGTAAAATAACTGCAACAGTCAGGCGAGACATTTTAACATTTAAAAAATGTGTATGTTTGGTATCTGAAGATACCACCCTATGTAGAATCAGACAATATAAATACCATCTGTGGTGTTTGTACATGTTTGTCTGACTCTTCAAGTTGGAGGTTTGGTAGAGGAAGAGAGGAAATTGTAGAAAGAAAACAAAAACAAATAGAGGCAATTATTGCTGTTGCCTCTTCTTTCTTTTCTTAGTGTTCTCTAAGACAGAGCTATTCATTTTGGGGTAGACTGGACCTTTATGAAGATCTTGCACAAAAGGCAGTACAAAAGCTGCCATCAGTGGCTCTTGCAACAGGTCCTGGTGCCACAGAAGCTGTCCTGCAGAAGGGGTGATATTTGGGGTGCCCTTCTGTCCTGGTTGCCTGGCCATATCAGGGATCCCACAGGGATGGGGAGTGCTGCAGCTCCTTCTGGTGCCTCTACCCAGGTCTTCTTCCTAGGGGTAAGGGAATGAAGAAGGCTGGGGCATGCATGGGAGAAAGGGAAGGGTGCAGGACCAGAGCTCAGGCCTGAGCTGGAGGGTGGTAAGAGGGATGCAGCCAGCTCCCACAACAGGCGGGTGCTCACCAATTCCTTCTGGACATATGGCCAGAACACAGCCACCGGGGGGGAAAAATATTCCTCTTCCAAAAGAAATTTGAAAGCTTCCAAATTAAAATATTTTGTTTGTTTTTAATACCTTTCCTGGTCTGCAAGTAGCAATGCTTTCAAATGAACTTTGTTGGTGGTTTTTTTGTTTATAAGTTATTAGCCTCTCCCCTGTTAAAGTCCTGAGTCTGTTCTGTTTAAGCAGTTTCTTTTCTGCTCTGGAGATGGACAGGAGGTAGAAGCTTAAAGTTTTTAGACGGACCAGCTTCCTCTCCATTGACTTTAGCTGTAGCTTTAATCCCATTCCCACTCCCTCTCTTTTTTTTNNNCTTCCCCCCCCCCTTTTTTTTTTTTTTTTTTTTTTTTTTCCTCTGGTTCATTCAGTTTTATATTCTTTCCTTCTGCACTTGTGCGTCGGTGAGAAACAGGCAGAGAATAGCTTCTGTTCTCTAGGGAGTGCTTGCATCTGCAGTCTGAGTGTGGGATGCTCAGAGGGAGGTACTCTGAGCCAGGTCTTGGTCCCCACTTGGTGATATTAGGGCTAGCAATGTTTTGGTGCAAGCAGTTGTGGCGTCTGAACTATGCATCTATGAAATATTTTAATTTTAATGAGTTATAGGACATCTAATGCATAGTTATCTCATTCTCAGCTAGCACTAGCGATGCTGTGTTGGTGTTATGGATGTGTTGTGACTTTGATTAGTGGACTTAAGTGGCTCAGCTGCATTCCACTGCCTCAAATGTAAACTCCTATAACAAATGTTATCTCAGTTTTCCAGCATAAGCCAGCAACATTTTTAACTGTGCAGCCCAAAGGATATGAGAGCGTGGCAAGGTGTTGGTAGTATTGCAGGACTTACTGGACAGTCATCTTAGAGTTCAGAAACCACTACAAGCTGTCTACTGAAACCAAGCCCCCAACTGAGAGAGAAAAATAAATATTGTACAGATTAATTTTCAGTCTTCATCCAAGACAGATCTGTTCAGTCCTAATGCCATCTATTTGTGGAATTTAAAGGCAGAAAATAAGCTAATTGAGATAGCTTACTACAAGTATCCACTAAATGCAAGCATGAATAAACCCTGTATTCGGCTTTCCTTGAGGTGAAGAAAAAATGTTTACAAATGTTAGGATGTTTGTTAGGGTGGTTTTTTTATTAAACTTCTGAGAGAAAACAAAAATCTAAGGGAAGAAACAACATCTGGGGGAACAAAAGTCAGAGAAAAGATTGTTAGAAATGGTAACATTAAAACAAACAAACTCCAACCAGAGGAATCTCTCCTGTAAGTCATGATTGTGTGGCTCATTTATTTTCATCACTTTTTTTCTATGCTCATATCATGTTGTTTGATCATTGAGCCTTTTTAGGGTGCCCTTCATCATGCATGTAGTTTGAAGAGCAGCTGGATAATTATTCTGTTTTCTTGTTCTGCTTAAAAGAAAAAAAAAAAACCAACCAAGTTTTCCTACAACAAAATGCATTAGTGCAAACAGCAACAGCAATCAATGGAAGCTAAACTATTTCATCGTAATATAAACAGGAAATAGGGTAGGATATACATAAATTAGGAAGTCTTATTTCTGCTTCATGGTAAGATTTGTTTACAATCTTGATTGCAATGTGTCTGTTCCCCAACAACCCCTGAGGAAGTTTAACACAACTTCATTCAGCGATATTTGTTTAGAGGCTTGAAGGGAAACTTTAATTAAAGGAGGTTATCAAAGCTTAGAAGGTATCACTTTCAAGGCATCAGATTAAATTAATTCTCTAAGGATTTTTGTTAGTGACCTCTGCATTGAGTTTCATCTCAATGTCAGCAGTTCTTAATCATGACCTTTTCTGTATTATATATAACAATCTTTAAGACTCTAATAGCTATGCTTTCAGAAGTGTTGGTGGTTTTTGGGGGGGAGGGGTTGTTGTTGTTTGTTTGGCTTTTTCCTGAGCTGGAAGGTGCTTCCAGCTGTATTCAAAAGGGAGCTGAGGAGCATTGATGCCGAGTTGTCGCAGGTACCTGCTGGACTGTCACAGAGGAATCCGCGGCCCGGTGCCCGTCGCTCAGCTCCTCTGACTGAGCTGTCACTGCGCTGCCCATCAAAAAGGCACAGACGCACAGTACAGCATGATACCCACGCACAACACCAGGTGTTCTGCCCATGTGCAAACAAACAATTGCACAAGGCTTCAGGCTGTCCAGAGAGCACGCACATCTGTGCAGATGTGATGGCTGAAGTCAGCTTTCCCATCTGCACAATAAAACTCTTCCTCAATCCCTTCTTTTTTTCAGAGGGTAACAAAGGCAAAAGATCTTTCACTTATCTGGGTATATGAAAATAGGCGTAATACAAACAGCCTATAGATTTGGGAAGAGGAGGGATGACTAGCACCTGTCACTGCCCTGTCCTTGGCCATTGATTAATCTTGTTTCCATAGCAAGTTTTTTTTATTTTTGAAGTAGACTTACGATAAGTATGCCTTTTCTCTTACATATTTTTCCTCTAATTACTTATACAAAGAAGTCATACATAAGATGGTACAGGTTCTGTAAGAGACAAGAAAGATTTGGCAGAAAGAAAACATCTATCAGGGAGTCATGAGAATCCTGAGATATCAATGACAAATCTTTCAAGGAGTTCTTTCATCTTCCAGTTTCTGATTTAGTTGAGAAACAGTGGTCTTGAAGTACAGGCTGTGTGTCTGTAACCAAGAGTTGTGACAACTGAATTGTACTAAAATTAGTGTTCTAAAATTGGGGGGGAAACTGTTCAAAAATCTTGTATGCTAGGGTTGGAAGTGTAGGATTTGATTACTGGTAATGTTTAACAGATTAATATTCAGCTTATGTATATATAAAGTCCCTGGCATCCTGATGCTGATGCACATAAATATAGAATGCTTTGCTGCTTAATAGGAAAATAAAAACTAGCATTATGTAGGTTTTTAGGACATCTCTCTTGGTACGTAACAGATGTTCTGACTTCAGAGAAATGCTGAAATAGTTTTGATTGTGTATCCTTGCTAAAACCAAATAAATACACAAAGATATTTTGCAGATTCCTGGCTGGGAAGTGTATGGAAATGTGTGTAGTGCCACCGTGTTTCTTTTTACTAGCGCAGGACTGTCCTTGAAGTCAAGCCATTCCGTGAATGCTCACATTGAATCCTTGGATATTGTTCCTTGCAAGCTTATTTGTAGCTGGAAAGAGAGAAGGATATACAGTTACACATGGAACAGTGATGCTTGTGTGGCCTGTGCGGTGTCATGGTTCTTTATAAGTAATACTGATTAAAAGATCTTGCATAAGCAACTCTATGTGAAACAGTGCTCATTTTGGAAACAGCCTTTTAACTTGAGCTTTTGAGTACCTACACAAAGAGGCTGTACTAGAGAACAAGCTTTGTATCACCAGGAAAAAGCAAGATCCAGTGTCTGGAAGCTGAGGAAAGTTCAGGCTGGGAATGCGGTACAGTTTAACAACGGTGAGGGTAAGCAACAATCAGAACACTGAAGTATGCGGGTAATCTGTAGCATTTCAAGGCCTTTAGCCAGTATCAGATGTCTTTGGGAAAGATACTTTTTGTTCAAGCAAGCATATCTTTTTACAAGAAAGATATTCTTGTAAGCGTATTAAGGCTGAACACAAGAAATTAGGAAATGAAATTCTCTGAAGTGATCACACTGGCATCCAAATGTCCTCGATACAGAACAGAGTCAAGTGTCAATGAGTTTCTGTACTTTTGCTACTGCTCAAAGTAGAATATTATTCACAAAAGAACCTTTTCCACATCTGTCTTTCTTTCTAAGGCAAATGTATCCACTCCAGACACTGAAACCTCCTATACTTCTTTAATGTGATTGGAGATAGTGGATGTTTAAATTTCAAGAAGTCCATGCAAGGTCCAGCTCTTGAGAAAAGAGCCCAAATTGTAGGTAGTGTGGCTAGAAGCCCTTGTTGTCTGTTGATTCTAACAAATATTCTCTTACTTTGCTGTTCTTTTGAGAAAGGAGTTGGGCTAAATCTGCTCTTTTGGGTAAAGGCAGGGGTCCCTTGGTTTTGAGGGTCATTGTTCCCCCCCCCATTTGATTCCCACTGACACCTCACTCTGGAACTCAGGTGACAAGAACTGGACCAGGATAAGATAATTTCTGTAAACCTAGTTACTCCTTCTAAAGTCTTGTATGTGTTCTTGAAGTTGACTATTTTACTGTAAAAATCTGAAAGGGACAAAAATGATTGTGATGCTGTGTGGACACTTATGCAGTCTAACAGGCTATTTGTGTGTATTCCCACCTACTGGATTATACTTAAAAAAAAAAAAAACCACACAAAACAAACAAACCCATCAGAAAATGATGCAAGCTTTTATATGCATGAAATAATTCTATAATTTGTTAACACTTCTAGTATAATGCATAGTTTCATTATAAAGTAAACTTTATTTCAGATTTACTGTTGCCTGAAACTTGGTTTAGAATGTATGTTTTCAGTCAAACATCACTAACTAACACTGGAAATATAGGAGAAAATCTTAATTTATGTTGCCAGGAATTAGCTGAATATGCTGAGGCACCTTGGAAAAAATAAATGAAAGAGAAGTAGAAACTTCATACGTAAACTAAGCATTAAATCTGTATTTCCCTAAGGTATGTATCTTGAATGGTCTTGAAAATGCTTGCCATCATTATATAATGAGTTTTCAACAGGTTTTTGAGTTTTATTGCATCTGAGAAACTATGCTGTACGGAATTAATTGTTGGCAATGTTGAAACACTACAGTTTGAGTTTCTAGGTGCTCCTGAGGAGCCTGGTTCATCTCTGGGCTTGCTATAATAATTTCAGCTTAAATTTTGTGGAACGAAAATGCAGATGCTCATAGGGAAGCCGAGAGATGCAGTTATGGATCTCAACAGAAATCAGTTTGTAGCAATATCGGAGAGCCCAATAACTAAAGAATCCTCACGGGTGAAAAGATTGAGAGTTCAGAGATTCCTGTTAGAGCTTTTACTGAACATTCATGTTGACTTGATTGTGTATATGTGCTTGCTCAAGATCATTTAGCTGAAAAGAGACTTTTCCTTGACTCTGGACTGGCAGAAAGGGAAGGTTCAGGTACTGAAGTTGTAGGAAAGAAAGAAGGAAATGTAAAATGGTTGTGTGGTTTTTTTCACTGATCTCAAATATTTCAATTCACCCAAAATAACCCATATCCTTATTTTAATATCTATTAAAAGAAAACAAGGGGGTTTTTGTTCTTATTACCTGAGGCTTGGGTCATGTTTTATGAAAGCTGCAAAACTGTTTAAAAATTGCATTTTCATTTAAATTCATGGAATATGGGGAGGAGGGGGGTGAAGAATAATCTTTAGAGTCAATGGTTTAGAGACCTATTTGTCTTCATGGGGTTTTTTGATAGTATTTGTGTTGGGCTTTTTGTCTTTTTAGTTCTGCAAAATAACACGTTTCTGAAATTGTAAAATTTTATGCCTTAGGGCCAATTTCAGGATCTTGTTTAGTTTTGCATCTAGCAGGCTACACATTGGCATCACAGAGGTAACAAGGTTCTTGTGAAAAACTGAAAAGGAAGATATTATCTTCATCTCTCAAGTCTGCCTTTTTTCTGTTTCTAGAGAGAAATGCTTTTCAAAATTGCATATGTGTCTAGAAAACAGCCTAAAACGCACTTAAATAGCATGGACTTAATCTGGATAGCTTTGTTTTCACAATGGTATTCATTGCTATACAGTGAACACAGCTATAAATGTATCATACATCCTGAATAAAATATGATTGCAGTGGAGAACTCATTTGCATTTTTGTTATGATTTCTTTCAGATATTAGTTAGTCTAAGGGCAAGAATGCATTTACTCCATACATATATGAATGAATTATTCATTAATCCCTTTGTTTTAAATGTATCATAGTAATTTTATTTTTTTAAAATTATCATATTTAAAAAAGATGTAAACGCCTCTAGTAATTAACAACAGGAACAATGGCTCTGGTATCCCAAATTCCTCTCCCAATCTCAAAGCATCCTTGTCCTTGGACTACAAAATATCTTTCTAGAGAACAGGCAGGTTGCAACGAAGACATGCTCACTGGATTTGCAGTTCTGGAATGGCTCAGTGATTCCCAGCAGTCAGAGCTTCTTCAGGTAAGGCCCCCCTGCATGAGGCTGGTGGCGAGAAGAGATCCTGGAGCTCAAGTGGGGAAAACAAATAAAAAAATATTTAGCAGAAGTTCCGGTAAGGATTTTTTGCTTTCCTAAGAATATTGAATCTCACTTGCTGCTTGCTATGGTCAATTTTAAGTACTTTAGAGCCTTAATCTCTTAAATTCTTGTGCAACTTAGGTAACTACTAGCTTACAGTAGTGAAAAAATCAGATTTAGTCTCTTCAAGTGGTACTGCAAGACATTTGGGTAATAAAGTTCTACAGAGTGAGCAAAATTTAAAACTTACCTTTCCCAGAATAGGACTTCTATGCTTCTTAGTGGCTTTGGATGTGACAGAGAAAAAGTTTTGCTTGTGTTAGGTCAATTCTAAGTTTAAGCTAGAATGAGCATGACTGAAAAATGGGACAAAGGACTTTTTCAGCAATCTGCAATCTCAATTTTAACAGAGGGCATACAAAGGAATCTTACCTTAGCTTGTTTATTAATCAAATCCATTCAAATTTATTTTTTACTTCCTCCCCACCCCCCAATTGCAATGGAAGCATGATTGGTGAGATCTTTGACCTTAAAAAAATTTATAGGATATTTCAATTAATAGTAACTATTTTGCTTTCTGGGACAGAGCAAGGCAGCTTGCGTGCACAACTGGGGAGGGAAGGAAATACCAGTATTCTGACTTTATTATGGGTTGTTGGGGGTTTTTTTGGGAGGTGGTGTGAGGAGGTGGAGCTTTTTTTAATTTAAGGTCAATGAAAACAGAAAACTTTGAGATGCTTGTCTTTTAAAAGCAGTAGTTGCCAACATCTCTGACAGGATTAATTGGAAATCTGTAAATATGAGGTGGCAACTCTACTGAAATGAATGGACAGCTTGTTCCTGCTGAAGATTCTGTCTAGTATTTTGGTTTTAAAATTCTGTAAGCTTGCATGAAAATATGCTTATTTTTACATCCCAAAATAAGCCTTTTTGCAGATGCCCTGCAGGCTCATAAACAGCTTAAAAGCAATTCTGAGAACTGATGTTATTAGCAGCTGGAACTTTGTTTTGATTGACTGGTAGTATGAAATCAAGAGCCCTCCAGTGAACCTCACAGAGTTACATCAGTAACTCCATGTAAAAATGAGATCATGCCATCGTCCTGCAGTTGCAGCTTTGCATGTATCCACTGTGCACACACACGCACATTTTTCTGGGCTGGTCAGTACTGTCATCTCTCTGGTTTTGTGGGAACTGATTTCATTAATAAGCTTAAAATACAGTAACACTCCAGGCCTTGTTTTCTTTTGCCTTGTGTTTTTTATTTCCCACCTACACTGTGCAACCTGAAGGTAAGACTTTCATACAGTGAAGAGTGAACAGGGATTGAGGAATGAGTGTGCTTCTGATTTTATTTATTTTAAACAGTCTAATATTCCTCTGATCCCCTCCTCACATTCAGATTTGTTAAGGAGAGAGTGGGATGATTCAGTAATCGTGACACAACAGGCTGACTTAAAGTCAGGGTTCATTTCTGACTTCTGCCATCAGTATTATTTTGAGACTCCTAATCCTTATGCTCTCAGTTCCCTTATGGTGTAAAATGTAGATAGCAAGAATTTCTTCTCTGGGATGATTTTAGGGTACGCTGATTTGTTTCTGTAATGTTTTGTTTACAGCATTGAGCTTCACAGTTGAAACTGTAACAGAAACTTAAAGGAGAAAAGTATGTAACAGATTATGAAGGGTAAAAGGTGACACACAATCATATAGTTGTCACCTGCAAAAAATAATACCCTTTAATTTTTTTTTTTTTCTCTTTTACATATTCTCAACATCTCCCTCTGCCATGCACAGTCCCCTTCACTCCCTGGAGTTGTTCTGTTGTAATGCCTGTCAACAAAAAGAGTAAAGTATTTGCCATAACACATTTAGCTGAGACCATGCCCTTATACCTCTGGCTTGGTGATGTGCCTAACGCTCTCACAGATGCAGCTGCTTTCATATTTAGAGTATTTCACACCACAGTGGCTCTGAGCAGTCAGTAAAGAAGTGTAGATAGAGCACAAAAATCCTGGCATGATTTTTTTGCCTTTATTTCTACGTGTTGAGAGGAGGAAGGGGGTCATTACTAGACTGTCATGTTCAGTGGTAGTATTTTAGGTTGGAAGTAGTTGAGATTTATATTGAGAGGACTTGTGGTAGAAGAGAGACAGAGCTAAGCAGCAGAGACTTTATCTGGGGTTGGTTTTGACTTTTCCAGTAATTAGGAGTGTTTGTGATCCTCTAAGGAATCCAGTTTTAGCATAAGCAGCAAACTGGATGGGTGATTATAACGCTAAAAGGCATTTACTTTTGCTCACAAATGAGCAGGAATCGGTGAAAACTGAGTTTGCAATTTGTACAAAGCTTGACAAACAGACATCCTGTCTTTAAAATTATTTGTAGCCTATGATAATTTTTCCTGTGATTTTCAAACAGACGTTAGATCTTGAGGCTTTACACTGTGGCTTTTGGATAAGTTTGAGAAAATGTATACTTCTTGATTTGTGAAAAGAAGCATTGTTTTCCAACTCCTTGCAGTTTTGAAACTGAAGTGTTTCCGAGTGTAAGGCGTGTTTGGCCCTGAGAGACCTTAGGGAGGATTAGGTAGAAACTCAAAGGCTCTGTGTGAGCCAAAGGATGTGCCTAGAAAAAGCTGGTTTGGGAGGTAGCCTCCTCTAGCAGCTCAGGAATGGCGTAAGCAGAAGAACCTGAGATCCAACAGATGGTTACATGTCTGTGATTCACTGTCACAGCTCAGGTTAGAGCAGCCTGAAGGCTGGTTTAATTTTTGTTTGCTAAGTATGATGACTAAAGGATCGTAAGTGGGGAAGAGAGCAGAAAAATAGCATGTTTGAATCATTTCCCGTTTTCACTTTCAATAGGACTTCAGAGGCAACATTTAAGAGACACCTGTAGGAACGAGTATTTGTGGCATGACTTCCACTTCTACTTTCTTTTTAAGCTACAAAGCAGCATAAAAGACTTTTACCTTAAAGTATCCATTTTTTTCATTGGTTTTCAGTATGTTCAGCTCTCAGGTAAATACATGGGACACCACAATTTCAGCTTACCGAAAGGAGAAAAAAAAAAAAAAAAAACTTCCTTCTTGAAAAAAAATATAAGGCTTCAAAGTGTAGTT
>VYXH01000055.1:342031-375129 GCA_013397275.1 Burhinus bistriatus | reverse complement strand
AAAAAAAAAAAATCTTCCTTGCTGAAAAAATATCTAAGGCTTCTAAGCGTAGTTCTTTTTCATTCCAAGTATATACTTTGGAATTTCAATAAATGTGAGTTTGGCATAGCAGAATGGGGTATGACCCAGACTTTTCAAAGTCATAGTATTTAATTTTTGAATTTGTGTCTGTTGTCTAATTGATTTTTTTTTTTCCTAAGTTCACAAGGGAAAATACCAAAACATTTTTACTGTAGTTTATAATGCTCTCCTGTGCAAGTGTTCTGTGCTTTCATGAGTTTCTTAATTTTATTCCCTCTTCTGAGATCTTACTTTTTTTAGACTGAAATAGAACAATATCTTGCTGCTTTTGTCTTAGTCCTCCAGGTCTAAGGACAAGACCTAGACTTAAAAGACTCGTGAGTGCTCCCTTCTATGCCAAAAGGTGCCCAAAATAATTTTTCCTGACTGTCTTCAGTAGTAACAGTGAATCACTAGCCTCAGTACCAAGTTTGATGTTAAGAGCGATATGGATTGAAACCAGGTAAGTTGCCATGCTTTCTAAAGTAAGTTTGCCACACAAAAGGTTTTTTCACCATTGAGCCCTAGTGCTTAATTCCTATTGTATCTTTCTGTTCCCTTAACGATTCCAGTAAATTCAATATTGGTTTACATCTGCTGTGCAACAATAAAACATAATATACAGATGGATTTTTCACCCCCAAAGAGCTTGGATATTTCTCAAGAATTATATTTGGGACTCACCATGATAGAATCATCTTTTGTTCAATTTCTTCTGTTGCTGGTACACTAACTTCTTTTTTATTCTGCTTTTGCATGGTGTCTATGGCCATTTTAAATAAAGTGGAAGGAGCCAGACACTTACTTCCACAATAGGGATCGTCAGGGATCATCTATCTTAATTGGGGATTCTTGGAGGGACTTTGCTACTAAACAGCATTTGGGGCTCAGGTAATTCACCTGGCAATGACTCAGTGGCTTATATTTAACAATTGATATAGCTGGAGAAGTCATAATAGTTAACCTTAACTGCCCACAGTGCTTTTTTCTGGATGTCACTTGATGCCAACTTTATGTGAGAGAGAGTTCAGTGGGACTTGCATGCAGTTCCTAGGTGTTTCACCATATGACCCAGGGATCTAGAGAAAACTGCTGCTTTCAGTGTAAATAAGCATAATGTGGTGACTGGTACCTGTCCTGCTCGGATATCTCTGCTGTGAGTAAGGTAGTCTTTCACAGAGGAGGTGCACAGACTGTGTAGGTCAGTGACCTCTTGCTAGATTCCTTAGGAGTACTGCAAGGCATGGATCAGCACCGTTCAGGGCTTAATACGTTACTAATACTGTTAACTTATTTTCTGTCTTATACTTGTTAAGTGGAAGCAGTTGCCACCATTCAGCAGTATGCAGGGATGTCGTCCCACCACGGCTAGTCTTCATTGCTGCCTACACTTTATTCCCTGCACTCTGACATAGATTTTCTGACTGCGTAAGAGCTCAAAGTAACCTTTAGGAAAACTTTAGGGGTCTGCTGTGGCCATGCTTCCCACTTGCAGGGTTGGGAGGAAAAAGCTGCTTCAAATTATTCCTGCAGTGAATGGGAGTGGAGAACACACTCAAGGAGATGCAGGGCTTCACTGGTTCCAAGAGGAACTGAAATTCATGCAAAAAGCTAGAGAGCCGTTAGTTGTCTTTAACACTAAGGAGTACTCATTAACATTATGCGTTTGGTGACCCTTTTTGGTACAATCAGAGAAAATGAACAACAGGGACATGTGAGGTGGGGTAAAGTTTTTTCCACAGAAGCAGCAGCACTTGGGCGCTGCTTTTTTTTTTTTTTTAACCCCCACTTCCAAAATGTTCCCTATTGAAACTTTTGTCTTTTTACTCTCTGAACAAAGAGGAAATCTGTCCCATAACACTATCATTTTTATTCTCAGGACCTGTGATTTATTTTCTTCTTTCTGAGAGTAACATAAAGGTCTTTGGCTAAGAGAGATTTATTTTTTTTCTTATGTGCATGCCATGCAGCATCTTGCTGAATAAAGCAGATTCCCAACTGGTGTCCGTAGCTGCTGTCCTAACAGAAATATGAATATTGTCTAAAGCTTTTATTTTGAGGTTTCAAACAGTGCTCTTGAGCAAGAGCTTGTTTCTCCTAATGATGAGTCTCTAATTAATGGTCAGTCTCTCACTGAGGTCCTGGTTTTGATTAGCATATTGCATCCGTCAGCCTGGATAAGATACCTGCTTGGTTAATGTCTACTGAGAAATCTTGAGGTTTTAGAAATTTGTATTAATAAATTTATACTCCAGTAAAACAACTCATCATGGTTATTTGTGTTACTGTGTGTACAGTACCAGCCATTTGTCAAGATGATCCCTTTGTCATCAAGTGGTGTAGGAATTCTGGATGTGGAGTCAATCTATGTATACTCTCTTACCCAAAAATAAGCAGCAGAAGCATTTGTTTATGCAGGGGTTCTGGCAAATGCCTGTTATCTTCCCCTGCAACACAAACATATCATTTCCATAAGCACTCTAGGTATGCAGCTTCTACCCTGGTTGAAATGCATGGCATTTTTATATGAGGAGGTGTAAATCAATCTTCACTTTTAGGAGCGTGGCTCTCTTCCAGATAGACACTTTAGGGTGTGCTTATTTTGACATGTAACAGGTTATATTCCATACTCCAAATAGGAAAATTTTCTTACCAGAACACGGGTTTAGATCAAAACTGGTATCTTTTGAATGCAAGCAGGAGACCCATTAGACTGAGTCAGTAGTCTGCTTGCAGAGGAAAGGGAGGAGACTGCCTGGATTGCATTTATGAACAAACAGAAGTTAACCACTTGTGTCAGCACTTCAAGCCTTATTCTTTTTTTAACTTGACCCTTTTTTATCAGAGCAAACTAGAGATGAACACTGGCTCTTGGAAATAGATATGAGAATCATCAGCAGAACAGTAGCTATTGTAATGTGCACAACTATAATTAACTTCAAAGGGAATGAAGTCTATGCATCAGTTGGCAGCAGGACAGGGACTTTGCCTCTTAGAATAAAATAGCACCGAAGGTGGCCTTTCTAGCCACATGTCTAATGTGGTTAGAGCCCCTTTCATTTCTCTGTTCCATAATCTTGCTCATCTCCATATACTACTTTCCTTTTAGTGCCATTAAGCGCACCCTAGGAAGCCTTGTTTTTCCTAGAACTGCCACATATGTTTTCCTTTCTCCTTGCCCTCTTTATTTTCTAGCCTCAGTGCTAGGAATTTTTGCCACTTGCCTTTTGCTAATTGATTGCTGATTTGTTATGTAAGTGTAATCAGGTACAATAAAACTGGTAACTGCATTACCAGTAACCCCTTTCTTCCATTCTGAGATGCTTCTATCATAAGTACTCAGACCTATTTGCGCTAGTTCATCACCCTCTGTTGTAACTACTGTGTCTTCTACGTTTTCTAGAAGTCTGTATGTGTATACATATGTACACATTTTGTTACAGTATTAAAATAAAATATGATCACCCATATATTAAATTGATATATTGCAAGTTGTACTTGCAAAGAATCTATGAAAAATAACTATGAAAAAGTTGTTTTTCTAGTTGTTACTTTAGTCTGGTTATTTCTTTTGTCTAGCGAGATCTACAGATAGTAATTTCTGTATCTTTTTTATTTACACTGGATTCAAAACTAGGGGTTAGTTGAAGGTTGCAGTGAAACTTCTGAATTCCTCTCATACCTTTTAATGTCATACAAATTTCCTCTTGAATGTCTCTCTTACATGAGAAGTACTGTGTTGGGTTTTTTTCCTTCTTCGTGCTGAGTTTAATCCCTTTGCTTATATGGACAATTTGTCAAATTTTAACATATGTCACTGTCCTGTTAAACCTTCTGAATACCAAAATGACTTCTTCATTAACTATCCTGTGTTTCCAACAGGTCTTTCTTAGACACAGTAACGAAAATTCTGCATAAGAACTTCCACTGACTTCTGCAAATATAGAATCATGGAATATCTCAAGTCAGAAGGGACCCATAAAGATCATGGAGTCCAAATCCCTGCTCCTTACAGTACTACCTAAAACTAAACCATGTGACTAAGAGTGTCGTACAGATGCTCCTTGAACTCTGACAGGCTTGATGCTGTGACCACTTCCTTGGGGAGGTCCCACTGTGACCGACCACCCTCTCAGTGAAGAACCTTTTCCTAATGTCCATTCTGAGCTTCCCCTGATGCAGCTTCATTCCATTAGGATGTGCCTAGACAACTGAAGGCTATCAATTCTAAAGCTTCCTTCACTTTCCACTTGCCTTTTCACATTTTCTTTAAGAATGGACAAACTTTGCAGGTCTTTTTCCTGTAAACAAAAATCTCTCGATTTTGAAATTACTGTTTAAATACAGTTCTTCACCTGTTTCAACAAGTCAAAATTCTTAAAGATCTGAAATTAATGATGTGCCTTATCACTTTGAAAATTAACTGGATAGAAAAGCTCTCAGCTTGAGGGACATGGGTTTTGATATATTTAGATGTCTTGTGAGACTGCATGAACAGGCTTCATACCTCTCTTCCGTTTATGTACAGATATACTCCATATGGATATAAGAATAAGCCTGTCTTTTACAGGTGAGAAAAAAGGTATCCTTTAGTTTTCCCCTTTCAATCCCTTGAGATTAAGCCCACTTCAATACAAATTAATTTTATGTCTCTAATTTATTCTATGTCCAACTTTAAAGAAAAGGAGATTGTTCAAATTAAAAGGTCATTATTTAAAAGGACATTATTTTTTTTTCTACATGCTTATCAAAGGAAAGACAAATTGGCAGAAGGCATGCTCTGTAAAAGTACACTGAGGAGGCAAGAGATCATCATGTCTTTCCTTGTCCTGCAGAGGATAAACCAACTTCCTGACCCTTTTTGGGTGACTTTTCAACAGTGATGCTCAGAAGAAGACCCCACTGTTTGAAATAGCTTCTCAGGTAGCAAAACCTTACTGACCTCATCCAACAGCTGGCTGTCACCTAAGCTGGTAATCCTGTTCCCCCCTCCAACCAAAACTGTGGCTAGGTAGTCTTGCCTTCTCCCTTGCTTTGACCCTGCTACTTGCTGGTCAGCCAGCGCACTTTGCCAACAAAACAGACAATGATGGCTTCCCCTTCCTGCCATTTAATTTTATGTCCTAGCAGATGGATGTGGTTTATTCTGTTGTAAGTCAAGCACTTAGAGCCAATTCAAGGTGGAGAGAAGGAATGTTTGTGAAGAGGTGAGATGAGGAAAGGGAGCAGCAATGCCTCACCTGTCTCTGTTGGGGTCTATCTTGTGCCAAACTGCCCTTGAGCTGCAAACCCACAATTGTGCGTGGTGACCTGTCTGCTAAGTGCTGCAGTACCATCCTTTCACAGGCATAAATCCAGAGCAACCAAAAATTGTTTCGTACTAGATTATTGAGGTAAATGCCCAGGCACTGACTTTCATAAATGCCTATATCAGTGCTGAGGAGGCAAGGTAACAGCTGGGAGGTGGGTTGGTCTGTCACCCTTAGGACTGCAGCATCTCCTAGGACTTGAAGTCAGAGAATCCTGTCCTACTTGGAAAGGGCTGCTCTGTCCCAAAAGAGAGCTTTAATGTTTGTGAAGTCTTCTTTTACCTACTACTTTTCCTCTTGTTAATTTGATCTACACAACCTTACATTCTGATTTGCAACATATTATTGAGATAGATACAGGTAATACTTCTGAACTAGCTACCATAACTCAAAAGAGCCTATCTCTAGCCAGATTTCTTCAGATATAATTCCAGAGCCACGTTCTTTGTACCTTAATTATGCAGAATCTGCTAGTACTTCAGCAGGAGTTTTGACTGTGCAAGTGGTACTGAATAAGGTCTCTAGTTTACAGGAATAATTGCTCAGTACTTTGATTTGGCTCAAATACCCCAGAAAAATTTTGCTGTGGGATACATGTGTGTAATTACTGCTGGAGATGGTAGTACTGGAAAAAGCCATCTCAAGGTAAAATTGGTTTTATTAATACCTTTATAAATTAAAGCTGGTGATTTACTCTGTTTCTTACTATGATTTTACACTTTTCCAAAACATAATTAGTATCCAAAATGGTGTGAAAAAGACAATAAGTTAAGGAAAAAAAAAAAAAGTACTTTATATTACTGCATTTGCCTTTCTAGTTTTTGTTCCCAAATGCTCTCTGTAGCTGCAAACGACTATTGTCATGAGGCACTTCCCCGCCGCCTGCCCCCCCCATCTGTTACACGTTGGCTTCCTCAGTGGACTTTTACTCTTGGTTTTCCCAGAAGGCTTCAGTGTCTTTCCCAGCACCGGTAGCAATTAAAATATCTCTCTGAAGGGCAGATTTTACTTCTAGCTGTGTTCTACAAGTTACTTGAAAAGACTTAATAACTCGTGCAGAAAGTGGCTTATATTTCAGGGGAATTACTTAAGTGACTTGATTTCTTACTTCAACTCTGAGTTCAAAGGGGATTCATACGGCACCCACACCACAAATTCTGTCTTTAATTCAGAGGCCAAGATGACATCAAACAGGAATGAAAAGCCCCTCTGCTGTCCTCACCAGTAGTGCAGGGAGCTTTCAGCTCAGGGGAACTGTGATACCCAAAAACTTCTTAGAGGCTCTTCCAGCTGCCTGCAAAAGCAACCCACAGAGCAGTGCTGCTGGACACTGAAGTCCCGTTATGATAAATTATACATGAGAGCTGTACCTGCTGCTCCTGTATCTGATGCTCTTTGAATGCAGCTAGAGTATATTTGAGGGACTCCGTACCTCTTGCAAACTTCCCTTTCATAAATTATTACTAATTGGAAATAGCTTAATGCTCAGTAGTGCTTAGAACCACAATTCCCTGAAGTCAGTGAGTGTATTTACAGCATTAAGTACGTCTACCAGCAATGCTTGTGGATCAGGTACCTGGATCTGATTTAGTACCCTTTTTTTTTTGCCTTTGTGAGTAGGCGTGTTAGTGTAAGAAAAATATTTTGTTTTTAAATCTCCTGTGACTTTGTCTTTTGGAAGAACTTTGTGTGCTGTCTTTTTACATAGTGAATGTTCTTTTCCTCCTCATTTCAATGTAAATGAAAGATGACCCAAGCAAATCTTGTAAAGGACTCCTGTTGAAGTGACCATTGGAAAAGTGTCCCTATTGCACTACTTCATCAGATAAATGTTGCAAACGGAATTTGAATTTTCCCTTGTTTATCTATCTTTTTCTCTCTCTCTGTCTGTCCAACCTGTTGCCGTTGGACAGTGGACAAAAGAGAAGCAATGGCTGTGATGTGTCAGTGGCTGATGAAGTGAAGTGTGATTTTGCTATTCAAGGGCTATTGAACTCCACATTGGTTTTCTGGTCAGTTGTTCCTGTCATTTAAATTATTATTACAGTAAATGTTAAAACAATGCCACCTGATACTGCAGTTCACTTGGTATATTTAACTTGATTTATTGTGGTTCATTGTCAAGAAGCTTTGAGGGACAATTACAGCTACCCTTAGTAATTTAAACAATATAACAACTTATTAATTAGCATCAACGAACTTATCCCCAACTCTAATTTCCAAATCAATTGCAGCTGTTTATTGAAGAATACTCTGGCAATTCATTTTGAATGCTCTTTTCTCTTGAACCTGATGAAAAGGTAGCAGAGTTTCACTGGTAGGACCAAACCCAGGGATTTGGCTGCCTTCCCCCCCGCCCCCCTTCTTCTCAGGTCTGTGTGTTTTGGCATAATGTGGGACAAGCAAAGCAGCAGGATGAAAGAGCCAGTCTCTAAGGATCTGCCACTGCCTACAATGCAAGGGCAGGCTCTAGTTGGTTGGGGGATGTTGCTGCCATTTTACCTCGTCCTCCAAGGCTTCTAAATTCTTCCAGGTGCTGTAAGGAAAATTAGACATTTCTAAGCTTTTTGCATTGATTTGGGGTCTGAATGTCAATGTATTTCCCTTTTCAAATAGAAAGCGCATGAGTCTCAGTTCAGGAAGAAGTATCTTGTTCTGTGGTGTGAGGGGTTGCTTGGTAAGATATGGGGTACCCCACCTCAGGTTTTCTCTCTGCCCGGTTCAACATAGTTTTACATTCTGTATCACTCATTGAAGCAGAGCTCAGGCACTAGAACTTGGGCTTCCAGCACCGTACCTATGGTGTTTGTCTCTGCTTGCTTTACTTGCTCCTAAAGAATAATTTCACAGAAAGTATTGTTGAAATGGAAGCATCTGCATGAAATGTGTTGTTTGAGCTAGCATATATTTAACAGCCTGTACAGCTCAATCTTAGTTCATAGAGTTGGTCAAGGAGAAGAACAGCAGAAACCAGACTGCAGTGGAGTTAAAGCTGAGTAGGGAGTTTTGCATCCAGTGAGGGAGGTGCTGTTTATTTTGAGCTATCTCATATTTTGTTAATTTGGTTATTGGTAACTGATCTGGGATTTGAGTCTCTCCATTTTGACTCATGAAAACTTAATTTTGCATGACACAAATGCAGAGTGATGAGTATGCGTTTCAAATTTTGAGAAAGCTGTTAAGGAAGACCCCATCCTGTGATAATGGAAGTCCTGCTGCTACTCTTGTGTAGTGGGAAAAGCAAGGCTTGAGGAAGGGGTGCATGGATAAGTGCTCCCATTAACATTATGGAGGGGATAACATTTCAGCTAATGTGGCAGGCTGTTTCCTGCCAATGCCCTCTCCTGTTCTTGGTTGGTTCTCTCCCTTCCCCTCCTGGTGCAAGAAGGAAGGCTGTGGAGACTTTTATTGCTCATTACTATCATCTATGCCCACTCCTTAGCCGTCATTGCACTTGTTTGTTATGTTGTGCTGAAATGCACAAAGTAGAAAATAGGCTTATTCTATTAGCTCATAAAGATTACCAGAACCCCTGGAATTCTTGCCATGTAAGTGACAGGGGGCAGCAGAGCTATCACAGCACTCCTATACTTTTAATATTTTTAGATGAGTCTTGCATCTGTTGCTGAACTGGTGTGATTTATCTTCTGTAATATACTCAAACCCTGTTATGGGGTGATGTACATTTGAGAAATTTTTCTAAGATTAGTTCTGAATCCCTGGCTATTGGGCAAACTTCTATAAAATTAAGAGATTCAAAATCAGGTAATTAATATGCAAAATAGAGAGGTCTGTTATGAAATGTCTCTGTTGTAAAGGGTGTACATGTAGACAAAAGGGAAGTTTTTGCAATCTGGTCCTTACATGTTTTAGAGAAGCACTGTACGTGTTCATTTAAGCCCTTAACTTTTAAATTAATTTCAACTGCATGTAGAAAAATCCTGTAAAAATCCCAGCAATGACAAGGTCAGATGCTAAATTGTGGGAGGACAGCTTGAGAGTTGCCACTCTGAGGGTCATTTTGCATTTCAGTTTTGAATGTCAGTGTTTTGTTTTCAATTTTGGGACTCTCCTTGGAACCTCCGAGACCCTTGCCTTTTTACTTTCCAGCCACTGTCATTGGTTTCCTGTGTTTGTTTACCTTTTTGGCGGTATCGGTTAACCTGCTTGTTACCACAAGGCAAACTGAGCCAGGTCAAGCACTCTGCTCAGTGAACACTCTGCCTTCATTCCTTCAATGTGGATTTCTTCCTCTGCACTTGCCAGCGTGCCTTGGATTGCTATCAAGCCATTCCCTTCCATGGCTGGTTCTGTGGTTACGTTCACCTTGGGCTTCCTTCATCTTTTTTTGCCACAAATGATGCTGCAACTTCTGTGAAATGTTTAGAGACTTGTCATAAGAATGTAAGAAACAGAAAATCATTAATCTTGATGCTGCTCTCTGCTGCCTTCTGTTGCACTTGCCATCCTGGCACACCTGGCCATCACTGTTCCTATTTTAGTTGCCTAAGTTCCAAGGTTTTGCTAAACTTTAGTTCCTAATTTTCTCAAGTACTTCTTGGAATAACACCCCTGAATATATACACTATCCAAATGTGATCATGCATGTGTCTACTAATCCCTAGTGGATACTAGCTTAGTGAATAATTTCAGGCACTCTGTCATAACAAAAATATGTAACGCAACCATCTGCTCTTCAAGATCCTCAACAAGAGACATACTCTGGTCTTATTTGTGTTGGTGGAAATCCAGAATCCCTTTATATCAATTAGTGGCTTTAATACAGATTAACTCTGTTTTTAAATAGAATCAGGATTGGGCCAGTTGCATATTGGCTTTGCATCTTAAATGGTGTTATTAGGCTAATAGGGGTTTCATGACTGCTAAGTTTTCTCAGGTGGGAGCACTCTGGCCATATTTGCCTTATGAAGTTCAAGACTGATCCTGCCTTTGGAAATACGATCCTGGCTTACGTATCTTGTGAAGTGAAGCTGTGTTGTGAAGTAGCACATTCATTAAATTTTGTTCCCAGTTATGTTTAGGTAGCATTATAGAGGAGTAACTTGGAGCAGTATTTGTCTCCATTCTTGAGAGATGACAGTGGGTATAACTTGGAGTAGAATATGAGATGTACGGTCCTATGACAGAAATTTATTTTAATTATTGTCATTCGAAATATTTAACAGACTGTCTGTGAACTTCTATAGGATGCCTCCTAACATATCACGATTTTCTATTTTTCATGTCTAAACAATAAAATAACAATGATTTGAAAAACCTGTTCAGTTTTGAAAGATTAAATATCAGCAATTAACAACAGAATGGATTATTAAAATCTCACCTCTCAATGAGAGAGTATATGGTATGAAGAAGCTAATGTTTCTAACGGCTCTCCTCCTGTCTGGTATCAGGGAATCAAACAAATGCAAAAAGAGTCACTTATCTGGTTCTGCTCATGGTATAAGGCCCCCTGAAGAACACAGTTTCGCTGCTGTAAAATCAGGATATGTGAAAATGGAGACTTGGTTGGTAGTGGTTGGGGGGTGTCCTTGCAATCTGTTTCCCTGTGACTTACAGAGAAGGACCTGAATCTGTGCAGGGACAAGGGAAGAAAGGAGTTCCTGGGAGATACAGTTGCTTCTATGAATAGATTAACAGGAGGGGTAATTAAAAGTACTGAGTGTTATGTAAATTACAGCGAGAACAGTCCACCTTTTTGGTCAGGTATGCATTATTCTGAATATACACTTACGTGGCTTTGACCCTGTATAATCATTTCTATTAAAAACTTCTGCGTTAGCTTTTGATGTAAGGCTTGTGAAGCTTCTAGGGGGAGCTAGGGTGAGTGCATGAAACAGCCTGGTACTCATCCCACATACGCAGGAACTATATACATATTCTTGAGCTCCACCTACAGGCACGTTAATGCTGTGTCTAAGAACGGGTAGGTTTATGTGGGCACCATGCCCACAGCTAACATTGCTTGCATATTTTCACAGCACAGTTATGTTAGAGTGGTGCTCTGGGGGCTGCTATTCCCTGTTTCTCAGCATAGCCTTGAGCATTGTGCTGATAACTTTATATTGCTGGCAGTGTTGCTGCTGGCACGTTCAAGGCTAGCTTGGGTATCTGTGTCTGACTTTCTGTTGCACAACTATGTGCCCAGCCTTGGCTGGCTTGCACTGCGAGCAGGTGCGGGTTGAGAAGCTACCTTGGACGGATCACTTAATTTTTTTTCTTTCCTGCCTTTCTTGTGCATGCGTTGAAAAAAATGCTTTTCAAATTGCTTTGAAAATTCAGGCACAGAAGGTGCTACATAAAAGCCTCAGCATGTTCAAATGAAATAGCCTACATGGTGATGGGGGTGGAGATAGAGATCTAATGTCCAGCTAGGATGATGAGACTCTAAATTTAGAGGAACTGCCTTTTGGGAGGGGCACTGCTCTTCTTTCTAAATTGTATGGTGGTTCTTAGACATAGTCTTAAAGGTTCAAAATGTGATCAGGCTGTAACTATCCAAATTCCTGTGAATTGTCTCCCCTCTACATATTTTGAACAAGTTTCCTTCCTCTTCTCCGTTTCCAGCATATACATGTATACCTAGCAGTCATCAGACAAGACAGAAAGGAAGGAAAAGTTCAAGCTTTTACCACTCTCATCTTCTTAGGCTGTTATAAAGAACCCCCAGGACATATTTTATGCCTTCTGCTACTGAGTCCCCTACTGAGGAGGCTAGTAAGAGTGGGCATCCTCAGACCACTGGAGAAAGAACGGGTTAGTGATTCCTTCCCAAAGTCACTAGAAGATGTTGCTCCTCAAGGTGATGGAGGAAGGGTAGGAGAAAAGAGTGGTTATCCCTGGGGTTGTGTGCTCACTAACTTTGACTACTGTCTATCATCCGCTTCATCTGAGCAGACGTCGAATTACTATTCCAGGACTTCTGAGGATTATCATCTATCTTTCTTCCTCCCTTTCCTCTCCTTCTCCCTCCCCCAAGATGGCACTTTACACTTTGCACTTGTCTTTTGCCCTGGTGCTTTAAGGATTAAGCTGAGTGACATAACTCCAGATCTGAGCATTTGAAGGAAGATTCAATAAGCACTGTTAGAATCTTTTGTTACAGATGCTGGAAATACCATAGTTTTGAATTTTTTTTAATTGCCTCAAGTTTGTTTAGTTGCTATAAAACATATGCTTACTATAGACTGCTATACCCAAGACTTGTTCTCTGTTAATCAGCAGCAAACATGGTAAGCTAATGTGGACCACGTGTATAGAGAAAAATCAAATGGATGAAGTGAATGAAGACATAATCAGAGTTATTCTTCTGCTCAGAGTGAATATTAACAACAGTGTTTTATGATAAACTATAATTGAGGACATCAGCTTACTGGGAAAAATCATCTTCCTTCACAAATAGGCACATGTTACTGTTGCATCAGGTGCCAAAAGAAGCAATATTAGCTGGTTTTCAGTAAGTCTGCCTGCATGCATGTGTGTCTATAAAAGAGAATTTTATGATCCGAAAGAATATTTTTGTGAGTGTTCCAGATTCCAATTTGATTTACCCATTTGCTTTCTTTTGTTAGTTAAACAGGTTTCATCTCTATTCACATTTTTGCAGCTACAAGCATAGCCTATATACATTTTTATGTACCCATACATATTTAGCTAAATGTGCTTTGCCAATCACAATATTATTAGAAGCTTTTATGTGAAGGTAAGCCTGATTTTTTTGGTCCAAATTTGTATTTAGATTATTCTGTCTTTTATTCTTGTATATCTGAATCTGGGTAATTCTGTTGGCATCAGTGGCAAGGCATCTCAGTTTTACAGCTGAAATAGAGAGGAGCAGCGTATGACTCTTAATCTGTTTTATTGTTCTGTTGCATTTGTAACAGAGCAAAGAACTTTAGTTCAGACTGCGGCAACAAAAATGGAAATGTTGATTTAAAAACAACAACAACAACAACAAAAAAACAAACCCAAAAAACCCCCACGCCTTTCATTATCAGGGAATGGAAGTATGGCAGTATGAGAAAACAATGGTTCCACTTAGGATTATACAGAAGAAAAATTTTCTGTGTGATTTTTGGGGTTGGTTGGTTTGTTTTATTTTCCAGTGCAATGTACTCTATGCATGGAAACAAAACTGTTCGATACGAAAGCAACAAGGGCAGGAGCTGACCACTGTGAATTCATGTAATATAAGAAAGAGAACAAACAGAAAAGCATGTGCAGTAGATGAATGCGAAGATAGAAATGGATGAGATCCTTGTTCCTTAAAAGAAATCCCAGTAATCTGCAATTTTATTTTGGCTGTGGTGATTCATCTATCTTCAGAAGTTTCTCAACAACGGCAACTGTTGTATGCTGTCTTTGAAACCCACATGCTCCTGCTGAAGCCGGGTTTGAATCAGCATGGAATTTGGCTTATCAGACTGTGTCTGGGAAGCCAGCAGTTTTTGTCATGCCAGATTGCATCTGGATTAAAACTGAAGAAAAATGTAGTGACACATTGTGAAAAGAAAAAGACAAGCTTTATTGGCTTCAGTGCAATCTCATAATCAGATAAATGTTTCATACTTCGGTTATTATAGTTATTTAAGCAGTAATTATTCATTAAATGTGTGCTTTAAAGTTAATGTTGGAGATATTTCAAGTATTAGAGATGTTCATGTAAGTCACTTCTCATATTGAGGCATCTTCTTATCCTCATAAAAAATCATCATGCTTTTTGACGTATTTTTATGAAAATCAGCATGGAAGAACAGAATATTTTGTCCAGAAGCCACAAACACACACCAGTTTTACTTGTGATCGTGCCTTAGGAGGATATTGATGCAGTGTCCTAAACAAGTATGGTTTTAATCAAGTAGTGGCTTATTTATCTCACTCCCAAGAAAAACTGACTGCTCTTTAAGTATGCATTAGTAGTCTGGACAGAAAATCAGTACGTAAAAGTTCATATCTTTATTTAAAGGAGGTTAAGTTGGCTGAAACTGATTCCCTTTCCTGAAAGGAGTCTGATAAGCAGTACCGTACCTCTTTCTCAACAAGGATAGAGAGAACTTCAGTAGCTGCAAATTAAAAACTAACTTAAGAGAAAATGGATGACTGCAAACATCCTCTCCTGAATGTTTGTCAAAAGCATAGCTGTGGAAATTAGCTACTTCTAGCTAATCATACCTAGAATATAAAGAATGTCACTTTGGAGATGAGGGACGAAAGGGACAGGAATGGGACTGTCAGAGTTACATCCGAGAATGACATCTGGCAAAAAAGCAATTAGTGCTATTTGGACAGCTTGCCCAGAACAGCATTATTTCTAGCCTTTATCATTAATGGAAGGAGTAGCTGCCTGTACTAGATGTGGGTTTGTGTAAAGCTATCAGGATTGTGCTACAAAAAATGCAGGCCATGTTTATGCAGGCTGTTGTAAAGTTTAAAAGTGAATGTGTAATCCTAGTCTAATAAGTGAGTGGATTACTCATTACAATACTGAAGTATTTATTTAAAACAAAAAAGTGGCACATCAATCTGCCTTTTGTGTTAAATCACAGCACAAGACCAGTGAAATCTGGCTTTATCACTGCTGGCACTGTGCACTGGAGGGCTGAAGGCTGAGATGTTTTGACTCGAAGAAAACAGTGTCAGAGTTGCAAGGGTCTTGCAGGTAAGAGAAAAAGAACAGAGAAGGAAAAAAAGATGACTTGCAGTGTTCTGGAATCTCGGAGGTTTGCCCCAGTTTTTCACAAAACCAAAGCACAGTGAGATGGCTGTGTCCCTGAGCATTGCACCACCGGAGTTAACATGTCACTGGCTGATGACAGTGATGCTGATGTTAAAGAAAGCTCATATAAGGAACCCCTAGGCTTAATTTACAGAAAAATTACAGAAATTCAGTTCTGTGAATATTGTTGGGAATAGCAGATTAAATGATTGGCTTATGCTAGGGCTTTTGAAAAAGGACTGGCTGATGGAGGTGGAACAACAGCTCATATAACGTAAAATGACCTGAGACACTGGAGGAAGATGATATCCCTCAGTTTCCTCGGCACCAACTGATTCCCAGCACAGCCGGCCTGCCCATGTGTACATAGGTTCCTCCTCAAGTTAAAGGATTTGCTCTGCTACGTTTCTGTAGTTCTGAAGCTCTTCTGAGGCTTTCTAAAATGACAGTAGGGTTCATCAGGCCCTTAACTGATTCTTCAGCAAAACAGTGACTATTGGGATGCGTGAGGATCTGGGATCATCTCTCACTAACATAGCATTTTGCTATAACGAGTCAAGGCAAACACAGGTCATCATCTAACAATAATACAGTTACAGGATTTTTGTTGGGATTCCTGTTGTTTTTGGCTTTTTTCAGATGAGTTTACCATGCCCTATCCTTTTTTCCTTTGCAGTCAAGGTAGATTTTCCTGCTGCTTTCCCAGTGATTAGATGGTACTGGAGTCACAGACTGTGCAGGCTCACCTTGGGTTAAAATGTTTCCTCCTTTTCGTTTTTTGTGTAGACTGGTTTTGAATTCAGAGAATTATAGAATACCGGGTTGGAAGGCACCTCAAAGATCATCTGGTCCAACTTTCAACAGTGGTTGTTTAGGATTTTGTGCTCAGCACTTTGTATTAGATGAGAAGAAGCCCAGCATTTAGATTATTCAGGCTTTAGGACTGATGAAAACTGTCAATCTCCTAGCATATTTAACTTATCCTAACGGATGCTTACAGGTGCAAAAATTCACATCCAGTTGCATTTATAGATCATTGGGTTTATTTTGTCAATGTCCTCCTTGACTTCTGATGTAATTTTGTGTTGTCCTATAGACGGTGGGCAGAAATTAGATTTTGGGTATTAAAATAATAAATTCCATTCTCTTCAAATTGACCAAACTGACAATGAAACAAATAGCATGGAAGTGCACAAGTCTTATTCCCTGATATTAAAAAACTATAGCTGGCATGTCCTGCCAAAAGCAGGAGAAATACCACCACGGCAGGTCATTCAGTTGGTGCTAACTGCAAAGTCAGTAAGTATTATAATTATTTCTGATGTTTACTTTCTGTCCAGGCATAAGGAGAAGAGATGGCATCGATTATAAAGTGACAACAGGGCTGAAGGTGGGGTGTGTGTGGGGGGGGATATCTTGAACCGGACACCTGCCTTTCACATCCCACAGTGTAAAAACGCTTCCATCTCATGTCAGGATAACAGCCAGAGCGTCCCAGTGTTTGATTAAAATAGATAAACAAGTAAAAAGTTGGCAAGATCCTTCCAGGACCAGCCTTTTCAGGAGCCACCCCAGACTGCAAGGCCCCAGCTTGCTTGGAGTGGGAGAGGGATGCAAGGGTGGCTGCCTGCAGTGACAGAAGCTGGTGTGGGGATGCTGGGGAACAAGGCTGCATGAGACCCCAGGTCAGCACCTCGAGGGGTGCCCAGGGAATGAGGAGTGGCATGGAAGGTGTAGGCTGCCAGTTGAAATGTCTCCCCCCATGTGCCCGAGGCAGCTCTGCCCCTGAAACAGGGGTTGGTTGTGGGGGCTGGAGGCTGGCAGGCACCATGTTTGCTGAGCTTGGGGCCCAGCAGAGCAGGGAGGGCTGGCTGACATGGATGTGGTTTCATTAGGAAACTTCCAGCCTGCTCTGGTGTTTGTGAGAACAGTTGGGTCAGGGCAGCTGCATTTCTCCCTCCAAAGGGAAGCCCCACTGGGCACGATGAGCAAACGAGACCGGGAGAGGTTTGTGCTCCTGCGCTTGTTCTGGGTTTACTGTTATGTCGGCCAAAAGAGGCAGACCCAGAGATTGGCTGATAGACTGAAAGTCATGCTCGTTACACATCTACCCTTCTGTGGGTGAAGATTATCAACCAAGAGAAAAAAGTTATCTTTATGCCATGTCCCAGTCCTGAAACTAGACGGACAAAAGCCAATTGGTGATCTCCCTACAGTAACAACCTTTAATAAAAAGGTGCTTGGAAGAAGAGTGATAGTTGAAGTATCACCACTGAGAAGTGATTTATTGAGCCAACGCTTTGAAACTCTCTAAGTGATGCCACATCCCATACCCATCGGAGGGACAGAAGCTTCATATAGCTTCATGCTGAAGTGCTCTTACTGAGCTGGTGGTTACTTTGGCCTTCCATGGTGATGTGAAGTTCTGTGAGAACCTCTTAATGGATTTGGGTCCAGGCATAAAAAGGACGTAGAAATTCCAGCCTCTGACCAGACTTGCATGCATATACTTCCAGAAGGACAGCATAGGGAATACATTTTATTTCTTCGTATCTAGTAGAAGCTTTCCCTAGTGCTACTGAGGAAGGGACTGAAATTACAGGCTATGCATTTTTTTTCTACATCCTGCAGGTGTCTGTACTTTTTTTCTTTTTTCCTTCTTGTGAATCGGGATCATTATATTTTGAAATATCATTTTCTGCCTGACTCAGCAGTTATCTGTATGGTAAATCTGAGGAACAGGGGAGGGGACTGCTTTTTATCTGGAAAAAAATTAATGAGGTATGCGTTTCTCTCAGCTCTTAGTGGGAATAAAACTTTCTTTTTAAAAGCCTCTGAGAAATTTATCCAACTGAGAGTTGTCGGACTGTGAAAATTTTTTTACTCATTTGCTGACTTAAAAAAACATTCAGGCCTAGCAGGCAGATATACTGTGTAGATGTGCAATACAACCTGCAGGACTATGAAGCCAATGAATATTTATCTATATATAATGACAGGTATCTAATCCATGATAAAAAAATAATCTCAATACTTTCAGAAATTCACACGTAAGGGAGCTCTGAAAAATCAAAGCATCCACATTAAAAATAAGTTGCCAAGCACCTTGTTCAGATCTGTGTTTTTCTTGCTTTATAATAAATAGTTGGGAGTAACTGTTTTCTGTTTTCACAGAACAATAGAATGGTTTAGGTTGGAAGGGACCTTAAAGATCATCTAGTTCCAACCCCTCTGCCATGGGCAAGGACACCTCCCGCTAGACCAGATTGTTCAAAGCCTCATCCAACCTGGCCTTGAACACTTCCAGGGTTGGGGCCTCCACAGCTTGTCTGGGAAACCTGTTCCAGTGCCTCACTACCCTCATAGTAAAGAATTTCTTCCTGAGATCTAATCTAAATCTACCCTCTCCCAGTTTGAAGCCATTATCCCTCGTCCTGTCACTACATGCCCTTGTAAAAAGTCCCTCTCCAGCTTTATACATCTATTTATGATGTTTCTAAATGAAGAAGGATTATATGTAACTTGAATGTAAGATTGTGGTTTCCTCATCAAAGTTCGGTTCTAAAATACTTTTGGATGATTTTGAAGTTTATCAGGTAAAAATGAAGAAAGAAATATGGGATTGAATATTTAAAACTAAACATAGTATGATATCTTGGGGGGAATAGCTGACTAATATAAGTCAACAATAGCATGTAAAATAATCATTTATTATAGCTACAGGTGGCCACCCTCTCAGATGGGTCTATACTGAATTACTTAACCATTTCTGAAGGTCTTTAATTTTTGTCGTTGTTTTACTCATCTGAGGTGAGGGGATCATGCTGTCATTTTCGTCATCAAAATCTGTACTTACATGTAAGTTTGGAGAGTGCCTTGGAAATGTAAAAGGAATAAATCCATGCAGCTTGCTAAGAACCTGAAGCAGTTGTTTCAAAGGGTATGCCCTCACTTCTGATAATCTGTCATTTGCAACAAGGGAAATGTCAATATAAAAGGCAATTCTTTTTAAAGGTTTTGGGAAAGAGAACACATTCCTCTCTCTTGTTCAGCTGTTGTATGCAGGCATCAAATAATTTTGAAGATGCCTGCTTTTTTTAAAATCAGTTTGACTTTTCTGTGTGCTCTGGAGGAGGCTGCCCAAACCAAATAAATGGGTAAGCTGTTAAGTAAGCTACCTTATCAACTATGTATTGCATAGTTAAATCTCACTACCATCACCATTCCTTACATTCATATCTCTATATCTAGGCCTTGGTACTTGTATCTATTCCCTTATTTCCATTGTCTTTCTTTCCAACACAGACATAGGCACTCCCACTTCCCACCTTTTAAAGTAGTGTAGTAATGCTAACATTGACTCTCGACAGCCAAAGAAAGGATATCTATCCTCTGGATTTGCAATTCAAAATACCACGTTTTAGGAATCTGATTTACCTTCTCCTTACAATGTGTATACCTACTTACTTCTCTGCGGAGGTATCATTGTTACCTAAATTGGCCTTTGCATAAACTTGTATACTGGGGCAAGGTTTAGAAGAACCCGATCAGCAAAGAAAGAAGCAATGTACAGTTTTAATTTAAAGCCTGAGATGGAAGCTGAGAAGTGCTGCACTCTCTCCGATAAGACCTGAAGATACGGTGGTGTCTTAGGGAAGGTACGTGTATGTTTGCAAGCTGTTTTGCTGTCAGAGCTGGTGTGTCAGGATGATGGGCTGTGTAACTAAAATGGTCCTCATGCTTGCTGCTTTGGGATCCTTGCAGCGGTCCACTGAGGTCACTTCAGTAAGGGTTAATGCTTTATGCCTCATTAGCACCAATTAGTTGTTGAATATAGAGGTGCAAGTTTCTTCCCATCCCTGGATTTATCAGGTTCATCATCACCACAAGGCAGAAACTGGTCTTTTCATTTTTAAGAAGGTCCAAACCCAAATCTTCAGTTTCATTGACACATGGTCAAACTGCAGACCTGGATCAGAGTGAACAAACAATTTTTCTCTGTCCCTGATTGTCTTGCAGTCAGTTTTGCTGGGAACTAGGAATGGGATGCTTGGTCTGCATGAGGACCGAGAAACTATGTATACCTGCTACTGGCATTTGTGTGCTCAGCACATACTTACCTTACTGTTCAGCTGCAGGGAATCATAGAATCATAGAATTGTTTAGGTTGGAAAAGACCTTTAAGATCATCCAGGCCAACCATTGACCCTACTCTACCAGGTCTGCCACTAAACCATGTCTCTAAGCACCACATCTACACGAATTTTAAATACATCTAGGGATGCTGACTCGACCACCTCCCTGGGCAGCCTGTTCCAATGTTTGATAACTCTTCCAGTGAAAAATTTTTTCCTGATGTCCAGCCTAAACCTTCCCTGGTGCAACTTGATCTCATTTCCTCTTGTCCTATCGCTAGTTATTTGGGAGAAGCGGAAAAAGGGTCTTGGTGAAAAGTTGCACGTGCAAAGATACTCCAGCTGCCTCTGCACAATCCAGCTGCAGGAGCGTTAGCACGGAGCGGTGTTAGCTAGAGCAGACTGAGGCTGCAGTCTGGTGACGGCAACGTTGTTCCCTGGGTTTTGCTGGCAGGGCTCTGCAGCTCGTGCTGGGCTCTGCTGCGGTGGCTGTGTGGCTACCAGTACCTGAGTTAGCATGTGTGTGTCCACAGGGGGCTTCAGTCATACTTTTGGCGTGTAATCAAACCGCTTAGACATTTGTGAAGGTGTGTGTGCCTCTGCACAAGAGCGCGAGCAATTTGCTGCAGATGAATTACAGGTGCACTAATAATGAAAGTTACCAGCATCTCAGGATACAGTCGAAATTTTCTGAATTTGTCTCAGAGGTATGTTCGCTATATCTCTTCAGGGGTTTATTAATGATGATCACAGATATTTATAGCACCTTAATTCTCCATTGTTGCACATGGGAGTGAGTGATATTTTCAGGCCTAAAGCATTAAGTTGTACTGCACGTTGCCATTTGCAAGAATGTTAATCTGCAACTCAGTTGTGCTGTGATGATTCACACTTTATACTCTAGTTGTTGCTACTTAGCTGACTACAAAATGACGTTGTAATACCATGTCATTAACTACTAATATGATAATTCAGGAAGCGTGCCGCTAAAAAACCTTAATTCTTACTGTTTCCTGTTTTCTTACCTCAGAAGAATGATATTCCACAATACATCTAGAAACAATTTAAGCCCACTGTCTTACATGGATTTTTTTTGTTTCATTTGCTCAAACAGCCTAGTTTTCTCCTTGTAGGCCTTTTTTTTTTTTTTTTTTTTAACTAGGGTAAATTATAAATATAGCTCTTATTTTAATTTTCTTTTGTTAAGACAACAGAAAAGCTGTGACAGAAGATGTGGCTTCTATGAGAAATGTACTTAGCGTCATGTATGCATTCAAAGAGACTTGAACCATTCTGGCTTCTGTAATACAGATGTAGTAATGAAACGCGAAACAACAAAATAATTGCCTTCTGATTTTTGTTTGCCTACAGTATTTGTGTTTCCACACTGAGGGCAAAAATATATGTAACTGAAGAATGGCATAGTATAAAGTACATAAAAACATCTTTTTCCTTCAGAAAAATTGGCCTGTTTACAATTTTGCATATCCTTGGATATTTTGCAAGTTCATCAAAGAATTTATTATCTGCTTGGGGGAATTAACTAGGGCTAGTTAAGACTATGTTTTGGTGTTATTTTTCTCAGACAGTTGGGTTTTCAATGAATTCTTTCCTCCCTCCCACTCCCCAAAAAGCATGATACATCAGGATATTTTGGGGGGGAAAAAAAAAAAAATCAGATGGACCAAGATATAATCCTCTTTTTTCCTTTTTTTTCCTTTTTTTTCCTCAAATCACAAATTAAAATGGGTTTTTTCACTGTACTATGGACATGTCCCCTCTGAATTGAAGCTTGAGTCTTTCTGTTGGCTTCTATGCTCTGCTCCAGACTCTGCTCTGTAAGTGGGCTAGCCCGCCCCAGACCATACTGGTAGCAAGACACCCCTATGTTTTGCTCCTGTGCTGGTTTTGGCTGTGATAGAGTTAATTTTCTTCATAGTAGCTAGTACGGGGCTATGTTTTGCATTTGTGCAGAAAAAAGTGTTGATAATACAGCGATGTTTTCTTTATTTCTAAGTGGTGCTCACACAGAGTGAAGGTCTTTTCTGCTTCTCGCACCACCCTGCCAGCGAGCAGGCTGGGGGTGCACAAGATTTTGTGAGGGGACACAACTGGGACAGCCAATCCTGACTGACCAAAGGGATATTCCATACCATATGACGTTGTCATGGTTTTGGCTGGGATGGGATTGACTTTCTTGCTAGCAGCTGGTGTATGTTTTGGATTTGGGATGAGAAAAGTGTTGGTAGCACGCTAATGTTTTTGGTTGCTGCTAAGCGGTCAAGGACTTTTCTGCTCCTCACACTGCCCTGCCAGTGAGTAGGCTAGGAGTGCACAAAAAGTTGGGATGAGACAGCTGGGACAGCTGATCCCAACTGACCAAAGGGATATTCCATGCCATGTGATGTAATGCTCAGTATATAAAGCTGGGGGAAGAAGGCAGGGGGCGATGGAGTTTGTCTTCCTAAGTAACCGTTACATGTGAAGGAGCCCTGCTTTCCTGGTGACAGCTGGACACCTCCCTTCTGGTAAGAAGCAGTGAATGAATTCCGTGTTTTGCTTTGCTTGCATGCACGGCTTTTGCTTTACCTATTAAACTGTCTTTATCTCAACCCAAGACTTTTCCCACTTTTACTCTTCTGATCCTCTTCCCCCATCCCCCTGGGTAGGGAGTGAGTGAACGGCTGCGTGGGACTTAGTTGCTGTCTGGGGTTAAACCACGACAGCTCCCTTCCTGCCTTTACATCATCAGGTCTACAGAACAAGGCTGACAAAGACAAGTGTGAGTGTAAAAGAGGTGAACCACCACACAAAGTGTGGCAGGGTGTCTTCTCTTGAAATGTTATGTTACACTTTGCCTGGAAAAAAAAAAAACAACTATTGCTCAGTCAAACCTAATGTTGGCGAGCTCTTCCACCAGAATGTGTAATTTTTTCCACTTTGTTTCTATATTTAATTTTAACTTTCAGTTCTATCACATGGAATAATCAATGGGACAACTTGACCCAATATTCAAGTGTGCAAAATGGTTTAAAAAGTTTGGGGCTGAAGTCATTTGGACTAGTATTCTGTATTTTGCTTGCCACGTCTTGAAGAATTTTTTAAGTAGGTATAGTGGGTTTTTTCTGATTTAATAGGAATCACTAAGAAAGATAAACTAGTCAGAACTTAATGCTTCTCAGAACAGTGATTTGAATTCACATGAGATCAGGGAAACCTTTGTGTGTCTTTTTTGTGAAGTACGAAATATTTAATTAGAAAACTCGGGGAAAAAATCAGTAGATTTCAGATGAACTGGAAAACATGAGAAAAGAATAATATTTTTCTCCCCAAGACCAGTAAAGATACATAATCAAAAGACAATGTTTATTGACTCGAGGTAGAACTACTCAGATTTGCAATGGTTATTTTTAAATGCCTAAACCAGAATGCCCACAACAGACAGATTTACCTGTTTCAGATTTTAATATGTATGTTTCACACGGTGATCATTCTGATGACTCCTGTTCTAATTAACATCTTTATTTTTTGTTTAATGAATAATCTATTACTCTAGAGTTCTATTTAGCAAGACACAGAACATAAGCTGTGGCTTGTTGAGTGATCCTTGCGAATTCAGACCTATCCCCGTAGTATCAGCCATATTATTTGGTTTACCTTCAGCTATGCTTGTCTTTGAGGTTTTAATGGAAACCTGCCAGAAACCATTGCCTAGGAAAAGAACTGCATTTCTTCAACATTTCCCACCTCTGTGCTTTATTTATAGTTACATCTTCATGCTTGGGCTGAGAGAGGCTGTCTTGAGGTTTATGGAATGTGATTTGACAACAACAAAAAAGTACAACTCAGTAACTCAAAGTGTACTATTGTGAGATTAAATAAAATCTTGAAATCCCCCAGGGATACTGTCAGAAAGCAGTTAAATGGCTTGGTGTTTCAAACCCAGGTGTTATCGTAGTGCCCTCATTGCTCTGCAGCGATGGTGGCTTACGACCTTACTGTAACTAATGTGGCATTTGTTCACCAGCAAAAACATCCAAGTGTGATGTTTTTGGAAACCGCTAATTAAAATCAAACACGTATAACTTTGGAAAGTCTTCTTAATCCCAATCTTGCAGCTGTGCAAAATCACATCAAAAAGGCTAGTATTTTTCATCACTGGGACGGTTATAACTGAGGTTGTGACCTACAATTTTCAAAATGAACAAGAACCAAAATTCACCTAACTTTCACAAACATGTCTGTGATGCCTGATAATTATTTGTGAAACTATGTTCTAGGAGATATTGTATTGGCTTTATAACTTGCTGGTGGAACTGTGTAGTTCTTCTGAGAGACAATTTATAGAGTTGTAGTCCTTGGCCTTGAAAAGTTTCCTGATTTTCTTTCGTTTTACAATACTAACCAATGCAAATAGAGGCTAGAGGATAGATAGGACAGAGGAAGGGACAGAACTCACTTTAAATGAAGTTAACAATATTTTTATGGAACCATAAGGACTAACAGTAATCATTATTACTAATGACCTCATAAATCCAACTAGGAAAAAAGTGAGTAAGAGCCCTCTGGATATGAAGAATTTGGTTTTGCAAACTGATGAGAGAAACATCCTTGGATTGTATCTAAAGCCTTTTTTCACTTAAAGATATCACATCTATAACATACTAGAAAATCTTTTAAAATCTTTGCATTGCTTTTACTCTTGAAGTGTAAAGATCTTTATTATGTAGTATTAACGTTTTACAGGGAACTGATCTTCCCCATTTGGTATTGCAGGTTTTCTTTCAAGGAAAGTCTGTACTGAAGTATCCTGATAGACGTTTGCTTTCCCTCTTACCTTTTCAGAAGCACAATGCAGGTTTTTGAGCCAAATGAAATGAAAAGTAAGAATGCTTTAAGCCATCTCTGTGTTTTCCTGATGCAGAGATATTTTGGAGGCAGAAGGGGTCCCAGGGATAAGCTGTCCAACTCTGGACACCTCTGTAAATTGTAGTAGTCTCTCTGGAACTGTCCTTTATGGCTTTGAGCAAGCTGCAGTCTTCACGTTGCTCAGTGGTGTGGCCTTCTCCAGGTGACAGTGCTTGTAACAGCATCGGTGGGGGGAGGTGTGTGTGTCAGCTTCTAAGCTGTATTCCAAAGTTCCTAAGAAAGGGAAAATTTTCCCCTTTAACCTAAGGCTTTGGGACTGTATTTGCACCATTTAGGCTTGCTTAATTATTGTCTAATGTTTTTGTCTCAACCTGATATAGAACTTCTGTGGCAGTTATTTGGAAAATCCATTCACTAACAGAGCGGTATTTTCAGATGTCTTCAGCTCCCCACAGTAAACATGAAATGTCTTTGCGTATGGCAGAACTTGCTGCCCTTGGCTTCTCAGCTTTTGTTCTTCTCTTCTGGGCCAATCTCAAGTTAAACAAAGATCAAAACCATAATGTTTGATGATGGAATGTGGGGGGACCAGTTTACTTTGTGGGTAGAGACAAGAGAGATACCTCTTATTCTTAACAGTTTCAGTATTGATCCAATAAATTGGTTTAGATTACACTGCCACTTGTGTTTAAAAAAAGTCTAGCGTCTATTTAATAATTAGAGACCTCTTACTTTTTGAATAACACTTATGTGATTGCTAGGGCAGCGTACAGGTTACAGCACCTTCATTTTTAGTCCAAGATAGAAGGTTTTATATTAACAGTGCAAGATTTTCTTTATCTTTGTTTTGTACTTCCTGGAATGCATTTCTTTCGGAAAGGATAGTAAGAAATTTCTGACTTTGTACAGGTCTTGTTTCCAAATTTTATATCTTCTTGAAGGTTCTTATTTTATTAATTATCTTTTCAAAGCAGGAGGTGTGGGAGTGACAAGAATATTCCATCATGAAACATCCTGATATATAAACATCTCTGAGATATATAAAACCTTGTTTGTTGTAGAATTTGTGTGTTAATCTAAATGTGATCAATTTATGTTTCAAAATAGGATTAATTAGGCTGTTATATGAATATAGAAAAATAGCATGTTTTTAGGGGATTCAGAATCCCCTTAAGCAAAGCCATTAAAAAAATAAACACACACTTGTATTTGGAATTCTAAGGATACCATAACTGTGATATGTTATCCTGGATCACCATTTCCTGTGCAGTTGTTCCCCTCAAGACACAGAAATCCTACCCTGTTTTTTAATAAACTAATGGAGTCTATGACCTTATCACACCATTGCACTTCATATTTTCTTCCACTGAATGCTCACAGAGAAAATATTTTTGAGTATATGTCAGATACCAAAGAAGCAGCTTCCTTTCCCCTTCATCCTCCTTTCCTCCTGAAAATATGGGACTTGGATCTGAAGCAGCAGTGTGGGTGCAGTTGAAGTGTGGGATCGGGGAAAAAGCTCTCCAGTTTCAGTTCCACTGGGGTTTTTTGGTTTTTTTTCTTGTTTGTTTTTTGGGGGGGTTGGTTGGGGTTTTTTCTGTGATATGCTCCCACCATTAAGGCAGAGAATAAGTGCACATCCCTGTTCTTGCTAATCTGTTAATGGCATGGGATCATGCTCCCTCAAGGTGACGATCCGTTGGTGCAGGGTAGGAGGTAGTACTGTCCACTGTCACCATTACCACCCATAGTTGGCAACAGGAAGCCAGCTCCATGGCAAGTCAGCTCCCATCTGACAAATCATGTCCAAATATGTGTGGATGTGGACAGATTGCTTCCAGGGCCAGCTCTGGGGTTGGAGATGTATAGTCTCTGTCCAGCAGTGCGAAGCCTGAGGAAATAAATCTGCCTGGGACCCAAGCTGTCTCTGTGAATGTCCATGGTAGATGTGTCTGTGCTGTACTTGCTTTCAGAAGTCAGTATAGGCATAATAAGGTGGCTTTGTGTGGAGATACCAGTGGTCCTGAGCAGCTTATGTTCATCTTAGCTGCCTGATTAGACCCAGCCTTATTCCTTGAGAGCTACTTCAGCACACAGGCACCATAGTTTCTAGCCATTTCTTGATATTTTTTCGTTTGTGGAATAAGTTGTGTTGCAAATACATGGGACATCTCAATTCTTATACAAAACCAGCCTGGATCCCTTAGGAGTTGTTAGCTCAATTGCAGCACTGCGCCAGGGGAGGTTTAGTTTGGATATTTCTTCGTCGAAAGGGTTATCAAACATTGGAACAGGCTGCCCAGGGAAGTGGTGGAATCGCCATCCCTGGCGGTATTTAAAAGGCGGGTAGATGTGGTGCTGAGGGACATGGTTTAGCAGTGGGTTTTGGCAGTGTTAGGTTAATGGTTGGACTCGATGATCTTAAAGGTCCCTTCAAACCCAGACAATTTGATGATTCTGTTTCATAGAAGGGAGTCCTGCTAAAAAGTCCACCCATAATCCACAAGATGGAAACATTGGCATGACGAAGCAGCGCTAAAAACTGAATCAGATGAATGGCTTTAGCGGACTGTTGAAGAATAAGCATGAGAATTTAAGAACTTCTGGAAAGTAACAGGCAGTTAAGGCAGATGCCTTTCTTTTTATTTAGATCATCTTATGCTTTTAGAGCTGGAAAGTTCCCTGGTTGACAGCCCAGAGGAGTATTGATAGGCCCAGAGGGGAAACTCTGCCTGTCTTAACTGTGACAAAACCTTTGAAGAGAGACACAGGAGCAGTATCAGCATTTTCAGAAAGGAGAACAACACTCCTGAAAATGTTTCAGAGAAGCTTCCCAATGGGCCTGTATAAGGAGTTTAAAGAGGCCATGTGAATTCACAGAAGGTGAGGAGTTACCTGTGGGAAGCCGTTCTCCCAGAAGCTGACAAGTTGTTTTAGGAGGTGAATAATTAACATGAGGAGAGAGGACAGCATCTAGTGATGGGGCTCAGTTCCTGCAAGAAGCAAGCACTTCCTCTGAAGAGCTAAAGACCCTTTTAGGGACAGGCTTCAGATATATGGTTGTTGGCATTTTGGACTCTTGTACAGCTGCCAGATAACTCAGAATCTGATTGCATAAGTGAAGTTTGAAATTCACATTAAAATGTCCTAAGAACAATCATTGCCCTGTGAAGTAATTCTCCTCGCTCAGGGCACGAGCAGAGAGCTCAGAAAGCATGGCCAAAGAACAGTGCTTGTTAGTGCTTCAGAGGCAGGAGAGAGACTTTTTTTGGTAATAGGTAACGGATAAAATGTGCTAGTATGGAAAATGGACATGCTGGAATAATAACATTGACAAGCTTGGAGGTTTCTTGCAGATCAACCCCATGTGGCAAGCGAATTGATCCATAAGTGACAGAAGTAGTCAGTACCACACCCAGGAATTCAGGCTTTGGAATCAGCTATGTATTTCACATGTGAAATGGAAAAGCCATTACACTGTTCATTTTCATGTTCTATAATGTTTAAACCCATCAATGTGTAACATGCACAGTCAAAATATGTGACCAATGGCTGAAATGTGTCTTATGGTATCTATGACACCATGGATGACTGCCAGATACCCTACAGCCTTAAAAATTATACTAATAACGTGTTTTCTTTGGGTAATGAAAACACCTTTTCAAGAAAGAAAGGATTGTGGGGAGAAAGCAGGGATGGAAGGGCATTTTCAGCAGGTGCAAACATAACTTTTATATATGCATGTGCTCTATAAAGACATCAACAGTTGGCTTTTAAATTCCTTATGCAGACTTGTAGTGTTTGATCCAGGGATGTATATTGGTTACTTGCAGTAATGTATTATCTGCCAGCTGTCAGAAAGGACATGAACCTCAGTACAGAACAAAATATAGTATTGGAGGAGTGACTTCTGCCTTTGCTTTTTCTTTATTCATTTCCATTTCATTCAAGAAATGCTTTAGCATCTTCAGTTCAAATGGATCTCATTGATTTTATTTTTTTTAATTTATTTTTTCATATGTTGTTATAAATTCAAATACATAGTGGTTTCTATGGGTTCTTGACAGAATCAAATTAAAGCATACTGTATGTGATGGACCTCTACATAGGGTTCTACTTTCACTGCTATTTCAATCAATGAATAGCCATTAAATAATAGGGGAAGAAAACAGAACATATTTTTTTCCTCAGTTTTAGACTGCTGGGTTGCCAAAGAGATAGGGATGGAAAAATGTGTTTGAAATCCTTTTGTGTAAAACAACAACAAAATATATTAAACAACCTATCGTGCAAAGTTTTGGTGCAAGACTATTCAAGGCAAGCAGAAGAGAAGTGAAAACTTTACATTTGTATGCACTGACATGTGGGTTTTTTTTTTTCTTAAATAGAGATAGATATTGTGATAAAGCTGTTGAAGCATGAATATTTTACCCTCTTACAATACTTCAACTTCGTGAAGGAAGCTAATGTACATAAAATTTGGTAACTGTTGAACACTTCATCAAAGATTGTTTGAGCTGGAAGTAACTAACAGCTGTTTCTCAGCAGTACTGTTGCTGGGTGTGCAACCACACATAATTATGTGAAGTCTTTCAGTTGTGCATTTTTCCCCATATTCTAGGGAAAAAATAGTAAATTTTTTCCTATATTCTAGTAAAAAACAATAAAAAGTCTGAGCTTTTATTGCTCAGATTTCATTCTAGCTTTTGCAAATTCAGGGCTTAAAGTGCATACAATTTGGCATCCTGATTGTGTACGTTTTCCTTAACTTTTGCAAATGGAAAAACAAGATTTTTATTTTTTTTTCTGGGATAACTGGAAGAGCCAACTAGAAAACTGCTGCACCTGGTAGCAGTGCCTGTGGAAGTAACAGTTAATCTATGTATGTGCAGTAAGCTAAGATCAGTTTGACCTGTTTAGTATGTTTAGCATCTAAAGAGTAGCAGGATTTCTATTTCTCAGCAGAAATTCTGATATCTAATGCCATGAGGACTACTGTTAATGATAATCACTTCTCCAGAGAGGAATGAAAAAATATAATTTAAAAAAAAATCTTCTGAAGCAGTTCCTCTATAGAAGACAATCCCTTGTATTATGTGGATGTTCTGAAAGTGCAAAGCAACATAAACTCAGTAATTTCTAGAGAAGAAGTCCAAGGATAGCCATCAGGAAAATAACCCTTAGAGTACATAGAGAAAACCCAAAACACCACAACAGTTCTGAGTTTACCGAAGTGTGAAGCAGAACCAAGTACAGATAGATCCTAGTGAAAAGCCTTTCAAAGGTAACGTGGTACACGTGTGAAAGAAAACTGACTCAAAATTTAGATATAAGCTGCTTCGATTTTTTTAATATTTATTTTTTTCTTTGTCTGGTAAGAAATTTTTACCTGGTATGTTCTGCCTCCTCTGCCAGTTTTAAATTTGCCCCTGCCCTACCTTTCTGCTGCCAACCAACAAGTGCTTCCTTTCTCTGTTGCTAGTACCTAATTTTGTGCTTGAAATCAAGCCAGGTGAGAACAGTTCAGGTGCCCGTTCATTTAAAATGCTGAAACACAGGGGATGTCATCACTTCATGCGTCAGGCAGCTGCTTATGAACAGTGAGGTTTTTATGGAGCTGCTCCCAGGTAGTGTACCCAAGGGACCTGAACTCAGAACGGTCATTTCACTTTACTGCAGATCTTGCAACGCTCACCCCTCCTTCCCCTGCACTGAAATGGAAAGGGGTTGAGGAGAACACGGGAAACCTTGGCATTTATTTGAAAAAGCCAGAACATGTAGCCCTTATTTTTTTTGAGGAAAGCCTGTAAACGTGGGAGACCAAATCCCAGAGAACTGGAAACAAGAAGGCAAATGAAAGGGCTCTGAATTTCAGAAATATCTGATTTAACAGCTTTAGCAATTTGAGGTACATATAGTCTCACAGTTTAGCATAAAGCATTGCTTCCATCAGCGGTATCGTTCCTGTTGCTGTAATGAGCACCAGTTTTCAACACAAGATGCACAGACACTCGCCTTGGAAGAAGCTGAGCACCCAGGGAGGGAGCTGTGAGAAATTCTGCCAGTTATTTTAGCTAGGAAAGTACAGCAGATAGAAATTGGGTCTGTACCTCTGAGTAGGTTTGGGGATCTGGAAGCTGTGGGGAGGTCTCTGCTGGGAATGAAAATGGTGCTGTGGCCTGTGCCGTGACAAGCACGTTGCTTTTCCCTGTGACCCCACAGTTGGTCCCAGACTTCTCTGAAATGACCAAGAGGATCCACGGTTGCATGACACATTGTGTGGGCTGACTCTTCACTGTACCTTTTCCCGCCTGCCCTTGGATCTTGTTTAACAAGTTTGCCAATCTATAGGAAATGATTTGCTGAATCTGAATACCAGTTAATATTGGTGTGCTTGTCATTGGCATTTCTTGCTGTGGCAACCAGTTTTGCAAAACTGAGAGGGACAGTGATTGTGTTTTTCACTACCTGATAGTTTTCTATTCAACACAACATTTGTATTTGTTTGAAGGATTTTTATATGAGATGGCATATAGAAGTAGGTTGTTTGATAAATAATGATGAAACATTTCCTCAGGATCAAAGAAAGTGATACAGCTATCATTTTAAAATAACTTCATAATCATAATTACGTGTTAATTTTTAATTTACTCTTCAGTTCCAAAACAGCATCTAAACCTACGAGAAGTTCTGGTGCCTTGTTTTTCCACAGTCATTGACTCTAGTGAAGGGACTGTTCGGGAATTGACGTGCGATAGTGAAGTTAATTGACCTGAAAAGGTGTTTGCAGTAATTTTATTGGTAACATTGAAAAAATTAATCATATTTTTAAACCAACCTCTCCCAATTTGGGAAGCTGTCCAAGTTGTTAAAATAACGATAGTGGTAGATTTCAGAAGGCAACTATTTGAGCTACCAAGCGGATAGCGAGGCATCCCTCTGTACACATGCCTCTGAGTGCAGAGGTTTTAAAGGTGTGTAAATGCTGATGGAGGAGGACAGGCTGGGGCAGTTCAGAGGATGTGAAGCCCTACACCTAAAGCCCCCTGTTGAGGCTTCAACCACTAGCTACCTAATGACGCCAAAAACCTTAAAAGCATTGGTGTTTCAGATCATCAAAATTCAGCGCGTTGCTTTGGAGTAAGGCTAAGCTGCAGGCTTTAAAAGTCAGTATGGACCAACTCAAAGTCAATGCTTTATAGGCAGCCAAGATCAATAAGAATACGGGGGTGGGTGTAGCAGGCAGTTGTGTGCTGCCCTCCGCTGATGGGGAGACCGATGGGAGACCTCCTGACAGGGGGTTGCAGCACCAGGGCTTCACTGGTTAAAAGGCCTGGTCTTGTGGGTGTGAGGACTTGTGGACTAAAGAGAAAAGAATAAAATCTTGTGTGGCTAATGCGCTTGAAGGGAAGGGAGGAGGGAGACAGAGGGCTTTACGTCACATTTAAACATAAGAATTTCATTACTTTGGAAGGTGTGCCCAACAAGTCATGTCAAAACAATGAAATGCTGTCCCTGTTAAGGAGCGTTGTGGATTACTTTGGGGCTTAAATTTCTGTGGCAAGACTTATTACAAGTATACGCTCAGTGCCAGTGTATTAAATTGTTGAATAAAAGTTGGATTGGTCTTCAAATGATGGAACAGAGAGAAGAAATGTTCTTTGGAGGTGGGGGAAGAAGAGAGGTTTGTGTAGGTGTTTAACAGCATAATGGTATGTTTGCTAATAAGATTTTTTGCTAATTTTAGTGCTATTACAGCAAATGCTGTGGTATCCATATAACAGTAAGAACAATGCAGAGAACGTTACCTGCCAGCGTTAGCTGCTTTGCACTTGTTCTCATGGGAATTTTGGATAGGCGATATATTCAAAAGCATTTGCTGACAAGAAACACCCTAAGATACAGAACTCACAAACCCCATGTATGATTTTGAACCAGTTCTTTTTTCTCCCCCCCCCCCCCCCCTCCTTTTTGATCATCCCTTCCTCTCAC
>VYXH01000055.1:231854-326836 GCA_013397275.1 Burhinus bistriatus | reverse complement strand
CTCTTTTTCTTCTTCTTTTTTTTTTTTTTCCTTAGTGAAATGAATTAAATTGACCCGTCTCTCATTTCTAGGACTGAAAGCCATCAGTACCAATGAACATGCATGTCTTTCGTTCTGACTTGTGTATCTCTAGGAGATCACTTGCAAAATCCCCACAGCTAGGAATGATTGGTGGTAGGGAAAACAACAGTTACCTATCTGAAGAAGGGATGTGTTGCAGCGTATTTGAAGTTAAGTGCACACTGTCTTTACCAGGAACTTATATCTTAGCTGGAGTTGTCTCTGACATGTACTTCAAAGGCTGGAGATATTGCGGTTTGTGGCATGTTTCTGTTCCTTCGAAGGTTTCAGAATATCTATAGAACTGTTCTAAGAAAGAAGAAAGTGACATTTAAATATACCCATGATTTCAGTATATTTCAAATATTTTTAAAGCCTGCGTTTTGCAGTCAGTGTGGTTTTGTTTATTCCAAAATTGCTTAGATTTGATCTCTGCTAAAATTTTGGTTTGAAGTGATGAAAAGGTTAAAACCCCTCCTTCTTTACCTTCCAAAAGACTACATTGCTTTTAATTAGCTGGAGTCTCTTTGCTAAGTATAATGAAAATGCCCAGCTGTGTAAGAGCTGTGGGACAGCAGTAGGTATTGGAAGCTGGAAGCACTGAGACCCTGTTTCCAACAAAAGCATTCATAAGCCAACAACGTGTTGAGAGTGTTAAATAGCAGTGAAGTGCTTAGATATCTTTGCAGATCTAGACCGTAACTGCATGTCTTTTTCCGGCCAAAATGTGCTGGTTTCTGGCTTTTAAACTTAATTGTAGTGAGACATTATTATTGAGAGTTTTCACATTTCCCAGTGTGATTGCATACTGTGATCTGGGCAGCAGTGCCATTCCTGTGTTTACCAAGAGTACTGGGTAGTGTTTTAGCTTGATCCTTCCCTGGTATTTGCTTGACGGATTAATTTGGGACCTTCTCTAGAATTGTTCATGGAAGATCAAATGGCAAAATCAACGGGGGCCTTTCTGCAAGCTGATGATCGTTTACTGTGTGCATAAATTACTTTTTCCTGCTCTGTTACGTAGTCCTCTTAGATCTGCATTCAGAGTGAGACCACACAGTCTCCTCAAGCTTACAACTGATTTTTACTGTATGTTGTAACTTATGCCTAAGTGGACTGCATGTTTAACTTTTCAGTTTCTTTATGCCATCTAGGACTTTATTGGGAAACATGAGCTGGAAAAATGGGTGGAGAGTGATGTAGCTTCCAAATTTAACTGCTGAATTAAGATTAGACTGTTAAATTTTGTTTCCTTTTTTGTGCGTAGTTGGTTCGCCCTTTTAAATTAGTCACACGCACCTATTTAGTAATTGTGTGTAGAAAGAGAACTGTCTTTACTACTAAAATCAAGTCACTTCTGACCACCACATTCTCTCAGATGTGCAACGCCATCGTGACAGAAATAAAATAAATGCCAGATTTCAGGGTGTCTTGTAGGAAAAGAGCATCAAAGAGCCAATTATTTAATATCCTTCTTAATCCATAAAGCATATAGTTTGTACATTCATTTTTTAAGTATGTATACATGATCCTACAGTAAAAGCAAGGTACGATATTCTTTTGATTTAATATAACTTCACGAGCATTACAAATAATATTATTTTTACTTACCTTCTGCATATTTACTTACGCAGGATTAAATACTTTAAATCCAAAAAGGTTGTTTGAAAATGTTTTTATTGTTTTTTTCTGTTTTACTTAGTTACAAAAGCACTGGAGTCCTAACAATGTGTCAAGAAATTTTCTTACTCTAAGTTCGATCAGCAGAAATCGGATGCTCTCCTTGTCGAAGACAAATCATTCTCCCATATATTTACTACTAAGATGCTTAGTTCACTAGTCCTTTGTTGTCTTCAAGCCTTAATTCTTTTTTTCACTAGGTTCATCAAACTTAAAATGCGTACTTTAAATGTGGATAGCATAGAAGTGGCCAATTAAGTTCATGAAACCAAATGAGTAAGGGCAATGAGGACTCGCTCTTGTTGCAAAAAGTTGCAGGTAAACTTCATGTTAGAGTGATCTTTCAGTGAAACAGCAGTTGAAACTTCATATTCAAATAACATAAGTAATTCATATTTGGAAACAGCCTACAGAATACCTATTGCATTGATAGTCCTGACATTAGTTATTAACATTTAGACAGTAGGTCTTGGAGCAATGCTGTATATAGCTCCTTGAAAATGTCTCCTCAAACTCAGCAACAGTCAAAATTGGGCACCAGTAAGCAAGAATAGTGAATAAACCAGAAAATGTCATCATGGTGTTGCATATATAATTGCATAATTCCATGGTGTGTTCTCATATTAAATTTTCGTGCTGATCTGGACTTCTTTCTCAAAAGTGAAAGAGGAAAATTAGAAAAGAATAAAAAGACCATCAATCAAGAGTATGAGACAACTTCCTTATTTGAGGAGATGAAGTTCACTGACAGATTTCAACTTTACAATAAACATATCTGAACAATAACCCAGAGTTTTATCTGACCTTGAAGAGCTTGGAAAAGAAGAACACAGATTCTTTTTTTTTTTCTCATGGTGCAAGGAATGAGAGTATCAAACAAAATTTTTCAACCTGAAGGCTTTAAAAAAAAATTTAAAACTGTTAGAAATTCTTTCACGCACACAGGCTGTGAAATAATTTAATGAATTCTTGGCAAAACCCCCCTGAAGTATTATCAGACCAAAGGTATAGACACAAACTTTGGCTTGGAAAGTCCCTTGGCTGTTGAGGAAATATTGCTGCCGTTCCATTGCTCGTTTACTCTTTTTTTTAAGCATTGTTTGCTGATAGTGGTAGTCAAAAGCAGAGTAGTGAACAGTGGATATTGCATCTGTCTGATTTTTTTTTTTTTTTTTCTTCATACTACTGCCATACATCATGCACATATAAGTCTTTCAAATAAAAATACATTTTAAGGGTTGTTTACAGTGTTTAAGTGCTTGATTTACTAGGTAGAGGTAACTGGTTGTGTTTAAAATATACTATCTATATATGTTTCATGAAAATTTCTTAAAATCAGAAGTACACTGGATGTGTATGTCCAGATAGAAGTTATTTGTTACTGGCTAGGCAATATTTTTTTATCAGTGTGCCAGTCTTGGTCCTGATTTTCTTTATTATCAGCTTCACTATCCTTGTTTTACCTTTCAAGCGCACAGGGATCAGCAGTTCTGATGAACAGGGCCAAATCGTATGGGAGACAGTAGGAGCTCATTCACATTCAAGTTGCACAAGACTGTGAGTGCTATTCTATCTGTCTGTGAGAAACAGTAACGTTTTACAAGACTGATTTTTAATTGCATCTTTTACTTGGGTGCAGAGCAGTCCCTGGAGGATGCCTTTTCACTTCTTAAAATGGAAAACAGCAGTGAAAAAAAATCATGTTCAAGGTAGAAGCACTGGATGTTTGGAACTTGCTTGCTGGCTTATCTTCCTTGTTTATTTTGAACTGAAGGAATACTATGTTGAAGACAACCTGTAAGAAAATAGGTTTTTTGAAGGGAGTTTTCAGTATTAGACAGTGGGATTTTTCTAAATTCTAATTCTACAAAGAAAATAATCATGATGATGATTTCGTGGCTTCAGAGTGAGGCAACTGAAGTTTTATTCTAGTTCAGGAGTTCTTGGATAAAGAATCTGTATGTAAAATATCATTATATTTTATTTCATTAGTAGTGTAACTATAGGATGCTTAGCATTAATAAAAAACGGAATGCACGTGACAGGTATTGAAAAAGACCTCCTAATTTACTAGGACTGTTTTTCACTATATGGTTTCCACAGACCTGGAGATCCATGAGCTGCTACTAAAGCCTAACTGAGAAAAGCCAGTTTATTGTCAATAAGCTTGAATTTACAATGCTTCCACTGAGAAATTTTTAAGGGTCCGTTAATCTCAAAATGGTTGGAAAAAGCCATTGAATTTGGGCATCTTCTGTCTTCAACTGTTCCTTGCCAGTTACTATGGAAGTATGTTACATTAGACAAGAAGTAGCAAAGGGGTGCTTTGTTTTCATGTGCATCCAGACCCACCTTGGACTTGGTGGGGTACAGTGCCGGCAAGTCAATACAGCATCACTGACTCTTTGCTTTGAAATACATTGGTACTAACAATGGGTGTTCCTGCTGCATGACCTGCCTGGAAATGGGAGCAGGAAATACATGAAATGTTTGTGTGGTGTGGGTCAACATTACACCAGGAGGTAGGTCTGGACTGATGGCTGTTAGTGACAGATGATGCTGCAGCTGAGAGGCAGCAGACTAGGGAGCTCTCTTATGGTTGCTGAGACCTGGTGAATTTGAGGAGAGCTATCCAAAGTGCTTTGCTGGTAACTGGAGTTTGCTTGCTTGTATTCCTGTCGGGTACGTATACTATTCAGATATTCATGACCTCTCTTAGCTCTTCTACTTTTACTGACCATTTTCAGGGTATGGGATGTTCACTTGGTTTTATCTTTGTTTTCATCTGATCAGATTTGGTCTACTTGGAGTTATGTTCTTCTGCATAGCGCAGCAGAAGGAAAAATATTTCCCCAGATATTTGTATATGGTTTGTCGGCCTGTGGGTGTTTACTTGGGAAATTGTTGGATGGTATTAGAGTTGAAAGTTAGAGGTGGCTCCAGCATTTTTGTTCCTTTGCACTGGTAAAAACTCTAAATATTTTTTGGGTTTGAGAGACAAAAGGAAGAAAGCACAGAACTTATGGTAGTGATTATTCTTCTCTCAGATTTCAGCTTATGGCTGGAAGAATGTTTAGTGGTTTATGCCAAGTGGAATAGCTGCAGCAGAAGACAGAAAAGCAAGTAGATTATTGATCAAATCAAAGCAGCCTGGAAGGTACTGTTTTGTAAAAATTTCCTTGCTGAAATAATGTTCAAATATTTCCCCATGGAAGGTGTTGACAGACAGAAAGAAAAGCTGTTGTTTGTTAATGGGTTTTTTCCTTTGGAAAACATTTTTGATGGGAAGCTGAAACATATTTTGAAGGAAAAACGTCCCAACCAAGTTTGATAACTGACGTGTGAGGATGGTAGTTCAAAGCAGTACCTCTCTCTGTCCAGGCTTTTGATGCTTTCAATTTGATGCATTTAAGTCTGTTAGCTAAAGCAGAAGTACTGGAGGATACTGTATGTAATGTCCTTATAAAACTATAGTGCCAAAAATCTAAACGCTTAAAACATTTTGAAGAATACCAACTTCCAACTTTTACAGGAACAAAACACCTCCTAAATAGTTTTGTCAATACATATTTTTCTAGCTGTCATACCAGACACAGTAATATTTGTATGTCTGATAATGCTACAGCTTATATGGTGACATGAATTACTTATTTAGTGTTCTATACATTTATGCAACATAGGATAAGCATGGACATCAGATGCTGTGTTCTCCAGTCCAAGATGGTTCCCCTTTGTTATGTTTACAAGGACTCCCATTTGCAGGTTATAAACTGCCCGTTTCTGTCTGTTGTGTGGTATGACAAGGATGAAAGCACTACAATATCTGGCTGCTAGGGAATACTGCCACGCACATTATTGACATCAAATAAGATCTAAATGTGCAGCTAATATTTTCCCAGTTCTGCCCTTTCATGTGTTACATGGATGAGACCAGTTCTCCCAGCTGAGGCAGGGCTCCTTGGAAAGCCAGTCAGAAAAGTTTTCCCCGAGTAAGGAAGAAAGAAGTGCGGCAGAACTTTGTTCCTGTTGTGCAGAGTACTAACAAGGGAAAACATAATATGCTGTCATGGGAAGACTTTGTGATTGATGCTCAGAAAATCACACTGGGATGAAAACTACATGGATGTAGCCTGACAGTATTGCTTTTTAAAAGCAGGGCTGCCCAAAAGTCTGTCAAGTGTGCCAGTCTTAGAAAGGAGAGCGACAAAACAAACAAAAAACGGGTGGTCATGATGACTCTAATAAAGGCTACATTTGAGGTTTTACCTGTTATTCTAAGAAAGGAATAAATAATCATATGGAAATTTCATTTATTTTGTAGTTCTAGTTTTCAACCTATCTGGTTTTGTGGCTGAATTTCATAATCCATTAGTAACCTAAAAGTTGTAGGAAACTATTGAAAACGTTTAAAGTTTTTAACAGTTGCCAGATAGTATGATCTGTATTTATTGCAAATATCCAATTGTAATTAAAACCAAAGGCATTTTTTACATAGTTGAGATAAATGTTAGCAAAAGTATAAGTGCCGAAAGCTATTATTATTTTTTCAAGAAAATTGAGTAGCATCATTTCTCTGTTAGAATTTTATCTATCAGGAAGTACAATATGATTTAATGCATTTCCTCTGATATTTGAAACTGGAGATTGAATGCCTCTTAGGTCTATAATTCCAGTATTTCACAGTGGTATGTAGCATCTAGCAAAGGATTTCTGCAAGCTCAGAAATAGTAGTAGTGGCCTTCTATAAATTGATTTCCTTCCAATTGCTCTTATTGGAATATCTGTACATATTCAGGAATTATTTAGTATGATGGAAGCAACCCTCTCCTCCTCCCAAACTTAATTAATCAGTCCTTTTGGTGACTAATTAGACGTGCTGAATTTCCAGCGTAATGTTTCATCCGAGTTCTTCACGCCTATGCTACCCAGCTGGTATCTGTAAACTGAAAGAGATGTTGCTACAGTGCATGGTTCCTAATAAAATTCAAATTAAATAATCACCTCAATTATAGATTAAAAACTCAGCTTCAACAATTATCCAAAGAGCTCTACTTCACTGAAAACCCACAGTCATGTACCTACTCCTTTCCCTTCCTGCCTGAATGTATAGCTCTCTCACACAGACATAATTTAGATTTAGCTTAAATTGTGCCCTAAATTGTTTCCATTATCTCAACCTGGAGCAACTTGGGTCTGTTCCTGGAATATGATATCATTATTCTTGAACTGCATTACCTACAGTGTATGCTGTCTTTTCTACATTGAACATTTTCAAGGAAAACCTTTTTCAGTTCCTGTTAGTACTTAGACATTTGGGTTGGTTAAGTGTGGAAGGTGGAGGACTGTGTCTGATGTATTCATTCCAGTTATGGTAATGGCCTTTGAAGAACATTCTTATTTATTCATAGATTATAACAAGTTTTTTGATGTCCAATCTAATGTTTATAATACTGAATTATACTATATTTTGTAGATTAATGAGGAGTGGTGTTAGGTGGAAAACGGAACAGCTGAAAGATTTTCTTACTCCTGAGTTTCTAGTGAAAACATTTGGGTTTTTCAGAAACTTAGTTAAAAACCCATGGGAATTCTTTTCTCACAAAGGCATTGCATTTTTCTTGTCATGCACCCACGTGCCTTACACGATGCCCCCTTTAGTGATACAAGCTCATTTTGGTTCACTGCCATTCTCTGGGAAGCCAGATTTCCATAAAATAATGGAAATTCTTTCTCTATGTTTACTCAAAAATACATCTTTTTAAAGGCTGTATCCTGCAGAGACTCTGTATAGAAGTGTTTGGAGGTCAAAGGCTAATCTGTGTAGCAGAAGAAGACTGAGTAAACACCAAATTAGGATCACAGATTATTCATATAATAACCACTTGAAAGCAGGGAGTTCTTCACTTCTACTAAAACTTCTGAATTGTGGATTTCCTTTGTATTCTTTGTGTGGTAGTGTTTTGAGAATGAATGGTTGTTGACGCTGAATTTGTGGGTACGGCTGAAGTGTTAGATATGCGCTACAGACAACACTCCTAAAGTGCAAGGTGTGTAATGGCTTTTGGGCCCTTTGAGAAGAAAATCTGGCCTTGGACTTCTGTGGAGGTACAAAGCTAGCAGTGCCATTAGAGTGCAAAACTCAGGTTATTGATTCACAGTGCAAACATGAGCTCAGCCTCCCAGGGGCTGCTAAAGCTCTGGCCCTACTGGCCAAAGGTGAAGTGCTGAGGCTGGAGCAGCTACTGGGGCTGAGACCAAGCTCAAGAGAAAGCAAATGAAGAAAAAGCTGAAAGCCTAATTTGATTTTCTGTCTGGAGCTGGTGCCTCAAGTCTCTGTAGGCACCGGCACTAGGAACAGGACTACGGAAGGAGGGGGCTAGTGCTAACTGTCAAGGCAATAGTACAGTTAATTGGAATTTAATTTACAGGCAGTGCTAGTGATCTGCAGAAGCAACAGGCCAGATCAATCGAAGCAGAGAGAATCACTTGGCCTGGGGCCAGGAGGAGTGCAAATGTGACCCTGGTCCTCTCTCTTTCCCAAAAGGACAGGCCTAAAGATACTGCAGAATTTTTCCAAGTTGCTCTAGAATTTCAGGTCCATTCACATCTGTACCCAGTCATTTCTGCTTCCTGTTCCGCTTCAGAGGAAGCTGGGGGAAGAAGCATGTTGGCATCAGGAGGTGTCAAGAGGCAGGGGCGTGGGCTGGCACTGTAGAGTTGCTGCTGCAGGGTTGTTCCACCCATAAACTGCCCAAGGGAAGGGGGCTTTGTCCATGGAGGCAGCCAGGAAGGTTTAAGAGCTGGTGGAGTTCGCTGTGCTAACACAGAACATGGCATTTCATTATGTGATTTTTAAAACCCCAGAGGATGTGAAACCTCTTGAGTTACGCAGCATAATACAGTGTTTGGTGTTCAAGGCCATGTTGGATGGGGTTTTGAGCAACCTGGTCTGGTGGAAGGTGTCCCTGGCCATGGCAGGGGGATTGGAACGAGATGATCTTTAAGGTCCCTTCCAACTTAAACGATTCTATGATTTCTTAACTTTTCAGAGTTTCCATGCTTTCCCCTCCAGGATTCCTTAAGGATTTTGGAAGAGCAAAATGACTGTAATATGAGAGTGAGCAGGGAAACCTATTTACCCTATCAGCAAAGAAACAGAAGTGATGGTTGTGTCTAAAATAACTGAATTTGGAACTCTGTCAGCTTTGAAACTTACATTTGTAGCTGCCCTTTATGTTATTCACATCATCTTTCCTGAGAACGTGGATAGACTTGCATTCAGCACCTTCTCTTAAGCTGTTTCCCATGTATATTGCTCTGTGAGGCTAACCAGTAAGAAATTCTCTGTGTTTAGGGAGGGTGGATAAGAACCCATGTACCTCATCACATGTTGCATTTACTTCGCTGATTGGTTTGAACAAAAGTGTAATAGCAGAGACCCCGTTTCAGTACATTGCTCAGGTATTTCCTCATAATGTAATGACCACAAAGGTGATACCAAATTGATACTAAGCATGCACTTATGTACTTTGCTAAATGAGACGAATTGATTAAACACTGTCTGGAGTGATCAGATCAGATCTATTGAAGTTGAATCACTTCACTGTCAAGTGGGGTTTTTTTTGCTGGAAATTATTAGTTTGCTTTACCAAGGCTTCTGTTGATTACACAGATTTTTATAATTTTTCATTATTATTTACTTGTCTTACTAAGGAGTAGAAAGGGTTATTTTGGATTTTATACAGTTTGCAGAGAAGAAAAGTAATGACTACTCTAAATGCAGGAAAAGATTCTCTTTTTCTGATACATTTGAAATGTAATTTTGCCTGGCAATTACAGCCTATGAGAGACTGACTGGCTGGGTATATCAGATTATGGCCATAATCAAACAGAGTCCACTTTAATTAATCTGATTATTATACATTTTGTGGTACTCTAAAATTGTTTAGCTTCCCTGTCATTTATTAAGAATAAACTTCTCTTTTACCTAGGGATGATTGCATAATGTAGAATTATTAATGGTTAGTCATGAGAAACTAATCAAGTTAGAGGCAACATGGAGTGAGGGAATGAGCACAGTACCAGGAGCTAAGTTCTTCTGTTAATTTGATACACGGTCTTGGAAAAAGTCACTTACTGCTCACCACGGTCTCTTGATTTTCCTTCAGATAAAGCAGGAATATTAATACTTATTTCCCTACTTTACCAGAGTATTGAGAGAATTAGCTAATGCACATGTTTATGATTAAAATATTAGTGTTTATGTGTATAACTGTGTTTACCTGTGTGTGCAGATAATTAATAATAAAACTGGAGAACTGATTATGCTATTTATATCTTTAATTGCCAATCCATTTGTTTGGAAGGAACGTTCTCTATCCATTATCTACTTAAATTGCTTCTATCATCAATAATACTCAAGTGAATTTATCCTCACGAAATCTGTATGAGGAAGTGAAGTACAGATTAAAGCCAAAACAGACTATTATGATAATTTAGTCTGACTCCTGCAAAACAGAAGACAAAGAATTGTCTTCCAGTAGTTTCTGTGCCAAGGCTCTATTGCATTTCCTGCTTTATAACAGGAGAAAAAAATGCTCAAGAAGAATCAACTCTGATTTTTCAGACCTTTAGATATACATGTAATTCAAATTAGAATAAGTAAAATTTTACGTGCTCTTAACTGCTCGCTGACTTACTTGTGGTGAAAAAATTTCATGTGTATTGAAGTATCAATGGGTTTTTTTTAGTAGTTTGCCAAAGCTGACACAGTGTCGAAGGGGGCTAAAAGCAGAACTTGGTTCTTCTGGAATCCTCATTTATGCCATGTAATTGCAAGGCTCTATGGGTGATAAATAACTTGAGCTCACCTGTAGTGTAAGCTTTTTTAAATTAAAGTTTCATGCTCTGAGATAAATCTTACGTATTTGTGTAAAAACTCCTTTGCCTTCATTCCAGTGAAGCACTGTAATTTTTTGGCTGCCAAAATTCTTTCCTCCAGCATATGAAATGCTGTTTGAAGAAAACACTGAGCCCTGAAACAAGATCTCATTGGCATTGTGTGCTCCTTATCAAGCTAGTAACAAATATTAAAAATTGTTGAGTAGTAGATTAATTTAAGGCAGAAGGGACCTCTGGAGGCCATCTGGTCCAAGCTGCTCTCTCTCTCAGCACCTGCTTAAAACAGGGCTAACTTTGAAGTTGGAGTTAATTTCAGACTTAGATCATGTTACATAGGGTCATCTATAAAATGTCTACTATTTCGATCTTCCCAACAGTTCATTGTGGTGGGATTTCTTATCTGACATCATCTGGAGATTCTTAGAATTTAGTCCTCTCTTACTGAACCCATTAATAGTGTGATCCAGCAGAGTCAGTCTTTGATCATCTTATCTACATTTTCCTGGACACCAAGCTTTCTCGATATGCTTGTGTTTTGTGAGATAAACTTTGGGCAGGGGACAAAATAGTAAGGGAATATTTGCCTTGTACGGTGCCTAGCCTATTTGACTGACTAACACATAACCATCTGCAATATTGTCTTACTCTAGTGCAATCAAAAACAGAATTTAGTATCCTACATTGAAATAACGTTCAATGCCTATGTTCTAGCCGTCAGAAAAAAAGATATCCAGGAAAAAAGCAGACCAGAATGATTTCAGACCCTTTTTCTTATGTTTTTTTACTTTCTGAGCTGTGCCAGCCTACTGTGTATGCATGGGAAATAGGTGTTTATCACTTATGAAGGAACTCTGCAGGTTATACACATTCCCTTACCCTGGTCAACCTTGCTTTCTCTTCTACATTGTGCATTTTACACTTGTTTTGCATGCACTCAAAATATAGATTTGTTGAAAATTACCACATTGGCATCCATTTCTTACCTCACATTTTATCACTCTACCAAATTTGAGCTTGAAACTTCTTTCACAGTCTCTTTAGTGTATTTTAGCTTTATCTAGACAATAGTTCAATTATTAGGTGTAGAAATGGCATAAGGCTGTCTTATTTTAGCAGAACCATCCCAACAGGAAGATGTCAGGTCAGCAGAATCAGAAGACCACACGGAATAGCAGTCACAGCAGCTGTCTGTAATTTTACTCAGGTCTTGTTCCAGTGTCATCCCTCGGACTGAACTGCCTTTAGCAGCAGGATGCATTAGGATGCACATCTTTTGGTTTATAGAATCATAGAATCATTGAGTTTGGAAAAGACTTTTAAGATCATCGAGTCCAACCGTTAACCTAGCACTGCCAAGTCTACCACTAAACCATGTCCCTAAGTACCACATCTACATGTCTTTCAAGTACAGCCAGAGATGGTGACTCAACTGCTTCCCTGGGCATCCTGTTCCAATGCTTGATAACCCTTTTGTTGAAGATATTTTTCCTAACATCCAGTCCGAACCTCCCCCGGTGCAACTTGAGGTAGTTTCCTCTTGTCCTATCACCTGTTACTTGGGAAAAGACACCGACACCCACCTCACTACAACCTCCTGTCAGGTAGTTGTAGAGACAGATTAAGGTCACCCTCTGAGCCTCCTTTTCTCCAGGTTAAACAACCCCAGTTCCCTCAGCTGCTCCTCGTAAGACTCTTTCTCTAGACCCTTCACCAGCTTCGTTGCTTTCCTTTGGATATGAAGTCCAAAGTTTAGCTTCATCCAGGAGGAATCCAGTTTGTTAGCTCTGAGATTCCTTTGTGATATGAACCAAGGGGCAAAATGAGGACATCTGAGAGATCTGCTTCTAAAGTGCACTCCTGATCCAGACTAAGCCACTATTGTAGACACACTTTTAATCATTTAACAGATACACTTGAAAGATCCCAAATACTTGTGTATGAGGTAGTCTTAGGAGTCGCTATGAGGTAAACTGAGGTGATGCATGGGAGGAGTTATTCCCTACAGCTACATTAATCTAAGTGACATCAGAAGTAGGCTATTTGGGTTTACTGTTATGACAGATCAGAATTACTAGAAACCTGAGCTTTTGTGCTGAGTAAAGCAGGTGAAGCAAATAATTCTTCATAGTAATTGTGTCAAAGTTTTAGTTAGAATTAAAATGAAAGGAAGCTGTGCCAGAAATGCTCAATGAAACTGTGATCTAGAAAACCTAGCTTTCAGACTTCTGCCAGATCAAGCCCACTGCAACCACATGACACATTTTCTAAACTCATTTAGATAAGCTCACAAAACATTGACAGGAGCTTTGTTCCAGCAGGCTTCATGCCTCATTGTGTATCATCTGTTCTTCTGAAGCCAGCATAAACACATCTACAGTGTACAGTGTGCCTTGGTGAATTTCAGCGCGGTGCCGCAGTGAGTCTGTGCCTGGTTTGGAACATGTTCCTACTGCTGTGTAAGCCAACGCACGCAGATCCAACCCTTGGAATCGTGGCACCGTGACTGCAGGACACTCACGTAAATTTACTTCAATTCTTTGGTAATGCTGTTTATTAAGTGTACAGTCCTAATTTCTCATAATAATACTTGTTAAAGTAATTTTTAATGACACAAGGGTGGACTTTTCTTTCTAGATTTTCCTTCTGTGGCTTTTGCAAAATGGCTTTTTAATGACTTCTAAGACATGCAGCTCTAATCGGTATTAGGAGCTCATACTCTCAGAAAACTCATTCTTTGCCTGAAGAGAGGATATGCTGCTTTCCTCAGGTGTAAAAATGCAAGTGAATACCCTGCTTTCAAAGCATAAAATGGTCTCTGCTCTGAAATGGAAAGAAAATAGCAGGAGATAGGCATAATAAGCAACTGAACATTCAATAGTTTATCAAGTGAATAAAACTAAAATTGAAATGCATACAGTTTCTGAGGGTGAGCTGTTTCTGAGGGTGTGGCTTTGGTCTGAATTGCTAGTGATAAAATATTGAGTACTTGTATTAATTGGTTTGGACACATTTCCTTGCTTTCCACACATATACAGTAACTAGCTTTACCTGGTTGCACAGTTATACAAAAATATATTTTAGAATCACCTGTTACTTATGTTGGAAATAAAAGGTTTAATAGTTTCTGAAAGCTCTTATGACACAATAATTCTGGTCCAGCTAACACAGTGACATCTTTCAGGGGTAACATTCTGACAAGTAACTTCCCTGAAATCAACGCTACTTCAAAAATATTAATATATCTGTTGACTCTTTGGGCACTGACTTGTGAGCCTTCATAATAACCCTATACATTCCATATCCCTGTTAACTCTTGCACTCAATTTGGCATTACAGTTGCATGTAGTGTAAGGAAAGATGGTGCCTGTCTTCTTAGTAATGAAAGAATTGTATGAATATTAAAAAAAAAAAAAGAAGAACAAAACACCTAGAATATATTTTTTTTTTCTCCCTTCAGGGCAGCAGGGAAAAAAAAAATAATCTGAAATTAAAAGATGTTTCAACTCTGTTAAATGATACATATTGAAAGGCATAGAACATAGACAAAAATAACTTTTTTCCCCCCTGTTATGTAAGTTTTATCTAGTATAATATGCCCTGAGGAGCTCTGTGTAAAAAGGAAAGAAACAATCGCAATACTGACAACTAGATGGTGAAATGGCAGATGAAAATGGAGACAGTGAGCAATGCTGTGCAGAATTAGTAAGTTCAAGGGAAAGAGCATCCTTAAACTTTGAGCAAACTTGAAACTCTTCAGAAATGAAAGACTCGTGGTTTCTAAAACATGGTTAGTGTGGGTATGTATTTCACTTGCTTCTGATTTACAGCAACGTAGCCACTTTTTGACTGTCTGGTCATTGTGTATGGTTTTATAACTGTAGTGTTTGAGCCGTTTACGATGCTTAATGGGAGTTTATCATACCAGTATCCCTCTGAGAGTGGAACTGTAATTTTTACATTAAGGAAGAACCAAGGCACACATAAAGTGGGGTCATTCCCTGTGAATATAGGAAGAATATACAGTCAGGATGCAGAGGCAAAGTGCCAGAAACCCTCTGTAGTGTTTCATCCTAACTATATCCCTCATCCCTTCTCTTTGTTTTCTTTCTTTTGTTTTTTTTCCTCTTTTCTCTCTTTTTTTTTCCCCTTTAAACCTGATTTCCTAAGGAAACAAGACTCTCATGATCATTCTCTGGATGTATCTGAGAGTCCTCTTCTTAATGGCATTTAAACCAACTTCAGCCAAACTTGACAGGGGAGTGGATTTCTAAAGCTATCAAGTTACAGTGAGTGTCATAAGAATAGGCAGCTGGGCTATGTTTGTGCCCTCACTGAGAAAAAAACAACAAAAAAGATCAGTCCATATTGAACACTAGACGATGCACACAGTCACCTTGAGAAATCTGTGCTTATTGATTCTGATCCCCGTGATAATATTACTTTGTTATTTATTTTATTTTGTTATTACATTGCTTGCGTTGGATGTTTTCTTCTTGTTAGAGACAAGCTATCAGTTGTACATCATATGTATGTTTTATACATACATGAATTTACGTATGCATACATACATGTATATATATGTTTCCTGACCAAAGGATAGTCAGAAAACAGGAGAACTCATCCTATTTCCCCTGTGACTTCCGACATACTTAAATAAATTTTCTAGTTCCAGACAGAAAGGAAGCTAATGAGCTTTCCATGAGCTCGCTGGGTAGCCCTGTTCTAGGCCCAACTGCGTTGTGCAGAAACTGCTTATTTACATCCCACGTGTTTGAGTATGGTCCCATCTGAAAAGCAGTGGTTTTGGTATGACAGATGTTATTACAATGACTGAACTAACGTGTTCTTGGCAAGAAAAAATTTGGCCTAATAGCATTGAAATACTTACATCAAAAAAGCATTGCTGGTGGTGGGACAAATAGGAAAAAAAATGCTACAATTTGGAGGGATTTCTCTAACGTGCCCATTCGAATACTGAAGTACAGTACAGCCTAAACAGAGATGCTTGGATGGCAATATTTATTTCACCTTCTTTCATTTAAGCCACTGAAAAGTTGTTCTTGCTTAGTGAAGACTTTACTGAACAGCACAGCACTCTTGTAAGCCTTGTGGGTTTTTTGGCCTGAATAACTGTTGTGTTTCAACCTACATTGCAGTTCTGGTAGAATTAACTCCATACTGTGTGGGTGCTGGAGGTTGAAAGGTAATTAATAATCCGTAAGAATATGTCTGAGTTCTATTAAAACAGTGAGATGAAAACTCTTCTGTTGCAGCCTGTCAAGAATAACGCATGTTTTGGAATAGACTGTTGCTATCTATTATTTGTATATGTAATAATACACTGGACACATTGTTCTGGAAGCCGACCCTCTAGAAGTGAAAAAGTGTCCCCAAGACCTTTGGTGCAGGAGCCTCTCTTGATGTTAAAGGGGAGGTTTGCATACGCTAGCACACCAAGCTGCTTTCCTGCCTGTTAGATCCCCAACTCTGGATTGAGTCTCACCCTCTGAGTTGGTGAACGTTTGAAAAGAGTCTGTTTCTGTTTTCTGCTGGCTTATTGCTGAACACAGTTCACCCGCTCACTGACATGCGCTTACTGAAACTGCTCATGCTGCTCATGCATGATGTGGATAATCTCTGAAGCTGGCATGCTAACAGCACTCTTGAGGACTGCAGCTGCATGTCCAGCCATGGACTGAAAAGGGTGAGAACTATGCAAGTGATTCAATGGCTGGATATCTATCAACTGTTGTGGTGTATATTAGAATGAAGAGAATTAGACATGGTTGGGTTCTGTTCTTAACGTTCCTGGCTAGTGAAAGGGAATGGGTGCCAGGATGCATTTGCAGTATAAAGGAGAGACACTTGAAATGGGATAGAGGCTGGCAGCCAGGCCAAGTGGAAAACCTTGCGCAAGACGCACAAATATATAATGAACCATCTAGAAATAATGAAAAGGGGAAGAATCACATGCGCACCCTCTGGATCTGAGAGACTTGACATTAGATTGAGGCTGGATGCATCACAGGTGTGGTACCTGCTCAGTGTACGGTCTACAAGTGCAGCTTAGGGCACAGAGCGGAGACAGACCTGAGGGGCTTGCTTTTTGGCAGCAGCCCTGCAGCAGTAGTGCTATACTGGATAATGTTCTCCAATGTTTTTTCTGAAAGAACAACCATGGCTTTCATTTTCAGCTGATTATAAACTGCCATAATTTCTTTAACTCAGACCTAGTTTATTAAAAGTGGTGATGCTGCCTAGAGGTAGTATCCTCAGGACCAAAATTTCAAAGACCAGTAAGGATTTCTTTGTGCAAACCGCCAAACTAGTATGCCAAGCGTGGGAAGAAGAGAGTTCTGGAAGAAGGACAGGAGTTCAAATTTGTTCTTTTTTTGTACTTGTTAATCAGTGATGTGTATTGAGTCAGAAAGTCATGTTTCTGTGGAAAAAAATTAGATCTGACAGACCATCAAACTATTGGGGTGATCGATGGGTAGAACAGTAGAAGAGCTACATTTTGTTTTACTGTATGTTTAACAAAACCTTTTCTGTGTGCGTGCACACAGACTGTTCTCTGTTTTCATAGCAAAGTAAGGAAAGCAAAATATTAATGCTCGTGTTTGCAGAAAAACACAGCAAATGGCTTTGAAAGCCATTCTTTTGGCAGCATTATTGCATCCCTGGTTTATAACTGATTCAAGGCAGATGTCTTCCAAGCAAAGAAAGCAAGGATGGAATCATGCATGTGTTAAACGGTCTGTTTTGGATATTGGTTGGATTTTACGAGTAAATGTAAAACTCTAGTGATTTGTGTGTTCCTGAAACGTTTCATGGCTTTGTGACCTTTTAACAGCTTGAATTAAAGTAAACAATAGTACAGAAGATTGTATAAAAAGTACAAAGATGGGTAGAAATTGACCTGGTTTAGACACTTAATTTAGTTCTCCCAACTTGCCTCATGGTTCTCACATCTAAGTAATCACTGCAATGGGACAGTTGCTTTATATGGGACTTAAACCACTATCTAAAAGTATCCAAAAGAGAAAAGTTTATACATGAGGTGAAATTTTACAAGAGAGAAGAAAAACACCAAGCTTACTGGGGTGGGTCCAATTTCTGTCAAAACATGGAGCAGTCAGGGATTGTGTTGCATGGTTTGTTTCATTGAAAGGCAGGTGTGAAAAGTATCAAAGGGCATGGCAACCTCTGTTGCGGTAAACAAAGTAGCTCTAGCATGTATCACTCTAATTAGTGATTAATTAACAATAGAAGATTGGGTTGAGAATTTTTTAAACTTCAAGTTTCAGGCTGAACAAGAAGATGACATTTATAATGAAGTCGGTGCTCTTGCATTAATGAGTGTGGAGTTGCTTTACAAGATTTCTGAATGTGACTTCCATTAGCACTGTTCCCAGGCAGAAATGAAAGAGTTTGGCTGTACGTATTATACCTACTAAGTTCATAGGCATTGCTTCTCTGGGATTGCATCCTAGCTTAGGACGAACCAGCGTGTGTGGAGGAAGGAGGGCATTATTTCATAGAGCTTTGACTGAATCCCTCTAGCAGAATCAGGAATTTCAAGGTCTTCAAAAAAGAACTGGTGGCTTTTAAACAAATTCATGTCCTAGTCTGGTGAAGCAAACAGTCCACATCACTAAATGCAGTATGGATTCACAAACCGTAACATGATCTGTGACACTGATTTCAAACTCATAGTTCAAATTAACATTAGACAATCACTGTTCCTCTGAACGTGCTTTCATAAAAGGAGTTAGTCTTGATCTCCACCTATAGAACAGTTTCCTTGATTTGTTGCGCCTGAAACAAGCCTGTCCTAATAGTCTCCCTGTGGACCATTTCCTCCTTTCCTGCACACAGGAAGCAAGCACCATCATACTTGACACTGGAAGAGCAGATGAACAGAGCCCTGTAAAGCTGATGCAAATTTCAGCAGAAAAATCAGTTGCTGAGGGAATGTTGAGCAAGATGAAGGCAATGACTCCATCCTCTTGATAGATCTACCTCTTTCATTTACACAAGACCAAGGCTTGATGTTTGCTCCCCAGTTAAAATTTCCGACTTGTCAGGTAGCGTGCAGCCTCTGTGCCTTTGGGCCAGCTGTCTGATAGACTGTACACATCAGGCTTGCACAGCTGTTCTGACAGGAGAGGAAGTAAATCACTTCCTAAATATGCCACGCTATAGGTTCTGTAATTGTGGCACTCCCTGTTAACTATACTTTAAATAACTAGTCAGCAGGGAAGATCAAAAGGCGACAGGGTTTTGAGCTACTATTGGAGGTATTCCTTTTTTTCATAAAAATAGAGAATTATGCCAATATGTGTTTAGATAAGTTGAAGCCTAATTATCTTAGATGGCTTTAAACTGCCTGTTTTAAAATATTCCTTCCAGGGATACCAAGTTATATCATAGTCACCTGAAAATCACCTTTTATTTCAAGATTCAAATTAGGAACTACCAAGAAGGTTCGGTAATTGTCCACTCTGTTTAAATTTTACAAGGTTCTCTCCTATTTCTGTCATTACCCTGTTGTCTCTTTCTGTCACTTCTGGTTTCTCCCTATTTAGAGAGCAGTTGGAGTGTCACACCTCAGGTTAGCCTGGGAGCTGCCCTTTTGATATGAGAGCAGCTGGGGAAATCCCATTCCTCTAAAAGAAGCTGATAGTGGATGAAGATGTTCAGCCAACTGAGGTATGTTGAAAGATTTGTAGGGAAGAGGAATTCCTTGGACTCTGTAGAGCATGCCTGGGAACCTGAAGTAGCAGATGGATCTGGCTTCCCAGCAGGATGCAGGAACAAATCTTTGGGCTATAGAGAGGAAAGGCTGATGAAGCAGGACTGCAAGTTGTGTCTGCTGTATTCTCAAGTTACGGAGTCATGACCATGCTCCCAGGACACTGTGATCTGCTTTTTGATAGAGACCTCCCCCATAACCTTCCTTTAGATGAAGTAATTTTCAACTTGATCCCTCATCTAACTGGCTTTCTTTTGTTATTCACAGTTCTAGCAAATTTCTTAGCAAAACCATTTCCTGGGTTAGCTGGCCGTTACTTGTTTCTCTTGTTGTGAGGCTCCTCACAGTGAAACTCTCGTTGTAGGGATATATTTTTTCAGATTTTTATTCCACTGAGAGTACTCTCTCTTTCTCCTCGTGCTCTGCTACATGATGCCACACTTGTGCTGAAGCATCTAGCACCGGCCAGAGACACCGCTCTGAGATGGATGCGTTGCTTTGTCTGACTCAGTATTCCACTTCATGTGACACAGCGAATGTTCAGGTTGATGCTGTCCCTGGTTAAAGGATGAGTCACTGTCCCTTGTCCAATCTTTAGGCTGTTACATACAAAATTACCTGCAGGCAGATGGCTTTCATTTCAGTAATAGTTAGATGGGTAATTCTTACAGCCATTTTAGAGATTCCCGTTTAAGTTTTTGAAACATCTGCAGTGGGTTCTTTCCAAGGTCACAATAGCTTTACTCAGTGTATGCTTTGTTTGTGGGCACAGCTTAAATGTGAAAACAAGCAGTGACTCTGCTGAGATGAAGGGTAGGTTTCTGTGCCTTTGTGCATGGTGCTCTCTCTGACGCTTTTCCTAGGCACCTGCCGGTCTGGCCAGAAGACCAGGGATGCTTTTGTGAGTAGGATGAAAAGAAATTAAAAGTGTACTAAACGAGTGCTAAAGATTCTATGAGCCATCTTTTGTGTTTGTGGTAGCATGTTGGCCTTACTTTAAGATGACTGCAGTAGAAGCGCTTCTTAATAAGGCCTGTATTGAAGAGGAAAAAGTTACTATTGGGTTCCTAATTTTAAAGAATCAAGCCTCACTAAGATGATGAACTCCCTTTGCAACTCTCTATCTTTGAAAAATGACATGAGTAAGTGCTGTAGAGGAGTTGGGGGTGGTGGTTTTGTTTTGGAAAACATTGCCACTGTTTTGATGGATTATTTTTTTACTTGACTATCTCTTTTGCTTCTTCTCCTGCTATGATGTTCTTTGAAAAGCAATATTGTGTTTACCTAGTGACAGTGAAGGATAAGTTGTTCTCAGCTGTCAAACAAGAAACTTCAATTTAGGTTTGACCTAGAAACGTTTAATGGCAATGTCTTTCTCAGTGTCAGAATGGAAGGTCAGGAAAGTTGGAAGCAATCTATGAGATATTAAAAAGGGGTCTGCTTCACAATGCATGAAAAAAAAATGCATTTCATTATTTGTTAGAAAACAATAGGGAAAAATAAAATAAACCTGGTAAAACTGGTAAAAAGATTGATAAAAGCTAAGTAACATGAAGTAGATTTTTATCTTAGATAACAGACATTACTTTTTTTCCCAAGTGGACTACCTAGAAGCTACTGTACAGAAAGCAAAAAATATTTGTTCCCTGCAGAACAAGTTACACAGGATGGCAAGTTCTATGCTAACGTTTCCAAGGAGATGGGTGAGGTTACCTCACCCTCTGCCTTTTATGTATGAGTTCAGAGATGCTACAGGCTACTGGGAAGCTCTCTGCCATGTTGAACAAGTCTGTCAGGCCTTTGCTCAGACAGACGTTGCTGGACATTAACACCCTAGATAATTACCTATTACTCTCCAGTCTTGTTTTTGAGGGAAATACAGGGATAAAGTTACAAATGAGGCACTTTATGCCATGTTACATGGTGACAGACTTGGTTTTGGCACAGTAATGCATTTTGAACATTTTGTTAATTTTTCCTCTTTCCACCATGAAGTGCCATGACATGCATTTATGAAGTTGTGCCTGAACATGAAGAACACTAAGAAGTATGCTTTTCTTGCTTTGATTGTGAGTGCTGCTGTGGCATGCTGCACAGCAGAATTACCAGGACCCTTGACAGTGATAAAGGTGTGGATCTTGTGGACGTGATGTTGCGAAGATGTACTAGTTGCCTGCACTAACTTCTGCATGTAAGCTTTACAGTCTGCTGAGTGTTTATTCCTCTTCAAACAGTAACCCTAAGTAGCTGTTAAGTTCATTTTGTTGTAGTTAATAACCTATTTTTATACTGAAAGGTGTTTGGATTTTTTTTAAACATATTTTTTAATTTTCTGGTCATATAAATATTAATGTCTCTGGTTGTGTGGTTCCTGTATGTTTGATTGTGAGAGTTCTAGGACTCACTACACCCTGATACCTTAAGGCACGCATATATTAGTCGTCTTCCTTTCTCAAGGCTAGGCACTTTGTACCATTTTCATTATACTTAATTGATGGCTTGTGCCTATAGACATGGACTTATGTTGTGTAGATATAGATACCATTACAGGGTTTTATATTTTGTATTCACTGAAAGGCTTTTGTCTTAAAGTGCAGTGGCTGTTCAGCTGATATTCTCAAAAGAATAGTCAGTCTCTCAGAAGAGGAATCTGATTTTTTACAATGCCATTGACTGTCCCTGAATAATTTATCATTATGTCAGTCCACCTCTAGTATTGCATGCAGGTTGCAGTGCTTATGAAATGTATTTAATGACATTTTTAGCTAAGCAGCATTGAACGCTGTTGTGGATGAAGTAATGGTTCTTGCTAGCATTTGGAAAGTTACTCCTGTCACTTACGTTTGTTCAACTTCCAGCCAGCCAGTGTGTTTAACCCAGCTTGGTTATCTCACAGTCGGGACTTTTGGCAAACCACAACAATAAGTAGGACAAGCAGGACTGCCAGATCTAGTGTAAGTAGGCTCTGATCCCACTGATGCATATTTAAGTGGAGTAACTCTAGATTTCATTAGGGTTGCTTTCTATGTATCACGACGGAGATCTGATTCCACTTCCCCTGGCACTTTAGCCAGATAAACAGCAATATTTGTAATGCAATTCGAGCTAGAATTTCACATCTGAATGGCACAAAATCTGACGAAAGGTAGTGATTAGAGGTAGTGTTTGCTTTGTGGATTATTTATAGATTTTACTAGAACTCTGTGAACAATAAATGATACATCCATACCTTCAAAAGCAGAGCTTACATAATGAAGGTGAAATAAATCTTTTTTTATTAGTTTTGAATCAAGCAAATATTAATAGGGCAGTTTTAAAAAGTTAAAAAATTAGAAAGGAATAGTGGCATTCAAAATGATAGCTGCTGACAAATCTTGTATTGACAGTAAAATTAATGCCAGAAGAGCTTTGCAGCATCTAAAGCAGTGATAGTGACTATTATGTGAGCTTATGAAAATATTTGAGAGATAAGTGACTATTAATGAAAATAAACTGAGTTTTCACTGGTACTGAGGATTTAGAGATATTTATCAGGAACAGAACAAGTCATCAAAAAAGATGCCGTACTTGCTGTTGACAAAGATTCGTTCTGGAGCTTCGCAGAGCATGCATGGGCATAAAGAGTTCTTGGGCAGGTAGCAGCAGAGAGGACAGATTGTTTAATAAGACTGAGGAAGAAGCAGGGGATTTGACAGTCTCCAACGTCCTGAATAAAGAATCTTCATTACGCTCGTCATAACAGAATCTTATCCCTTCACTCTAAATAGGCTGCAGCCTGTGTGCATCTAATCACACAAGCAGACAGAAGGTTTTATCCTGCTTGTTTCCTTCTTCACTCAAGTGCAATTTGTCCTGAGATTATGATGATTCACAGTGCACTTTATTAGAAACATTAAACAGAAAAACGACAAATTCATGTCCCTGTTTACAAAAGCCATTAGCAACTGATTCTCCAGGAACCCATGAAAAGAAACAAACAAGAAAATAACAGAAAATTCAGGAAGGTCTCTGAGATGGGGGAAGTCTGACACACAGAACACTAAGGTGCAGATGCACTCACTTAATATATGTCATGTGCACTGAAGGTGAAAATATTTGGAATTCATTTGCCTTCACTAAAAGAATGAGATCTGAATAATGGTGACCTTCTTACAGAAGTTCATCTAATTCTGAGACTGGAGGTAATCCATGAATAGGCATGTTTTTAAGGGAGCACACAGAGGCCTGGGGAGAATGTGGAAGTCCCTGAAGAAATGTATGTGATCAGTTAGGTATTTTGAGTTCAGTATGAGTAAGGAGGAACACATAAGAAATTGCCTGGTTGCTATGACCTTAGGACCTTTCACATGAAAGCCCACTTTGATACCATCAGTCCACTTTGGGTTTAGCTTAGTTTTAACCTAACAGAAATGGAATATGCAGCACTGGCTTTGTGAAGATCACTCAGCTTTTAGAAGTCTTAGAAGAAGTTTTAGAAGATCTTTCAGATCTAAGAAAGAATCTGTGCCTTACAGTATGATAAAAATCAATGTTGAACCCTCAAGTCCTACAAAGTGTTCTTTACTACTAGCAGACATCAATGGTGATGGTCCAAACATGAAATCCTAAAACAAATATAAAACATCTTTTCTTATGGAGGATTGCTTGTGACCAACCTGAAGGTGCAGATTCTTAAAATTACATTCCTATTAAAGATGACTCAGGGCAGAGAATCAGAGATGCCTGGGCCTCTGATTCAGTGATGTTAAGTTATGCACTTTGATTACCCTTCCCTCCTCAGTGTCTCTTGTGTATATTTAGGACTCACAAAAAAAAAAAAAGCCAATAGATCCTAGTTTCAGCAGAATAATAAGCTTGGTAAGCTGTAGTATGTTGAGTGAATGAGGGTTTTTTTTTCTTTTGTCCTGTTAGAACAGCTGAAATATTCAACTACTATTTCCTGTAAGGTCTTAGGAGTAATTGTCATCAGAAACAGAACATCAGTACTGAAGATTAAAAATTGCCTGAGGTATAAGTAACTATTTGTATAAGTAATGGTTGCACTCCATGATCTTAAAGGTCTCTTCCAACCTAAATGATTCTATGATTTAGTTTGTTTTCCTCCTTAGTAGTTACTGTAGTTAATTTTTGTTAGTGTTGGATATATAGATGTTATTTTACTTCTATTAACATGCACTTTTTACACATCTTTTTCCATCACAAATATGGATCAAATTAATCTATCCTTTATGTATTTTTTTTTACCTCCCTGGGCCTAAGTATGCTTTCATTGTTTAAGTACAGGATTTAAATGGCTGTAAATCATCTCTCAATGATCTTAAATGTCTTTTCCAATGTAAATGATTCTGTGATTCTATAGTAAAGATATGTGGATTAGTGTATTTAAGCCATTTCTGCTTCTCTTCAGGAAATAGCTTGGTTTGTTATATTGGTGCCATTCTTGACACTGCTTTCAAGAGCACCAAACTCTTACAAACTGTATTCTGGGAAGAAATTATTAGCGTAGAAAAGGATAGTAGAGGACTAAGCAGCATGTGACTGAGCAAACTTTTCGTGGAGAGGAAACTGCTTGTGAGTCAGCAGTGTGTCCTGGCAGCAAGGAATGCTAACAGTATATTGGGATATATTAGCAGGACTGCAGTTAGATCGAAGGAAGTTATTATGCCTCTTTATTTGGCCTTTCTAGGCCACTTCTTGACTCTCTTGTCCAGTTTTGGGCTGCCAATAAAAGAAAAATGGTAAACCGGAGCATCTTCAGTGAAGGGTCACCAAGATGGTTGGAGGGTTGGTGCATTTGGCCTGTGAGGAGAGGCTGAGGGAATGGGGCTTGTTCAGCTTGGGAAAGAGTGGAAAACTAACAGTGGCCTGCCAACACCTACAAGAAGGTTAGCAAGAAGACAGAGCCAAGCTCTTCACTGAGGTGCATGGCAGAAAAACGAGAGGCAACAGCTGTAAACTGAAAAAGGAAGGTTCAGGCTGGTAGATATAGGGAGAAACTCTTTCACCTTGAGAACAGGTAGGCATGGGAACAGAGATGTTGTGCAGCCTCCATCATGGGAGGATTTCAAGACCTGCCTGGATAAAGCCCTGGGCAACTTGGTCTGACCTCAGGGCTGATCCTGCTTTGAGCAGGAAGTTGGACCAGAGACCTGAGGTCCCTTCCAACCTGACCGGTTCTATGAATCTGAAAAATAGAAGAGTTCTGCAGGCAGATTTAAAGTCTCCTGTGAGCCGTTTCTTGACAAACTGAGTTCCCCTATCAGTATTCTATTATTGCCGTGTTTAAGGTAGACTAAAAATGTAGACAGCTAAACTGATCTTTAAAACGTATACCTGAACAAAAACTATCTCCAAGCTGGCCTGTAAGACCGTGGAAATAAATGTGCTGGAGGAACCAGGCCCTGTATTTTCTGGCTGCTTCCTGAAGGCAATTTAGGCAGAAGTAGATAAAGTCTTGGTCCGATTCATCTTCCTTGCTTGCTGTCTAGCCCTTTTGAACCAGAAAGGGATTAGGCACAGTAATGTATATTAGGGATACGTGGGGATAGCACACTAATGTGCCAGTCCTCACAGTGCTCTGATTGCTTGAGATGTCACTAGACCAAGTGAGGACCTTTGGATGTGGCTAGTTTTGAAATACGAAAAGTGTGATTAAACAGACCAGGTGTCAATTTTGGGAACATATGTCTGCAGCTGGCTGCTAACAGAGAAATGTATCGTGAGCCAAAATGAGAAACTTTGAGTTACATAAGGAAGTTAAATGTTTGTGAAGAAGTAATTAACTGACTTCCATCCCACCTCTACAGAAAGTGCAATGCTACCTTGGAAGGCTGTTTGTTTCAGAGAAGCTTGATGCTAATTAAAAAAGACTCCATACTCCAGGCATGCACTTTTGGTAGTTCTCAATAAGTCTTGGTATGATGCTGTGCCCACATTTACAGCTCTGTCCTCCTCTAATGTTTGCTGTCTTGCTGACTGCACCTTCACATTCACCTTTTTAAAATCTTTATTTTTTAGGACTGAAGTAATTTATCAGAAACAACTCACAGCATTTGCATCCTATTAAGAAACACTCTGAACTCATTCTTTATGACCAGTAACAATGGTGACAATCATTTTCATTTGCACAGAAATTCATTCCAAAGCTTCTAACAAAGTGGTATGCAGTGATAGGTGAAGAACTGTAATTCCATTACTAAATTGCGGTCATTTCACAGGGTCAAAATAAGCAACTGCTTAATAACCTTGCTTTTGCAGAAAGTGATGTAAAAAGTTTGAATATGAGAGATTGTGTTTCCTTTTTAACGCATCTTAATAGACAAAAATAATCTTCAACTGAATAATAATTTTCAACATCCTTAGGCAGCTATGATTCAGTCCTAGCAGGATATAAAAATGCAAGCGATGGGGAAAGATTTCCTATCACCATACTGCATAGGTATTTGCTGGAGGTATTAAAGTATCTGTCTTGCAGTACACTTGGAAGAGTAGCCACTAGCCAACCTCAGATAGCATGACTTTTGTCTGTAGTGCCTTCAGTTGTGTGGATGGATTCAGAGGCTCTAAGTAGACTAACCAAGGAGACATGAAGATGACCTGTTTACCTACAATCTTCACTCAGAAAGGAATTAAAAACAGGTGGTAAATCAGAAGTCTTTGTCTAGTCACTAGGAAATTATACTCAGGAATGATGTTTTAAAGATGCACTTGTAATCAGAACGATGTTTCATTTCATCTGCTGAAAGGTTGATTACAAAATGAGTACAGGGATTGAAAGAAGAGACAATCATCTTAAAACAGTGAGGAATACATCAGCTCTTCTCTCCGAGCCAGCACAAGGCTTTGTGACAGTGTAAACAGAGCTTGCTACTCCTGATGCTGTCAGGGGCAAGGTGTCAGCCACAATTGCTTAGGGGACCGTTTCTTCCCCACAGTAGCTGCTATGTTCTCCAGCTCAACCTCGCCTTCTGTGGTAGCAGCAGAACTGAAAGGGCTGTTCAAAGGAGAGGAGCTGCACGTGACACCAACATTTCTGGATCCCTTCTCTAGCCACAGCCACCTCAGTAGTCTGCTGTCAGAGACATCTTTTACTTATACCTACAGGAAGGTTCGTGTCTCCTGGCTGGCTGTTGTAAAACCAGTGTGGACTGTGCATCATGGCAAAATTAGAATAGATAGTTCTCCCTTTGGGGATATCTGGTTTTGATGACACTTCCTGTAAAACATTTTGGGGGAAATAAACTTTTTTTTTTTCCTATTAAATTTCTTAGTTTTGATGTGGACTGGAAATGCCTCCAGGGGCTTCGAAAGCATGAAGGGTAACAAATGACTCAGTTTAGAAAGGAAATCGTGTTGGGGCAGTCCAGCTTTCAGACACAGAGAAGCAGAGATTGTTAGTGAAGTTGGTGCTAAAGGAACGTAAATATTTCAGTGTGAAGGATGGTTTTCTTTTTAAGTCTTCACTATGAAAGCTTCAGGAACCAAAATACAGTGGACAAAGTCTAAGAAAAAAACCTTACCAAGCAGCAAGAAATCCACAGAATTCTTACAAGATGACTTGTCTCCTAATTAGTGTCATTTCACAGAGCTTTATTAATGCAGCTTGCACATTTAAAATGATAGATAAACAGGCAATTTTACTTCCCTCCCTGTTGTACAGAACCCTGGACATTTTTTTCCCTCTTGCATCAATAGCCATTGTTCCAGCAGAATCATAGATTGTTTAGTTTGATGTGAGTTCAATTTCTTAGAGAGGTCCCTAGTTCTGGAGATTGACTGTCTCTAGTTAGTCAAAGTTAGGTTTGTTTTGTCACAATGCTAATAGTATGCTAGCTAGCTGATTTAGCAAGCATCCTTTGTCTCAGACAATAAATGAAACCACTTGATATAATTTCAGGATAAGTAACAATTTCTGTACATGGATGTCTGTATGTATGTGTTTATATCTATTTAAATACCTATACACAATTTTGACTTATATAGTTGAAGAAATCCTCAGGGATTCCCTCTCTCACTCTCTCTATTTCGTCCAAGGAAAGACTGCTACTCTTTCTTTCTCCTAGCTGAACTTGACATAAAGATCTAGAATTTAGGTTCTCATGAGGCTCCTAGGCATTAGTTTGGCTTTGCTAGGTCAGAACTCTTTTAAAGGTTGAGGAGAGCTAAGCAAGGGCCATCTGCATCTCTCACATCCCATCTACTTTTGAAGTAGCTTTGTTGAAAGAGTGTAAAGTGTGCGGTTTGGTGTTCTTCCTCATTTGTATAAAAACAGATTTTTTTTATTTTTTTTTTTAAAATGTTCCCTAAAAGTGTGGGGTTTATAGCTTAAGCCAGAAACTGGGGAGAAGCACCATTAATTGTGTCACTCCACTGAACTTCTGTGGAGTTGTGCTGATTTTCCTATGAGGAGGATGTAGCATGGCACTTCAGAAAGAATTTTGTTTTGCTCTTCCTAAACTTCAACTGTAAATAGTAGTCATAGGCATTAGGGCCATGTTCCACTTCAGCAGGGATGCCGCTCGATCTCATTCTATATTTAATCAATTCAGAAGGAAGAAATACAACTCTTCTTGTCTTTCATGTATAGGGGGACCATAGATGCTCTAGCACGAGGTGCAGTTACTGCTCCTAATAAGAATCTGACAAACCAGTGATCAGGCCAAGAACGAAAAAATTTGTATTCTATCTTTTTGTGTGTGTGTGTTCCATCTATGATTTCGCTAGCGCTTTATTTACATGGATTCAGAATGTGATTGGAGAAATCAATGGAAGAACGTCATCAAGGTTTGCCAAACTGAAGATAGCATCTTTAGCTCATGAAGTCCTTGAGTTGCTAGAGTCTGGGAGAAGTATGTTTGGCCTCTTTTTACGATTTTCTAAGTATCTGCTGCTGACAGTGGTAGCAGGCTTTTATGTCTTCATTTGACTTTGGTAAGATTATTTGTAAAATTACTAATAATACCAAACATACAAGAACTGAACCTCTTGCAGGTTGTAAGTGTATGCTGTTCAGAGACATATGACAGTGGATAACTCTGGCTGTAGCCTTTGGAGAAAACAGTATGCTGGGATGAAGAAATTATGCCTACATTGAAATACCTTGCACATTTTTTAGTAAGACAAAACTAACAGAAGTAGCCAGAGAAGATTTCTGCTAAATAGTCCTTGATCAGATTGGGATGTCCAGAGGACAATCAGGCACTGAGCTGTTGACATTTCTACTAGGTGCAATAGCAGTTTGCGATAATGCTTCTAAGGCAAGATAGAAAACGTTCATATCCTTAGGTGAATAATTGGTTATCTTCTTTCCCAAATATATAGGAGATTAAAACCAAATAGAGTGTCATTTAAACAGACTGGCAAGAGGGGAACTAGGGTAGTGGGTATATATACTTCTAAAGAAATCATGTAAATCTAAGAATTAAGACAGAACTGGAATTCATAACTAAATGAAGACATAGATGTAATAGTGTATGTCAACATCTTACTGGAAAGAAGACAATCAAAGAGTCACTAATACCAAATATACAAGAAAGATAAGGTGCAATAATAATACTGTAAGTTAAAGGCGGTAAGATTCAAATCACATTAGTCAGCTCACCACTGCAATTTGTAATAGTAGAATCAATATGAATTGAAATTCCAGGCATGAACAGGAAGAAAGTAATGCTTGGGCCACATTACTGACTGCTTGAACAGAACGGCAGAACCAGTGTAATATTCTGAGAGCAGCAGAAAGCAGAGAAAACTACTACTGGGTAACTTAAAGTTTTCCCATGTGAATTGAGCAAAAGTTATATCAGGAGATGAAGCAGAAACATAATTCTTAGGTGCTATCACTGACTTCTTGATGTAGAGGAGCTGTTCAGAGTACTCAGGCAGGAAAATTCAGCCCTTCAATCAGTCTATAGCAATGTAAGGAATGGCCTGGTGTGAAATCTTACAGCTGAAGCATCATTGTATCAGTGTTGTCACCAATACTGTATTAATATTTGGCATCCCTTCAAGAGCAACAGGTAGCAAAATATCACCTGCTTGCATTCAAAAAGTGAGCTGTGTAAAAATGAGAAAGCATCATTAATAGAACCTAAAAGAAGCAGCTTATCCTGAGAGTGAAGAGAGTTATCCTTACCTGTGGCATGAAGATTAGCGAGCAACTTAGCGAGCAACACAATCCTGGAAATAAAGCACTAGAGGAAGGACTGAAAAAGGATAAAAGTATGGCTAATCAGCAAAGTAATGGAGGTTACTAGAAGAAAGCATCCTTCAGGGAACAGAAATTACATCCAAATTAAGGAAAGAGAAAAGATCTTAAACTCTGGCCAGTTGCACAAAGGTACAGTTAGGCAGACAAAAGAAGAGTTTGAAGAGCAAGTAGTTAAAGGAATCAGAACTAATTTTGATTCCTATCCATAACCAGGGGCAAGAAGCCCTTCAGGGAGGGTTTAAAAGGCCAAGCATAAGGAACAAACACTTGAGGAAGGGGTAGAAGTATAAAAGAAGCAGAAGTACATTGCTGACGGGCCAAATCAGCTCTGCTCTTCAGCAGTGAGCGCTGATGTAACCAAAGAGGCTCTCACTGCAAAACCTTTTTTTGGGAAGGGCACAACAGTGGCTTTGTGTGGAATTGAAATAAATGTCGAAGATGTAGTAGAAATAGAGGAAGTGAACACTAACAGAATACTAGGACTGGACAGTATTCACAACGTTATTCCCGAAATAACTCAGGGATAAAATAGCTTAATAGTAGTAGAGTGTACCATCCTGTTTCGAAACTCTGTTTGTATTTGAATACGGGAGGATGGTGTGATGCCCATCTTTGAAGGAAGATTTAGGTGGAACCTGGAAACAGCAGTCCTGTAACTGAGATCCATGCTGAGAAAATAGTAGAAATTGTAACAAAAGATAGACTTCATGAACACCTGGATAAACATGATCTGTTTGGGAAAAATCAGTATGGCTACTGTAAAGGAATCTTTGTCATCAAATCTTTTCTAGTTTAAGTGGTCAGCAAGTATGTGGAAATGAGTGACTCAACAGATGTAGTCTGCTTTGACTCTAAGTCCCTCAATAGAGGTCTTTGAGAGAATTAAACTGCCATATGAGAAGGATGTGGAATGACTTCCATATAAGAAACAACTAAGTCGGCTGGAACTTCTTTTCCTTGGAAAGGGATGAATGAGGTGAGATCTGATATAAATCTATGAAATTGCAAGTGTGATGGGAGGGTGAATAATACTGATTGCTCACCATCTCTTTCAGTACAAGAACGAGAGGCCATTGAGTGATCCTGGTAGAAGCCAGGTTCAAAACAAACAAATGGAGAGTGATTTTCGTGCATAGTGTGGTATACATATGACTCCTCAATGGAGGATATTATGAATGCAAAAAGTAGGCTCAACAGGACATTGGAAAAATACTTAAACAAGAGATGTCTTGGAGATTGCTTTTGTTGAAATTTTGGTGATTACACAAGCTCTACTGTGTCTCAGCTAGGGACAAAAATTATCAGCGTTTTGCAGAGTACATCTTTCATTATTTATATACTTCCTCACAAGTTTGTTAATTTTACTTATGCTTTATAAAATTGGAAGATGAACTTCAGCTAACATGATGTTGGAACTATTGATAAGCAGAATGACAACTGATGTAAATTAAGACTGTTAGTAACAAGACTTTTTCCTGCGGGAAACAGAATGAAAGCTCTGGGGTTTACATCTGTTCATAAATTTTTGTGTAATGAAGTAAAGCAGCGTTTCATTTATAATACAGTAGGTCTGGTTCTGATTGTTACTGGTCTTTCAAAAGATTTTATCTTAATTTCATTGTGGTAGAAACTAGATCAAAATCTGATTTCCAAATTTTCATCATTTATACAATTGGGATGTGATGAAAAGTTTTTATATAATTTCTGATGTGTGAAACAGTTGACTATTTTGGTTTTTGGGGGCATTTTTAAGCAGAATAAAGTTGTATGTGGTGCAACTAGCAAAACAAATTCATTCATTTCTAAAGAAGTTTTAAGTATTATTATGATTCAGGATAGGCTACTCTTGCTAAGAGAGGAGGAACAAATGGATTCATTTAAAAGTGAGTAAAATCAGGAAAAGCTGTAGCAGCTGCTGAAAAAATTTGTGCACATACAAAATAAGAGCATTTGGATTTGGGATTGGGGGGTTGTCAGGTGTCTTAGAAACAATGACATGTTGACAGTTGGGAAATTATTACACTTTTTTATGGTTATGCGAGTAGCTGAGAAAATTCTAATACCAATAACTCATTGAAAAAAACCCTTACGCTAAACCAGGCATGGTGAGAGAGAAACTGTGACTGCTGTGTTGTAAAGAAATAGTGTCTTGTGGATCACCATTTAGGGTTTGATTTGAGAGGGGATGGGGGGTTGTGAAAGCAAAACTGTGTCTTCAGAACACCTAGAAGCTGTTTTATTTATGCAAGTTCATCACACATAGTCTTTCTTGGGGTTACAGAACTGCTTTCTTTGTTGTAGATTCGTCTATATTCTCCTCAGTTAATACTGTGTTTTTTTCACAAGGTCCTTTTCTTTTTCATGGATCCAAATTTCCCGTTACTCATATCCATTTCTTAGGAGGCCTGTAGTTCCCAGAAGGAGTTCTTTATATAATGTTTCTCTCTGTGCTGTTTCGTTGACATTTTTATGTCTAAGTAAAGTTTAGTAATGGAAATTAGGGGAACAGAGCACTGCAGTGTGGGAGGATGAGAGAGAAAGACAGGGTCCTATTCTGAAAGGGAAAAACTACTTTGTTGCTGTTGAAAGAGGGTGGAGGAAGGATTTTTTTAAGTTGGTCCCTGTTCATATGCGTCCTTCTTTCCCTGCCATTCCCATATGCCATTGACGGTCAGTTGTTTCTTAACAGTGGCTTGGACTATCATATGTAAAGATAAACTTGTTTTTCTCTTTAGCCAAAATTTCTGTAACCAAATGAAAAAAAAAATAAATAAAAAGAAGAGGAGAGGGAGGAAGAAGAAAGGAATGTGAAGAATCTGTCAGGATCCTTCTGGAAGGGAAGAGGTGATGGCTTAAAAGAAAAATTCATCTTCCTCTGAGTAAGACCTTTGCTGGTGGTTTTCATCAGTGTCCTACAGCTCCGTTTCCCAGATTCCTATTGGAATGTAGTAATTTAAGTGATCTTGGTCTATAGCCCTGGTGGTTGCATGGAGAAATTTTTAAAGCAATTATAGAAACTCAAAACCCAGATGCATCTACAAAGAATTCTCAATGCATTATTTAAAAGGGAGGAGAAGCTTAAATTATTAACTAGTTATTAGACATTAAAATACTTATTTAGAGCCAGACTCAGGTTTTGACTTCCCACTGGTGCCAACACTGGAAACTAGTGAAACTAGTCTAGAATCCCTGCCTCATGCTAAACACTTCAGCTGACAACAAGAAACCAATGAAACAGTCCTCCTATGTAAAAGTTACTTTGCCTGTTCAGTCTGTATATGTAAACATCGAACTAACAAAAGGAGTTTGAATAATTGATTTGAAGCCTAATCTTTGCAAGGGAGTTCACAAAGCATTTAGTTGATGCAGAATTCATTCCATTGTCTCAGAGTTTTTTTCTATTTCCAAATTTCGGCCATAGCCTGGTTCCCAAAAACCTCCATGTGGTTAAGAAATTTGAAACAAATCTTTCCAGCTGTAGGGAACTGAATGCAAAAAAGACCACAATCCAAACAAATGATAAAAACCCTCTCGTATTCTTTCTTTTACACTGGTAAGAGAATAAAGTTTTTTGTAAATGTTATCTGAAAGACTTAGAAACATTGGCTAATTAAGGGTCCCAAGAAACCCATTGGTTAAGTGGGGAAAATATGTGGTTTCCCTAACTCCCCCGGCAAGGTACTGATAGAGATGGGAAAAGCAGGACATCCAATTTCCACAGACTTGCTGAAATATGAAATACTGCTCTAAGTCAAATGTTTGTTGAAGGCCCCTACTTTTTTATAAGTGTATTTTTTTTATTTTTTTTTAATAAGTCCTGCTCAGATAGGAGATATCCTGCAATATACTGATTACATATCAGACGCTAGGTTAATGGAGATAAAAAAATTGTGAATAATTTCCACATTTTCATGAGTAAATAGGTTCTCTGATGATTATTCATCTACTTTTCATTTGAACATGCAGAAGCAGTAATACTTTCTGCTTGTCACCATTTACACAAAGCCCAATTTTTACTGCTGAAATACTGACTTTGAATACTCAGACTGATTCAGTTTTGCAAAATCTGATGACAAAACTGCTCGTCACCTGTAGTGGAAAGATTAGGATTCATAATCTAGTTCTCCAATAATGTAATGATGCAGGAGTTATGATTAGAGCTCTTTCATAACAACAAAGAGAAGGGGAGTTCATTAAGCCTTTTCTGAGATACAGAAATGAAAAATATATCACTTATTCCAAAGTACGGCTATAAAGAATCACAACTGACATCCTCCAAAAATACACAGCATCTCTTTGTCTTTCACAGGGTTACCAATGTTTGTCATAGTGTACTTCCTTTCTTGCAACATTACATGTTACTATGAATGTATTTTGGTTCATTTTTTTTAATAACAGGTAATCAGTGGATATTTGTGGCACTAAGCATCTGGTTTACTGGATATGGATATTGTCTTCCAGTCCTTTCAGACCTCTAACCTCTGCACATTAGTCTGTTTCTATAGCGTTGCAAAAAGTAATTCAGAAATCAGATACTCTAATACTATAATATGCTGTACTATCACCTTGTCAGTTTTCAATTCTGTCGCTTACTGTAAGCCCAAATTAAATTTCCTGCACCAGAATGGATGAACTAAAGAATGATCCTGGCACTCCCAATCTGAAAATATTGTATTAGCAGATTGAGGTCAAGGATTAGCAACATGAAGCACATTAACAGAATGCTAATAGAAGCAAATCTGTCCTCCCTTCCTATGACTTTAATATCTTGGTCACTCTACAGTCATTTAGTAGGCCTGGGTCATCGCAGTGTTACACAATGGAGACCCAAAAAGCACTGCTTTATAATCAATATTGGAAACAAGCTATATATAAGCTTTGGACTTAAAAAGCTCGCAGGGGAGATGTGGCAACGATGTAGCCCAGAAAAATTTATTAGTAAGAAATAGTAACAGGAACAGTAATCAAAGGTTGTCATTGTGCTAGGCATCATACACAATGAACGAAAAAGACCCTGTCGTTTTCCAAGAGCCTGAGGGTTGGTTGCTGGGTCTGCCTGCTCAGGTGGCTGCTGTTTAGGCTGTGCTTGTGGCTACTCTTCCAGTTGATGCAAGGGTGCAGGAGCAGACGTGCGCAGTGTACTGGGAAACATGCAATTCCTATTTGCAATGATGTACAGAAAAGTGGTTGGACCTTCAGCTCTTGACATCCGCACAGTTCTCGGGGAGAGCCGTGCTGATGGATAAGGTTTAGGGTGTTCAGCGTTTCCTATTCCCAGCGCTGTTGGACTGGATGGAGGGGAGCTTGGAGCCCGGGTGAAGTCGAGTGTTTTGGCGTACATTCCTGCTGTGGGCCTAAGCTACAGCTGGCTGTGTGGATCAACACATGGAGAGAGATTGGGGATGTCTGGGCAAGAGCACAGGCTTGAGTATGTAGTATAAACCCACAGTATATGGTTTTAAACTATAGAATGAAGCCAATAGTATAAACTCTTAAATAGGCTATTCTCAGACAACAGTAGAAGGAGGAAAATGTTATGTTAGGCTTAGTCTCAAGATATAAAATTCTTTTGGAAGAATGTTATGGTTTATTATTTTGAAAAAGTAATAATCATATTCCTGTTGTCTATTTTCCCATGGAGATGAATCTCACCACACCCTTCACCATCTTTTCCCCAAAACATGCCTTTTTGTTTCTGTTCACTACATCTCTGCTTTCACTTCACTTTCCAAATATTCCCTCTGTTGCATCAGCCATGAATATAGAAAGAAGTTTAATACTGTAAAGTTGCATTTAAATTAAAGAAAAAAGAGAGAAAAAGAAAAGAAAATAAGACGGCATTTGGAACACCAAGACCAATGAACTCTTAGCTGAATGTTCCTACAAACATATTTCTTGAATGCACTGCTCTGTCTTCTCTGCACATGAAAAAAAATTGCACTTTTCTGGTTTTTCAAGTGTTCTGCTTTGAGTGACAGTGAAGTGGTTTAAGCAGCGAGTCTGAGTGAAGTGAGTTCGTTTCTGACAAGCAAGCATGCCCTGTTGATTACCTGTTTTCCTAGGGCTGGGAGATACCCCAAGAATGTGGGAAGGAAATGAGCCCTAAGCCCATTCTCCAAAATACCAGCAAATATCATTACAGATGGTGCGTTAGCTGCAAGGGTACAATAATAGCAGCTGCCATGATCTGCTTGTATCTTGGGGAGTCATTGGAGAAATTTGTTCATCCATTTCTCCCTGCTTTGATTCTTGCATGAAACAATTGTAAATTGCCTCCCCTTCAGTCCTGTCCCTAGGTCTTTTGAAAAAAGTCTTTGGGAGGCAACATTCTGCAGGCAGTTTTGGTTTCAGAGTAACTATTAGGAGGTCTGCAGTGTATATGAAAGCTTTCAGAAAGAATTAAAGAATAAGTACAAAACATCCAAGAGGTTCAAACAAATAAGGTTTCATTCCCCTTTGGCTATAGTTCAGACACACACATTCCTTGCAAACTATGGCTTGCCTGTCAGCCTAGAGGCTGGTGTCGCTTCCTGCCTGAGTATGGAAAACGAATTCAACAGGCTGAGCTAATTTGGTCTACAAAAATCAGTATGCATCTCTTGACGGTTGGTAGGACATTAGCTGAATCTCTGGCTGTCACATAGGGTAGTGGGTATTAATCTGTCAGAAAAAGGAAATATGGTGTCTAGTAAGTTTGTATAAGTATGGGGAAGGTGACCAGAAGAATGGGAAGCAGCTTGAGTTTTAAACATGGATTTGTTCTTAGAAGTTCTGCTCTTCTTTTTATGAATTTCATCTCAGACAGTCGGCATGAACAGCACTTTTTTCGTTTCTTAGTGATTTGGTGAATGGGGGAAAAAGTATTTTGAGTTTTATAGAAATTGGAAAAAAATGGATTTGTGCATAAGTATTATTGAGCTTGTATTTCCAGAAGGCTCCTTTATGCCCTTTTTCAAAAGATGAAGGACTTCTGTAGGAGGCTTTCAGCCCCATTTGTAGATGAAGCCAATTCATAAACAAAGGTCAAGCAAAGCATCTAAATCTCCTGGCATTTTCCTACTGCTGAGATGATGTACTCTTTTAAATCTTTCCATGAGTCAGACTTAATGAACAAATCTGGTGGGTTCATTGGCATACATTCACCAGCAAAAATCCTCAGTAATAAAGGCTGGTTATTCTGCTTGTCAAATAATTCAGTAAGTACACCGTGGGAGAAAAGGTTTCCCTCTCCAGGGCTGCTAAGGAAGCTAAAATGTTTCTCTCTTCATCTTTGTTTAATTTTTCATTCAGCTAATGAAATAATTGAGAATCAGACCTTAAAAGTATGATTGCTTTATTAATAATGGATGGGCACCATTAGAAAGGGCTAATCAACCTGTTAGACTATTCTTTAATAATGTGTGCAACATAATGTTAACATCGTAAAGCTCTCATTTGAAGGGGTATTTTCCCCAGTGGTTGCATTTTCATTATTACTGATTCATCTAATGCAAGTAGTAATTTAAATCCACTTCTCAACTTATCATTGCTATCAACTGAAATACATTGGACTGGATTTTCAGTAGGTGTAAGGTAGTATAGCTTTATAAAAGTGGGTTCAAATACACTGATTCATATTACCCAAAATCTTAAACTGCACTTTAGGCTGGTTCTCAGCTGGAACCAGGATCACTTGCCCCCCTCCTGACTGTCTTTGGCGTACTCCACATGTCCTCTGTACCCACCTCCTCTCTCCACTGCCTGCTGTTCAGGGGCGCTGCCTTTGTGTTGCACAAACCACTGGTATAGCTTTTCTGGTTTTAGCTCTAGCCTTCATTTCAATTGGTGTAATTAAGCTAAGCATGGCGCTAGCTGAAATTTAGTTATATTAGCAGTCTGAGACTGGCTTTTCAAAATCATTTTTCCTGTATGTTCTTGTGTTTCAGCCTCTAGCATGCAGTAGTAGTTTTGAAACGCTGTATGTATTCAATGGTTTGGAGATGGAGCATTAGTAAAATTGAATGTGGCTTTATAACATGTTTATTAACTATAGCGAGAGCTGGATGGCATTCCGAAGGTCTCCACTATCTTGCACTTAATGTCACTCTTTTCAATAAACAGCGCCTGCTAGTTACACCCAGTGTTGCAACAGCATAAGCTGGGACATATCTTTAAGTGGAAATATGTAAACTGAAAGCACAGGATGAAAGACAGTGTGGGCTGTAAGGTGCTTTGGTAATGGATGAGTGTTTTGTCAGTCTTGTTTGTTATTTGCAACAGTAGTTGAAATAGGCCTTGTCAAGCTATATACTGTACATGTGCTAGTAATCTGGGGATTTCATGTCATTTGTGCTCTAAAATACACCCTACAGCTCTGGCAATATATCTCAGTGTCGTCGGTTGACCCTGGCTGGACTCCAGGTGCCCACCAAAGCTGCTCTATCATTCCCCTTCCTCAACTGGACAGGGCAGAGAAAATATAACGAAAGTTTCATGAGTTGAGATAAGGACAGAGAAAGATCATTCAGCAATTACCATCACAGGTAAAACAGACTCAACTCAGGAAAATTAATTTAATTCATTACCAATCAAATCAGAGTCGGGTAATGAGAAATAAAAAATAAATCTTAAAACATCTTCCCCTCCAGCCCTCCCTTCTTCCTGGGCTTAACTTCACCCTCGATTTCCTCTGCCTCCTCCCCCTGAGTGGCGCAAGGGGATGGGGAATGGGGGATGTGGTGAGTTCATCACATGTTTTTACCGCTCCTTCCTCCTCAGAGGGAGGACTCCTCACACTCATCTGCTCCAGCGTGGGGTCCCTCCCACAGGAGACAGTCCTCCATGAACTTCTTCAATATGAGTCCTTCCCACAGTCTGCAGTTCTTCATGAACTGCTGCAGTGTGGGTCCCCCATGGGGTCACAAGTTCTGCCTGCAAGCCTGCTCCAGTGGGTGCTCCTTTCTCCATTGGTCCACAGGTCCTTCCAGGAGCCTGCTCCAGCGCAGGCTTCCCACGGGGTCACAGCCTTCTTTGGCCATCTACCTGCTCTGGTGTGGGGTCCTTCATGGGCCGCAGGTGGATATCTGCTCCACTGTGGACCTCCATGGGTTACAGAGGGGCAACCTGCCTTGCCATGGTCTTCATTATGGGCTGCAGGGGAATCTCTGCTCTGGTGCCTGGAGCACCTCCTCCCCCTCCTTCTTCACTGACCTTGCGGTCTGCAGAGTTGTTGCTCTCACATATTCTCACTCCTCTCTTCTGGCTGCTGCAGTTGCTGTTGTGCAGTAACTTTTTCCCCTTCTTAAATATATTATCACAGAGGTGCTGCAACTGTTGCTGATTGCTTGGCCCTTGGCCTTGGTCTGTCTTGGAGCCAGCTGGCATTGGCTCCATCAGACACAGGGGAACCTTCTAGCAACCTCTCACAGAAGCCACCCTGANACTTTTTCCCCTTCTTAAATATATTATCACAGAGGTGCTGCAACTGTTGCTGATTGCTTGGCCCTTGGCCTTGGTCTGTCTTGGAGCCAGCTGGCATTGGCTCCATCAGACACAGGGGAACCTTCTAGCAACCTCTCACAGAAGCCACACTGAAGCCCCTCTGCTACCAAAACCTTGCCACACAAATCCAATACACTCAGCGATAATAAAACCTCATTTTATTTACATGAATATGTATATAACATAGGTGTAATTAGATACACACATACAATAATGTGTGCAATACATACGCACACATGTATATATTCACTGCATGTGTGTTTATATATATATCTTTCCAATAAATATTGTAATTACAAGAAACTCTACAAATCCAATATTGAATTTTGGCAAGAACAATTTTCTTGGTATTTGTATGTTTCTTTGTGGTATTCTTTGGTCACTGGGAAGAGGCTGTTCCCTAGAGGTGTTTTTCCTAATGGACCAGTCTGTCAGCAGCTCCTCTGAACGCCCTGAGAAAGAACTGCAGGATCTCATAGCACTGTCCAGGAAAGGGAAGGAAGGACATCATAAGGCGATGAATATTTCTGCAGCTGGAGCTAAGTCAGCAATGACATTAGTATGTACACCCTTGTGTGATGTCGGCCCTTAGAGAGCCTGGGAGAATCCCAAGCATTGGACCCCGTCCCTGCGTACAGAGTGAACAGCAATGCAAAAGGGCCAAGTGCCTCCTGTCAGGACATCTTTTGTGTTGACATCTGCAAGGAGGGATTCCTTGTGAGCTCTTCAGTTTACATACTGAAATCAGCCCTCCTTTAATCTTGGCCATATCACTTCTCTCTTCTGTCCTTGGTGTCAGCCTGACAATTTCCTTTCCCAGCAGAGCTGGAGTGAAGACTGAATATTGGAAACCTCAGATTTCCAATACAAGAGGTATTATGCAAAAATGTTATTTAGCTAACAACAGTTATTAATCCCATTAAATAATAGGCTGGGTGAGCTTGTAATCTATCTACACACTCACTCTGATGTTAAATGCTGGGAAAAATGCTTGACAGGCTGCAGAGTAAATAATGAATTCACAGGAAAATGTGCTTTTCACAAAGTTCTCTTAGAATAAAACAATGAAGGAAATCTTTTCACTTCTTTCACAAAAGAATAGATTTCTGCCTGTATTAACATTCTACTTTAGCCCTTGCCTTGTGGCTTAACCTTTTCTTAGGCTGTATAAGACAGTCTTTTGTTGAAGCAGATAGTAGAAACCTTTACATCAAAAGGTAGTACCATAATAAGATATGGTGCTATATCTAGCCCTAATTTCTTTCTACTTACCCTTTCTTTCCCTCCTGTATTTTCAGTTCTTTTTTTCGCCTCTATTGCTGCTGCTTCTCCCATATTTTTTTCTTATCATGACAATGGCTGAACCTATAAATTGTACAGGTTAAATATCTAGCTTTTTCACAATCTTTTTCACTTCTCACCGTTATTCTCCACCCTTCCAAAAAAGAAAGAGGAGGAAAAATACAAACAAAATTACTTATCTGCTGCATTACATAATACCACAAAATAAACCCAGTTGTGAATGCTTTATTCTGGCTGCAAACCCCATCCTTCCCTCCCCTTCTCTCCTATTCTACAGAGATTCTGCACTCAGGTCTGCAAAGAGTAGCAGTAGCATGAAAAAATGTTCTTTTCTCCCATTAACTTTTTAAGATACTGCTTCGATAGGTTTTCCCTGTAAGGGAGCGCATAAACAATTAACACTGCTAATGACTTATGTCAGTTTAGAAAAACTGAAAAGACATCATCTGAGAGCGTTCACTGCATTTCTCTCCCATTGTGAAATCCTGCCATAGAACAGTGCAAACAACAACGATTGTTTCCAGATGCAACTCCTGCCTGGCCTTCATGCAACACGCTGTGAATCTGTATGCAGTGGGCTTTTTCCTTCTAGAGGTCTCTGCATATGTCTCAGGTGGGAGCAGCTGCCCCCACTGTAGGATGAAATGCCTGATGGACTGCTCCATTTCTTCCTGTGTTTTCTGGGCAGAATATATCTCTGAGGCTTCAGCGTGAGACAGTGCGATAAGGATGGATGGTGCAAGGGAGGGTTCCCAGGGCCTGGAGGAAGACGTGCCTGGGGCTGGAACCAGAGCACCAGCCAGAATCACCCCTGCAACATCAGCCGGGTGAGGTGGCCTGGCTTCTCCTGACTACCTGATTAGGGCCCTTGACAGGTAAAGCTCATTGAAGAACCCTTGTAATGCTGTAGAAGAGCTGAAATAACACTCAGTTAGTGAAAATTAATGGGCATAATGTGCATAAAGATATATTTGAATATTTCCTGATTTTCTGTCTTTGTATGGTTTGAAAAGCAGTTCTCCAAAAAGGCTAATATAATCTTATGCTGCTCAGGTGCACTTGACTGCTGCTCTCTCTAAGTAGACACATTTAAAATCTGGAAAATCAGCATATGGTTGTGTGTCCACCCGTTCACCCTGTCATGGTGTCCCTGGCTGCAGTGCCTCTACAAAGAGTCAAGTACAAGCAGAGAAGAGCAGCAGCAAAATATCACCTTTCTAGCTGCAGCCAAGTGGTAAATGATTCTCATCTTATTTCATACTTTTTCTCACATACCCATCCTGCCTGTACTCACACCTGGCGTACACGAGCAGCTGCCAGGATCTGTCCCTCCAGTTGTCTCTGCAATGGTTTTCCCTCATTTGAAGCAAGAGTTGCTCTTCCTTTTCCAAATCTTGCTTGTTGTTGATTACATGCTCCTTCTCGACTTACCTGGTCATCATATGCTTTTATATTGTATACAATTTTTCTCTCAACTTACAGTAAAGTATCTATTAGCTATAATTGGAAAATTGAACCTCTTCCAGCTGTGGGTAGCTTATATAGCCAAGATATGTTTTGCATATAAATGGAGCACATTACATGTCAATTGAATTGAAAAGTGACTCTTAAAACTCTGTTTACCTTTTATTAAGTTTCATAATGATTATGCCCTATGCCTAAATTAAGTTTAGAAGCATTTCATTTTCATTTTTGGTTTATCTTGTTACGTAGTCTTATTTAGCTAATTAATGTCTTTTTGGTTTATTTGGCATTCCTAACAATACTTTCTCATGCAGATTATAGTTGAAAAATGAAAAAAAGAAAATTTCAATCCAAGATGATTAACCTTCTTCACCTATTATTTACTACCTTGAGCTAAATTTACATATTTTGGGGATTTTTACATTTAAGCAAAATAAACAACTTGTGATTATAATAATAAACTTGTGATTTTTGTCATATTGGTTAAAATCAAGAATGGTGTTATGTAAATTATTTGGCTTATCTTTCTGGCTTTTATGCTAGAGCAGCTATATACAAAATTTGTAGAGCTTTGGAGATTATCACTGAAGGGTGTGGAAATCTCTGATGATTAGTGCGTTATCACAGCCTCCATGGGACTTCAAGCAGGAATTAAAACAGTCTCACTACTGGACCTGTGTCTATGTTGTAGTCAGTGACATCGTTAGTTGATTAGAGTAATAAGCTCATCTAACAGAGAATTGAGCTCAGTTTTGGTTGCAATATTGAGATGAACTTGAGACTCTAAATTGTATTTAGTGAACTTGGTATCTGGATATAGGTTAGGAAGGAAGAAGAGGCAACTGTAACAAAGTGTAATTTATTTCATATCCAAACATTTCTCTTGCAATTTGAGGTTAAGTAGATTCAGCACTAGTTGCAGATCCGAACTTTTAAATGTTGGCCTGTTTCTCACCATGCAGCATGCAGAGATGCCACCTAGGATGTTAGGGAAGCTAAAGTCCAGGGCCTAGGGAGGAGATGAAATGATTTCTTCTTGTTGTCATCATCATGAGAATTTCTTCCCACAGCTGAGGTTTGTAATTGCTTTTATATCTAGACGTTACCTTCTAATTAGGTTTCTATGTTTTCCTCTCTTTGTCTTAATCTAGTCTTCTCTTTTTGTTTGTAAGATTGTTTATGTTAGAAAATATCTTGTTACTTTAGTATTTGTACTCTTCCTTATAAAAGTAAGTCCACTTGATGTGAATGGTAGTGCACACATGCATGTTTACATACTCTTCCAGTCACACAGAATCACAGGGGTTGGAAGGGACCTCTGGAGATCATCTAGTCCACCCTCCCTGCCAGAGTAGGGACACCTAAAGCAGGTTGCACAGGATGGCGTCCAGGCGGGTTTGGAATGTCTCCAGCATCGGAGACTCCACTACATCTCTGGGCAGCCTGTTCCAGTGCTCTGCCACCCTCAAAGGAAAGAAGTTCCTCCTCATGTTTAGATGGAACTTCCTACATTCAAGTTTGTGCCCATTACCTCTTGTCCTATCACTGGGCACCACTGAAAAAAGACTGGTGCCATCCTCCTGGCACCCTCCTTTTAATTATTTATAAGCATTGATGAGATCCCCCCTCAGTCTTCTCTTCTCCAGACTCAAAAGACCCAAGTCCCTCAGCCTTTCCTCATAAGAAAGAAGTTCCAGCCCCCTAATCATCTTTGTAGCCCTCTGCTGTACCCTCTCCAGCAGTTCCCTGTCCTTGAAACAGGGAGCCCAGAACTGGACACAGTACTCCAGATGCGGCCCCACCAGGGCAGAGTAGAGGGGGAGGATAACCTCCTGCGACCTGTTTGCCACACACCTCTCGATGCACCCCAGGATGCTATTGGCCTTCTTGGTCACAAGGGCACGTTGCTGGCTCGTGATCATCCTGTTGTCCACCAGGACTCCCAGGTTGCTTTCCACGGAGCTGCTTTCCAGCAGGTCAGTCCCTAACCTGTACTGGTGCATGGGGTTATTCCTCTCCAGGTGCAGTACCTTACACTTGCCCTTGTCAAAATGAGAAAGAAAGACAATACACTGAGATGAAGAAAGGAGCCTAAGTACTTCTGAATCTGATATTTTAAGAGATCCATTCTGCTGTATAAATGTGTGAAGCTTTCAGATTTTTTTTTTTTTTTTTAATGAAAGCAATGTCTGAACATAGTCTAGCTTTATGGTAAAACAGGATCCAGTTTGCTCATTCTGAGAGTCTGATATTTCAAAAGACATCAGGAGTTCATTTTGACATGTTTCTGAATTATTCTTGCTGTGTCTTGATTTTTTTCCTTTGAAAATTTCAATGCGCCTATCTGATAAAAAAAAATTGAACTGGTTCCATTTAGATATCGTGATTGGGTTTAGGATTTTAGATGAGCTGATGTGCTGAATAGCTGGCAGTAAGATCTCACTAGGGACATGTTTTGAAGACATATTGATTGAAACATTTGAAGCAAGATTGAACAAAATTGTGGTAAATATCCAGTGCAGAAGACTTCTAAATTAGTTACTTTCTCCTTCAGAGGAAGCTGTTGTTTTAACGTACTTAAGATTATAATTTTTATATGGCTTTATTTTCTTCTAAATTAAAACTAAGTGCTTCAGGAGAACTGATGTTAGTTTCCTTGAAGCTGGAATACATTTCCCAAAATGTAAAGCAGAGGGAAATATGCTTTTGGAATAGAAGAGGCATCTAGTATGGTATCACACTAGTAGTTTATATATTTCATAGAAACCATAGCTGTTAACTGAACATACCAGACATCAAAGAAGTTATCTAATATCTTAGACTCCAAAAAGAAATCTGTGCCATTTCTGTGAATGAAACTACTGTGATTAGCCAAGAGGTTTATACTGTGTATATATATTTAAAATTCCTTCCATTTGTGGAGAATTTAGTTGCAAATATTTCCATAAGTCTTCCTTCTGGCAGTGACAGTAACACACACATACACTAGTCAAAGTGCTCCACAGTCACTTTGGTTTTGTCACAGCTTGGGATAATATCTGACCACGGAAATGATTCATCTGAAAAAGGTGTTAGCTGATACAGTCACTGTACTGGACCCTAAGCATCAGTTTACTTAAAGTGCTACAGCGGTATAGAGATATTTTCAGCTCACATCTTCAGGAAAGTCCTTTTCCTCTTCCTAATGACTTTTAACATTTCCCATAGTCTTTTGGAGTGATTTTCTGTAGCCTTCATCGTCTCCTTAAATGTTAATATTTAATTTTTCCCCTGATAGCTGATCTTCAAATCTAGTAAAAGTTCACCTTATGTATTTCCTTCTTTTTCTTCCAAAACTATTTTTAAACCATACTTTTACAGCGTCCTTTTGATTCCATATTTCCATTTTTAAATTTTGTTTAATTCCCTAAAATGTCAGCTCAGTTCACCAGTCTCCTACACCACCTCTTGTTTTGATTTAAATCTTGCCTCTCCAAGTGCCTACTGTCTCTTCAGCTTTTTTTTCCGTTTTTGTATCCTGAGTTCCTTCTCCCTTGGAGCTGTGCAGAGAGTCACGCTCTCAGCTTTTCTGTCAAGTGCCCTCTACATGATCGTTATTTTCATTGGGTTCTCTATGTATTTTTCAGGTTTCTAAAGTTTATCCTTCTAAAACTGAAGCTTCTTCAAAGGAAATATCTTCCATCCTGTAGTATGTACCGAGGCTGAAATTCTTGTTACTCTGTTACATTCTTTCTTAGGCTTTATATCAATGCATGTGGTCAGAGTAGCATGCACACACGAGAGCTGCTAGAAAGCTGGGGAAAAAAAGTTCTCATAAATGAAAGTTCTCCAGAGCCTGACAGCCAGAAGAAAAACATGTATATCTATGCCAGGTCTTGCATCTAGCGTGTTTATGATCCCTGTGAATCTTTTACTTTGAGTTTGACAGAGTATATGAACTACTGTAGTAAATGACACACTTTATAATCTCTAGAAATACTTAATTTCAGGGATCACAGATTTTAAAGGATCTGTGAGGAAAGAAACTGAGTTAGTATTTTATATGAGTCTTTCTTACATCCATTACCACTGGGTCTTGTAATGTCTTTTAAAAAATAGCTGTAACTCCTGAGGCCATTTGTTCATCGATCTTGACAGATATTGGTAAATTATGGTTCTGTTAGAAAAACAGCTTTCCTGGTACTTGCAATGTTTGCCAATTCCACCACTCTGTACAGATAGCTTACGAGTTCTAGGTAATCAGAAGAGGTCCAGTGCAACAGTCACAGACTGTGTAATGATCACAGGCTGAGTTGTGAAATCCAAACTGGAGTCTTTCAAAGCTCTTTCAAATTGTGCCGATCAGACTTTGTTTGGTTGGGTTTTTGTTTGTTTGTTTTAAATCAGTGAGACTGGTAGTTAACGTTCAACTTTTACAAGTTCTGGTTGTACAACTGAGGCATGCTGTAACCTCTGTGAGAGAAAGATCTGAAGTTCAAGTGAGATAGTCAAACACTTTGATCTGACAATGTTGTTCACTGTGAATATTTAGGGATGCTTCTGTGTGATGCTTATCAGTGTAACATTTGAGTGATACAGGTATATTAATACTTTTATTTTTATAGTTTACGGTAAAATAGGTAAATGTTACCATATTCATTTTTGAATGAAGAAGTGAACTATGTAGATGAAAGAGATGCTCCAGGGCTCACAAGAAACCCTTTGGTGGGGCTGGGAATCAAACCTTGCTCTTTCCAAGTTCTCCTCGTGGGACCCTGTTAAAACTATGTGAGCAGCAGACAGCAATGTGCCCAAAGGCAGTCAGCTGTAGAAACTGAGCCTGAGGAAGTAAGAGGAGGCTGTGACCATGGGCATGTTTTCTCTTTTAATATAGCAGAGAAATTCCTCTCTGAATTCTTCCTGACAGGTGTCAGCAACAGGAATCAGCTACCCCATTTCAGATATTGTTTCTAAAAGAACGTAAGTGCTTTGTCCATGATCACTCACAAGTCTCTGTTCATTCCCAGGTTTGAGGAGCTTGAAAAATCTGTCAGTCACCTTGAAAGAGTTTTTTCGTCCTACTTGATAAAACTTGCTGCCTCCTGTTTTACTTAAACTGAAAAGTAACACAAGGCAAGCGGTGCACAGCCATTCCTACAGTCCTGGTTTTAGATGTGCAGCTCTTCTGCACAGGACAATTCTCCCCCACTGGAGTTTCCTCCTTCTGGTCCAGGCAGGCTCAGAAGTGGGTGAATTGTTCCTCCTTCTCTAGACACCAATTACTGATTAGCAGCGCTCGTACAGATGTCGATCTCCTACATAGAGCTACCTGTTTCAGTTTCGTGAAATGAGCTCTATCAGTGAAGCTGATGCCTCATGTGGTCTACCCAGAGCCGGTTGCTTCACTGCTGATCACGTTTGGAAGGGCTAACCTTCCCAAAGAAATCAAGAGTCTCTGGAAGAAACTAGAGGCCCAGAGTAAAACCCAATTGCTGGCTAAATTTCTGCTTTTTCCAAGAAAGCCCCTGGGTTTTGCCCTGCCTGATGTAGTTGACCACCTAGTAGGGGATATTTGCCCATTTTTTATAGGTGTATCACTAATATAGCCGTATTAAGAAATTATTTTTATTCCCAGAATTGCATCCTGTGCTCCAAATAATATGTGACAGCACACACTTCAGTAAAAAAATTGTAATTAAAGTAAATTAGTGCTGTCAAGAGAGGAACCTTTTCTCTGTTCCATGGAGGAAAACAGTCAGTTGTTCTGGGGCTTATGTTTCTTCTTTTGCGTTCACAGAGGAAATCTGTTTGTATTTATCACATCTGTCTTCTTTCTGTGTATCCCTTAGGAAACATTTTTTTGAAGACTAGGAAAAAATAGAACTGATTATGGCACAATAATATCCCCTTTTAAGCTCAACACAGTAATTTTTATCTATTATCTAGCATATATTATTTTAAATACCAGAAAAATTACACCCTAGAATAAGCTGTGCTGCACATTGAGTTTTAATCTCCTCCCTAGCAACCATCAAAAGAAACAATAAGGACAATAAATAGCCAAATAGGGCATCAAAAATGAATAAAAATAGTGTCTCTGCTGGGGGAAATGGGTCTTTAATCACTTTTCCTCTGATGTCCCTAAAATTGAAGGTTAGAACAATAAATAGTTTGAAAGAGCAGTTTCAAAATAGCCTCAGAAATGGTCTTAGTCTCCAGAACAATAGGTCTTTTCTAAAATAAGCATGATAATACCCAGGAGATCCTGCTGACTTGAGGAAGTTCAAAAGACATCCATGCTCCAACACACAGAGAAAGGAGAAGCAGCAGCCTCAACCTGACTTCACTGAAAAAAAGGGATGTCTTTACACTGCGTTAAATACTCTGAGATGGCAGTGGTATTGCTTTACTATGACAGTGGAGGCAAGAGTTAAGGTAGTTTTAGCTTTGTCATAGGCAATTTGAGGTTATCCTTAAGCTGACCTTGATGAAGTTCAAAAATTGTTTAAAGTTGGAGTTTTAAAGAGATTTAATGGCCATCCTGAGTTATTTATTTAAATGCAAAATGGCAATGATTCCTCCATATCCATGGGAAGTCAAGCCTGAATATGTTGTGCACTGGCAAGCTGGCTGCAATCCTACAGCCAGGAATTAAAACTGCAGCTGCTCTGACTCTCTGTGTTTAACACAGGTTGCGTTAAAATAAAGGAAATAACGGTCTCTCTTTCAGTGCAGGCTCAAAGGGTGGGTTTTGTCTCCAAAGGGTTGCTTGTGGTTGAAGATGTCTGCATTTGGGTAAATGAATGGTAATCTAGATAGTTCTCTGTTGTATTGTTCTTTGCTCTCTACGCTCTGCGAAGGAGCTGAAGCATATTTCAGAGGTACACTTCAACACTACAGCTGCCTGGGGTTAGGGGAATTAAATCCCACCTCCAGCCGCCCTTTTAGGTGGAATGAGCAGAGAACCAGGACTCTGCCTGAATATGTTGAATTTCAGATTTAATTTCGCTAAATGTGAGAGCAATAGGAAGTAGCTAAGTGCTCCAGATCACTTTGACTTGGCTATGGAAGGAGCCTAGGAAAACAAGTTAGTTGGCTGACGTCACATGGCCCAAACATATGCTACTTCTCCAAGTGAACAATAGACTTATAGATGCCATTTTCCACTCTGAGTAACTGGCCATGCTGCTGTGCCTCCTAACAGTTTAAATGTTCAGTCCCTCAGACTGCTGACGCATTTTTTTCAGAAGGGCTCATCTAAAATTTCACAAAGTCAGTGGAGGCTTTGTCACTGACTTACACCAGAAGCTTTTCAAAACCCCACTCCCAAGACCTCTGACTTATACCTGAAAGTGACGTCTTGCCTCAGAAAGTTAAATTCAAAGACGTGAGGGTACAGTTTATTCTTCATTAACGATCCAAGGCTCTTGTCTGCCTAAATGCACTATTCATTGTGAGGGTTTTGTCCTAGTCTATGGGTGGGAATTGACGTTGCATTTAACTGTGCAGGTTATCTGGGCCATCAGTCCAATCTGAATCCACTGTGCCATTGTGCTTCAACTCACACCAGGGAGGATGAAGTTTTCAGAAGTGTACAATGGGAGCTGAGCATTAGTTCTAGCTTGAATAATTTTTTTGCTTGCTTTAATTTTTATCCCCTTTTTGTTTCGGTGCTTTTTTATTTTTTAAATTTAAAAATAAAAGAGTCAGTAGATTAGTGATGATACAGTCAAAAATTAATGAGGATTTCATGTTTATTAAGAAAGAAAGTAGACAGAAAAATCACTGTGGTTGTTTTCAAAACAAAAAATTCTGGTTTGAAAGATTCTGCAGTTTTTAAGGGATTTCTTACCCTTAAAATACTGTTGCACTAAAAGGAGAAATGTTTCACCAAAAGCAATTTTGCATTATTGTTTTATTCTGTCTTGCTTTTTAAAGAGATTCATAGCTTTCCAATGGGATAAAAAATATAAATAAAACCAAGAACTGTATGTTTTAGCTCATATTTTTATAGAATCTGCTCTCATTTGTTCTTCTGAACTCAAGACACTTTTTGTCTCTTAGTTTTTAATTTAGTTGCAAGTTCACAGGAGAGAGCTGGCAGAGAGAGCTCTCATAAACTTTTCTTTTGCCCATGTGTGTAACTTGATGAGTTGGGATGTGCATTTACATTAAGAGGTGTGACCCGCAACATTTTCTGAGGAAAACATGTGCAGTGCAGTAAAATGCACTGTTGGGAGATGTTTCCTTATCTTTTGTTACCTCAAATTTGCTTTTTGTTATGATCATTCAATTATTACTAATTTTTGTCCATTAAGTGAAAGTAATTTCTCTCCCATTTCATTGCTTATGACATTCCAGTACTTCAAGTTGATTTTCATGCACCCTTTCACCATAGCCTTGATTTAACCAGGCATTAAACTTTTGATCTCTATCCATAAATCATAATGCCCTGTTCTTTAGTAATTTGTTGTTCTTTTCTGTAAATTCCTTGTATTTTTTTGTGATACAGGCTTTTCAGAAACAGGAACATAATATTTTAGATGTCATCTCATTGGTATATTCAATGGGATCTTTCTTATATCTTGTGTTGATGTTAAGTAATCCCATGTCCTTTGTTCTGCCAAAGAGTGTTATCTGTCCTGTACAGTTAAATGTGTGTTGGGTTTCTTGGGTTTTTTTTTTAGCATTGGATGCTTGTGATAAAGAATAGGTCCTGCTGACAGAATCCAGCATGTTCTTCAACTGGAAACCGTTACGATAGGGGAACTTCTCTCACCTCCACCAGTCGCTGACTGGTGAAGCAGACACACACTACACTTGCTCTCGGAAAGCACGCTGACCCCTCTACGTTACTTTGCCTCACTTCTATCTGTACAAGCAACTGCAAAAAAAGAAGGCCAGAGCCTGTCTGTTATCTGTGGTTTCAGATAGCTACAGACACTGTATGTTTAGATAGCTGTGCATGGAAATCATCAATACCACCTGTGTTTCAGCTGAACATCATTGCTGATTCAGAAGCAAAATTTTGTTATGTTTTCTTTCCAATAAACTGATAAGAAACATGAGACATGTAAATGCATAATTGGTTTTACCATATGAAGACTGTGTTCCTATGTAGCTTTCTGAAACAATGAAATTGCTGTGTACAACTTTTGCAATCAAATCTTTACAGCCACCCTTACAAAGAGTAAGTTTGCTACAAGAAATGGAAAAAAAGGTGCAAATTTTTACTCTTCTCTTTTGTGAATCATTTGTAGCCAGAACCAAATTTCTGTAAACTTGTCTGTTGCTAAAGATTGTGTCAGAAACCACTGCTGTGTATGTACTCTGTGGCAGTGATTTCTGTTCAGCAAAAGGGAAATTTTAAAGATTTTAGTGTGACTACTTCACTGTGGGAATATATAAATGCTTCTAAGTACATCAGTGACCATGCTCTTTGATGCACACAGGGAACTTGTCACAAATGCCTTCTCTCTTCTTAGCCCTTCAGGCAATTCAGACTTCTATTTTTCTCACCAAGCACACACTGGCAGAAGCTATGCTCTCTCGTGGAAATTATCCTTTGGCATTCCCATCTTCTAGTCCTCACCTCTTCTTTTCCTCTAGTCTTTTTCAAAAGTCAGCTTCACCTCTCAGGAAAAAGTGTCCATCTGGTTAGCTAACCCCACCTAAAGCATTCACGCTTTATCCTCCTTTCCTCCCTCATAAGCATCAGTAATCTGTAGCACACTTTGCATGCGGGTTTGGAGATGTTTAAAAAGCTAGGAGGGAAGAGGATGATTTCAGACAGGTTCCACTGAAGAAAAAGGATTTTTCTACGTATGTTTCAGGAGAGCAGCGCCGATACCAGGCAGCAGAGTCGGAGCTTTTGCGGAACCGGAGGAGTTCCCTTTCCACTAATATATTCCTATAGTCCTATTGAAATGGTCAGTACGATGGAGCAATCAGGGCTGACAGATGCCCAGTGACTCCCAGAGCAGTGATTTTGTTTCATCTAAAGAGATAAAAAGCAATACTGACTGACACAGCAAGGTCTTTGGAGCCTTTCTTAGCAGGATACGTCTTTCTACGCTTGGCTCCGAAGCGCTCAGTATCCCATGGCAACCTCTTTTCTTCAGGGAGCTTTAGATTTTGACATATCATTAATACATGAGTTCAGGAAGCAAAGCTGCAAACCTGGAGATTGGTTCATGGATTTAGCTGAGGTAAATAGCAAGGAAATTTAAAGGCAGGCCGAAACCAATTTTATGGTCCTTTTTTGGGATTAATGCCTAAATTTGTTTGCCTGGTAATGAAGAAAAGTTATCACTTGCAGGAGGCTGCAGGTGCAGGTAAAAATTGTAAAGGAGAGGTGTTTTTAAAGAAAAAAGCTGCAAGATAACAAGGCCAAACATTTTTGAAGGCTAGTGTATTTTACAGCATCAGCTGCTAATTGAAAAAGAGAGCTAGTGAAATTCACTTGGTATTGCACAATGTATGACTGCAGAATAGATATTAATGAGAGGGCAACAAGACCACTGAGAAAAAATAGGCTGAAGTATAAACTTCATATATTCATGCATACTTCAGTATATAACAGACGGAAACACTCTGTGGCAATTACAAACTGCCTCAGTTCATCCTTTCGGTGTGTCGAGTCTTCAGCAGCTGGAGGGTAGTTGTTCACTTTCTTGCCTCTCAGTCGTTCTAGCAGCGGCATTTGCAAGGTATGAGGCTCTCATCCACAAGCTGTGAAAGATGATGTGGTTCTTTCACATCTGTGAAAGATAATATGGAGATGAAAAGAAGGAAACACTACATGTGCTGACTGTACTATTGAGGATCGTATTATCATTCAGTGACTAATCTCTGTCTTTAATTTCAGTCAGGCTCAAAATATGATGGTTCTGCAACAAAATCCAGGTCCCCTTTCCTCTGGAGTGCACATGGCCTTGCTTACCAAGAACGATGCAAGTGTTCTAGCATTGCCAAGTGCTTATTGCCTGCTCGTGACAGGCTTATATCAATATTTGGGTTGTATAGGGAAGAAAGATGACTGGATGTAAGTATGGAACCAGATTCTTCCAGTTTTATTTGTGAGATGCAGGATCTTATTTCCCCAGATCTTATTGCCTTCAAGATGCTTGCTGCTTTAACTGAAGGCAATTTCTGAAGTAAAGGCCAGATCTACAAAGGCATACAGGGAGATAAAATATACTTATGAATTGTGTCCTGAGCTGTCTCTTGGTGCAAAGTTGGCTGAATGGGGCTTCGGATTTAAAAAATAGTTGTTTGTGGTTGTGCGTAGAAGGAAATCTGACAGGAAGGAACTCAAGGACTTCCAAAATTAGTACCTGGTAAAATAATTTCCCACGGGAGTGGTAGAAGCTCATTTATTCCAGAGTAGACGTGAAAAGCAACATATATAGTTTATTCGGAGACAATAGATGATAGTTTGTGTAAATTCTCTACTCATATTTTTTTTACCAACACTAGAACAGAGTAAGCTGTCTGAATGAATTTTGGAAAGATGTGCTTATTCTGCTCATACTTTATTGCAAATAGATGTCTGAAGTTGCTTGTCTAGTAATTCAAGCAGAAGGTCCCGCTTCATTGTTTGTGGTCAGTAGTTTAAATGTAAAATTACGATCCTTTGTATTGACATAACTTCAGTTAGGAGGTAGCATTAGCAAAGATCATTCTGTCTGAATGCAGCTTAGCTGCAGAACATCTGAGAAATGATGAAATAGCATTTTAGATACTGAACTTTCTAAATTAGATCTGACATTTTGTATTAATTCTTCAGCCTTAGATTTTCTAAATGCATCTAGAAGATTTTGGGAGAGAAATGTCATCTTTTGTTCTGATCACTTGCCCAGTGTCAGTTTCCTTAGGACAAAATAATATTTTAGACAGTAGCACAGTTAACTTGTCCATGTCCAGCCTGAAATTTCAACTTTAAGATATTAGGGAAAGATGACAGAGTGCTACTTGCTGGAGTGTTCAAGGAGCCTGTCAGGAAAAAAAAAAAAAAAAAAAAATTTTCAAAAAACTACCAAGGAATATCTGTATGGAAAGCCTCACTTAAGCTACCATATGTTTTTATTAAGCCTGAAAAAATTATGTGTCCAATCTTAGAGAAATGTCCCATGCAGATACAAGATCCCCTCTAGAGCCTGTGGAAATGCTGCTGTTCTTCAGAAAATGGCCATGGTACTTCTTACACTGGAAGTGCTGGGCACTTATGTAGGTGAAAGGCTACTGCTATTTTTTCTTTAATTCACCATATCTGCTTAACCATAACTCTGCGACAGCGTTTAGAACTTTCAACAGATCTTCTGCACAATGTCATCTGTTTATATGGTTACAATCACACAGTGTGCCTTGTTCACCTTTCATACCCCCACTTTTAATGATTAAATGGTATGTTGCAGTGCTGTTAATTTTGGTAGTTTTACTGCAAGACATGTAGCCATACATTTTCCTTAAATCTGTAGTTCTTGGGAGAAGCCAACAGAAGAAACTTGATAGTCTTTATGTTGCAGAGCAAAGCGTGAAAAGAAGGTCTTACTGCATTTTGGAGGTTCAAAGTCACATTTAAAACTTCCAATTTTGTGATTAGCCAGCTTGTGTTTGGCTAGTAGTTACTGTTCTGTTTGGAGCTGATGATAGAAATGAGATCCTCAACTGCAGGTTGGTGTTTGTAAATACAACTTTGAGACAAGCAATAATAGTTACAGTAAGTTGTGATGTGGTGTCCTCAGAACATGAGAAGTGAATTACCTGTGGTGGCTATCATGGTCCAACACTTATCCTTTTTCTCATGTTTTTCAAGGGTTGACTTCACGGAAAGTGGATGGAAATAGACAGACAGGAATCCTTCTGCTCTTTGGGGAACGGCAGTTTTTATGTGCACAAACTGAACACCGGAGCCTGACCTAATGAGATGTGGGGCACGGAGACTGTGTGTTGCTGAGAGTGTGTGGAAGGTGTGGGACTAAAAGGGGGAAGATTGACTTAGATCTCGACTTCGAAAAATGTGCTCTGGTTATACTTTAATATGCCTCTAGTATGTTTCTCAGATATTTTATTCAGCAGGACTTCCTGCTATTGAAAGATATTTAAATGAAAAAAGGCCCAGAAAAATTGCAACAACTGAACAAAATGAGCATAAGTATGCTAGTTTTGGTTGTCAGCCCATCAATTTGAATTGCCTGTACATGAGATCCTTTTTATAAGGGTAGTAACAAGCAACATCGTACAGACCTTGATCGCATTAACATCAAACAATCCTACAGTTACTGGGGAAAAGAGGGGGCAGCTGTGAGTGAGTAGCGTATTTTATATCATACCTTTCTGACAGGCAGGTTCCATGTTAGAAACAGCAGAAACAACAACAAAAAACGGCTTTCAGCTGTGACCAGGCTTTGGTGAACTGACTGACTGCAGATGGCCTCATAAATAATAAAACAAATAAGTGATAAAAGCAGCTTCAAATATCCTTTACATACTAAAAGACATATACTTGAGTGGGTCTTGTTGTCTTTATGCATTTTAGTTTCCCAGCCACAATATACAGCAGAAACTCCCTTGTGATATGACTGGGAATTTTTAATTTTAAATTCATTTTAAATGTACTGGAATACAAATACATAAGAAGGGTGAGAATGCTGATGTGTAATGCTTCCTTTTCTTCATCCCTCACCACTCCTTGTCACTGGAGATTCTAAAATAAATTTTGTTACGTGAATATTTTTAATTGATGCTATTTTTCCATTTGATTGAAAACTGCTTACAGATTCTGCAAGCAGAATAGCGGAGATGAAGCTTGTTGGTCACACAGAAGTTGCAGCTGGAAGACGTTGTGCATCTCTTTACGTATATAGAAAGAGAGAAAGGCTGTTGATTCCAGGTAGCTGTGTTGCCTTGTCCCTACTTCACCTCCATGACCCTAGGCCTCAGAAGCTGGTCCAGTTGGAGCAGTTAAGCAAAGGTTTACCTGTTAATATCTGTTTTGTACTCCTTCTCCACTCCCACAGTTACTCAAGTTCCCTTCTTGTGTCCTTTCTGATACCCCTATGAGGCAAAATAGAGCACGTGCTGTGCATGGTGTAGCACTTCATCAGTTGGGACTGAATGTCCAGACAATGGATTCATGTTTTTGTAGCAGCCTGGGGCTTGCTCTCTCTCAATTATTTGCAGACTAAAGCAAGATAGCAAAACAGAGTGCTAGGTGTAAAATTTATCTGTGTTGGTTCTACAGGTCCTTCTGAGCTGTCCTCTTAACTGCCCCACTGTTACAGGAATTCATAACACTTCTTGTCACCTGGTGCTCCTCTCTTTGCACCGGCTGGGCAGCGCAAGTCCTCAGACACGTTTTCTGTCCTTGAGCACAGGACATGTGGGGACTTTCTCTGTGGATGAATATACTCATGATCTTTATCTGATTTTTTTAATCCCCAAGTCTGAAGTGAGCACAGAAACTAGGCAACAAAACATTTAAAAGCGTTCAACATACCTAAATATTTAAATTTGGGGTGGCTGCTACTTTGGGCCTTTAAGCATTGTGTGGTCTGCTTAAGCAAATAAGGAGTGCACTAACAGTGTAGCACAGATGAGTGATGCGAGGTGTCCAAGCAGGGTTAATATCTTTCATTAGATCACTAATGAAGTCAGACATGGACAGGCTTTTGGCAACACAGTCCTTTATCTATGTCACATATACAAATGAGGGTGCAATAAAGAGTGTGAGCAGTGGGATGTGTTATGCTTTAGTTTTATCTTTGTATCCATTGATTTTAGTAGGCTGACATTTAAGTGAAGGAATGATACAGTCCTACTTCTGTCTGACACAACCATGTCATCTAATAACTTCCTTTTTTCAATACCCTCTTCAATTTATATGGCCTCTACCTTGTTTTGCATGTAACAGCACCCCAGTGCAATTTTACAGGATTCTGATCATTACAAAAGAAAGCATACATTTTACAGACTGTTGACAGGACAGAAAGGTACAATTTTAGCTGTATCCTGGATATGCAGAACCAGAAACCTAAACAGAATTAAAAAAGGAAGTCTATAGCTATTTTCTTAAATGCACAAGGTTGAAAAAACCAGACTTAGGCTGAAGTGCTGATTTGGATGGGATACATAGCATTTTCAGAAAGGCCCTGGTAATTGAGCCATTCTTGTACTCTGATATTCTTCAGTGGTCAGTGTCAATCCTATCACCCAGAGCAATGCGAATAGGAAGTAAGAGGTAAATACAGGAGAAATAACAAGTGCTTTTGTGTGTCTAATCATTCCTCTCTCTCAAAGGTGTCATTGAGCAGGATCATCTTCATGATTCTTCATATTTTTGTAGTATTAGAACTATTGTCACAGAAAGATTTTTAAACTATACTCAATCTGATTTTTTTTTTTTTGTTAAATATTGTTCGCTGTCTCAAACCATAAGTTTTGCAGCAGATATTTTTTATGCCTTATCTTTTCAACTCCATTCTCATTTACGTTCAATGACTCACAAAGCTCTTTGGAGTGGTTGCAGTTAAACATGCCTATGATTTTTCAGAGTTCAGTAGAAAGAAGACAAGTAGCAGAATTCAAACGGTGGTGAGAAATAAATATTACAGTGCTTGACTCCTGAAGATCTATGGATCAGGGAACCAGGAATTCTTTGAGGTGCTGTGCAGACACTGCACTCCCTCAATGCACGCGTTGTGCCCTGTAGCTTCCTCAAAGGGCTGCATGGGAAGCAAAGCCCGAAGGTCACATCCTGTTGTTCTGCAGGCAGCATGCTGTTCATCACCGCACCAGGTCTTTGCCTGTGTTGTGTCAGCACTTCATCATGTTTCGTTTACTTTCCCTGTTTCCCCTACCTGTGTGTGTGGTGGGAAATCTTTGGAAAAAAACTAGCTTCGTCTTTCTTATTCTTGTCCTTAAGTATGGCAGATGGCAGCTCTGTTTCAGAGCATGCTCTAGCAGACTTTGATTAACGCTTAGTAAGCATGGTCTTTCAGGCTTTGCTTCCAGTCATATGGCAGCTCCCTATCATTAATTGTTAATGTTTTCACTAAAGTCCTTTTGCTGAATTGGTCAAAGTAAATTCCATGGTGACAGACTTAAAGTGGAGCTTTACTTCTTAAATGGAAAACCAGTAGGATCTTTGTATGTATCACAGGTCGTTTAACATCTGCTCTCGTATTTTGTCTATGATAATGACCTTTCTTTAACCAAACATCTTAATTTTTGAGACAAACAATTTCATCATCATTGGAAATTTATATCTTTAGTATCTTATTAAAACTTTTACCTTTTCATGATTACTTGGGTGAATCTCATATTACAGGTTTAGGGCTAATGTTTTGCAGTTATAAAGAAGCATGCCAGAGAAACAATCCCCAGACCTGTTACATCAGCATCCACTTCAGCTTTCACTCAGTGAGGCCAGATCTGCTCTTGTGTACAACAGGATGACGACCTGAAGTAAATGCTGTACAAATGATTGCTTCACTCAGCAAATTACTCCATGCATTCATCCTCCTTCCACGGATTTGACTTCCCTCCCAAACCTTTCGGTACCTTGGAATCACTGGAGTTGCAGACCTCTTGCTCAAACATGCCCAAGTGCTCACTTTTCAGCACACTTTACTTTTAGCTCAGTTCCACTTTCTTCAGAGTGCCCCCCAACACCTCACACCATTTATTTTCTGCATAGTTAGGAGATGGTGTTGGTAGCCTTCTAAGTGTCCCTCCTCGAGCTCTGCATGGTCATAGCTGGAATGTGTTAACTTTGTGAAAGTAAAAAGGGACAGTGTAATCTTGGAAGAAAATTAGGGAGTTTTAGAGGTTTCCCTGAGATTCACTGGACCTCTAGAATGAGCAGAAGTAATGCCAGTAATATTACCCAAGAGGTCAGTTCACATCCTTCCTGCCTTAAAGACTCAACTGTTACTGATGCTTCATAAAGCTATGTATCTCTCTGTGGAGTTTAATAGCCCTGTTTTTTATGACTGATTTTTAGAGAAAACATAAAGTAAATGTCACCTGCTTTCTCTCCCTTCCTCCCTACCAGTTGCTGTATTGCTCTCCAATGCTCTGTAGCATTGACAGCAAAGCTTAATGCTGATGCACACATGTACAGTCAAAGAAGTGGTTTCCCACCCGTTTTTACTAAAGCTATTCCCATTCAGAGGAATGGGTTGATAGAAGTGTCTTTCTGGAGTTCCTTTGAGTTACATGGCAGCTGCTGTGGTGAGAAGGTCACCACAGAGGAGATATTTGTAGATTGTTTTAGGTCTGGCTGGGGGATCAGGACTGCAGGCTGCACATGGGGCTCCTCATGCCATGAGCATGGTGAGCTCCAGCAGTGGTGTCTTTGCTGCTGAGGATTTTGCAAACTGCTCCCAGCTTTCCCTTTGGGATTCACCACACAAAGGTTGTGAGCTGCAATGGAAACCTCCAAGTTTTTCTTACATGCATAAGTAGACATTTCCTGTTTCCTAGATGAGTGGGAAGGTGTTAATGAGTGGGCTGATGGGGAGCCTCCTCTCCTGGTAGAGTTGCAGGAGATTCTAAGAATTCAGAACTAAAAACTAGTTACAACCTTGTGAACAGTGTGCAAAATGGAAGAAAAAAACATAGGGCATTTTGCTTAAAATGATAAGATAAACCAAAGCCATGGTGAGTTCCAATACCATATGGTAAATGAGAGAAGTACAAGGAGCACGGTATCTCAGAAAGGATTGCCCAGTGGATCTCTGGACCTGTAACTTAATCAGAGGCAGAGTCTGAGGATTGAGCTCTGGGGTGAGCCTTCCTCTGGCCTGAAGCATTTGGCAGGGCCAAGTGCAGGTCTCACCCTTGCTCTGGTCTGGAAGTAGGACTGGTTCTCCAGGACCTGGGGGCTTTTAACAGCTGCGGTGTAAGAATCCCAAACATGGATCTATATAAAAGATCATAACACTCTGAAGGTATTAAACCATAGCTGCTTGAGGACAATTTTGCTGTCATCAATACTAACAGTTATTTTGCCTTTTATAGAAGTAAAATCAAAGATGTCATAGCCCTGCAGAAGCTAATCATGAGCTGCAAGAGAGCTGTTTGTGAAATCCCTTTGGGAATCATGATTCTAAGGCAGGGACTTGGATGAACAGTGCTATTGAGGAAATGGCACTGCTCACCTGACTCAAATGGTTTGGCCTAGATGGATATAACACTTCTTAAGTATTTACCGATGTTTACGTTTATGAAGTATCTGAATAAATTTTAATGTATCTAATTTAATGTGCTTAGTACTTGAGATATCTCTGTTTTCCCTTATTCTTAGAAAAACAGTGCATATAGTATCTCTAATAATGGATTGTGTCTTGATAAACATACCCATCCATCCGCTTCTGGGAATAGTCTTAAAAGTAATGGAGTATCAAATTTTGCTTTTAAGAGGATTTGTGTAAGTACTTCCATCAAAGTCCAGGACTTAAGTCTGACTGTCATGTAACTGAAAGAATTAAACACAGAACAAGCTGCCTTCTTTCTAAAACTGTATTAGTTTACTACTTATAAGCTGTGTGCTCATGTGTGCAAGCTAAATATTATTGGGGAGAGACGTAAGGTCAAACAGATTTCTTACTCCATTCTGAAACTCAGATTCCAGTTAAGTTTATAGGAGATTTTAGCTGCATATTCAGAGAGTACTGACCTCCAGATCTCAGTGTTCTATTAGGTATAGGTCAGCTAAAATGGTTTAGGCTACCCTGTCAGGCCTGTATCCATGAAACGTCACATGCATTTCAGATCAAAGAGTTTTGAAACTTGGAAGTGTTTAAATGATGTTACTTCCCTTGCTCATGGTGCTATTTGCATGTTTCCCTCCAGGTTCAGGCAATCTCTTGGTACTTCTGAAGCAAACTATTGCAGCTCTTCTTTCCTTTAAAACAGCATGGGTTTGTCTTTTATCTAAAAACAAGGAGGGGAAAGCTTTTTCCAGGAAAACTATGGGTTACTCATGAACAGAAATTCTGCCTACTGGTCAGTTCAAATCAAAATACAGCCATTTGGGTATATCTTCAGAGCATGTCTCTTTTAACTCCAGACTTAAATATCTTAAGATGATTAGACCAGAGTGCCAGTCACTTGAATTAATACAGACTGTGAGATGGTATGAAACTATGCTGCAACTTGTGAAGCAATACTTCTAATGCTGTCCTTTTATTACATTTCTCATGTAATAATAACACAGGCTCAGTCTGAGAAAATGTCAGTTTGGATGAAATAAGATATTTCTAAACTGTCCCGTAAAGATATTACACAAGTAATTAAGAAAAGCTATATGTCAGGTTGACAGATACATTCACAGTGTAATCACTGTGTTGCCACCTTGCTGAGAGCATTGTCACTGCTGACTTCCCTGCTTTATTCAGAATGGAATATTTTCTTATATTTGAGTCTACATATGTAGGTGTTCCAAAAACCAAAACGTTACATTGAAGAGTGCAATTTGCTGTAGGCTGAAAACTGAGTTAAGATTACAGAGTACAGCTTTTATAGTTTATCAGCATGTGTGTGTTGTGTATCTTTCAAAGAGATAGAAGTTATGCATTCAGCTTGTTGCTTATTAATAATTCCTGCGCTGGACAGAAGTCTTCATGTCACTTTATCTCACAGGATTTTTCCCCTTTCATCTCAACTGAATCCATACTGTTTTCATTGCTTTTGTACCATGGAAGAGCCAAGGCCTAAATCATAGAATCATAGAATCATTTAGGTTGGAAAAGACCTTTAAGATCCTCCAGGCCAACCATTGACCCTACTCCACCAGGTCTGCCACTAAACCATGTCTCCAAGCACCACATCTACACGACTTTTAAACACCTCTAGGGATGGTGACTCAACCACCTCCCTGGGCAGCCTGTTCCAATGCTTGATAACGCTTTCAGTGAAAAATTTTTTCCTAATGTCCAAGCCTAAACCTCCCCTGGTGCAACTTGAACCCATTTCCTCCTGTCCTATCACTAGTTACTTGGGAGAAGAGATCAGCTCCCATCTCACTACAACCTCCTTTCAGATTACAATGAAGTCAGTGGGAATACTTCAGAGAACAAGAATTGAGGAACTGGGTTGGTTTTATTAATAGTTCAGAACAGTGATTTGTATGCTCTGATTGGCACAGTGTTCGTGGACCAAGGAGAGATCTGGGCTTGGAAAGGACTATGAAAGCTCTTGTGTAGTGCAGCGCCAGCAGTCTAGTGGGAATCACTGAATGAATATGTAATATGTTCAGTCCATTGGGAGGCAATTCTCACCACTATAAGAAACTAGTAAGGACGTGGCACTCCTTTGCTACACTCTGGTCAAACCCAGTTGCCTCTTTCTTCCTTTTCAGTTCAAGCCCTGAGAATAACTCCTCAATTCCTAAACAATCCATTCATGGGAGGAAGCAAAGCTCCTTAAAATGTACTTTTCTTATGGTTACTTTTCATCCTGCTGGGTTCAGGGAATCACCTCTACCAAGAATCACAACAGGAGGCTGTAGAAGAATAGACTAAGCAATAAGAAGTTTGCTTGAACATTTTGATCAATAAAATGTTGAGGGTGCTGAAGCAGGCAAGTTGTTAGTTAAGGGCGCTTAATTAGGTGCTGGGCAACCATAAATTCATTCATTCCAAACATAAAATTCGTTCATATCTGAAAACATCAATTTTAATTTTTGCTATTCATATATGTGTCACTTCAGCTTATGAAAATATATCTGCAGAATAAATTTAATAAAGAAAACTCTTAAGGAGTTAGTTTCTCTTTTGTGTAGTATCACCAAAAAATGACATTTTTTCCCTTGTTCTTTTCATTAAGCACATGTAGCTAGCAAGTGATCTGATTAGATGATATCCTCTTTTAGCTAGTCTGTAACAATTCAGTATGTAATTCAGCATTGCAATTCAGAATAGCACAGAAGTTTGAACTCTTGAAAATCAATAAATAGTATACAGTGCTTTAATATGATTCCTCAATGATACAAGCTATGTCAAGTGCAAGTTAAAACTGTCTCTGCTTTCTACTAGACTGCTGAGAATTTGAAATCAAATTCAAAATTACAGTCCTTTTCTCTTGCAGTGATCCTCTGAAGGCATTTGGGATGCTTAATCCTAGGGCGAGAACCTGTCTCAAAAGTACTGTTCCTTCTGTGATGCAATTTCTCACTCTTAAATCAGAGTAGATAATCTACTCTTTATCAAAAAAATCCAAGAACCACACAAATGTTTTGAAAACAACAGATGGACAGAGTATTAGTTGCCATATTTAATTTAATTTACAACTAAACAGGAAAAAAAGGTTGTTGAAGATTTTTACATTATTTTTATTTATTTGTTTCTGTTTGTTTACTTGTAATGAACAGAAATATGCATGCTATTCTTTTTAAATCTTTGATTAAAACCAAAAGTTTTTTTGATTGCTTTTTGGACCAGTTTCCAATGTCTCCTGGGTCACTGGTTGAGTAACATTGTTCTATGATATGGGTAAAGCGTAGCTGGATGATACAGAATTTGGGAGAAAACAGATCTCGACTGAGCTTTCTTAGGAAGTGAGATCAATCACCATCTTATCATATTTGCCTCCAGATATGGGCACATGTCTTTGACACCACTTTTTCTAATGAATAAACAGTGAATTCTGTTTTTATTATATTCTAATCTAAAGAGAGAAAAACCCTTTCTAAACTGGGCAGTCCCTGCACTGGGAAGAAGACAAATTAATGAAAAGCATGTATTAGATGTTAGTCATGTTACTTAATGCAGTGTTGCAAACTGCTAACAGCATATTTTGCAATTTATTTATTTTTGACTCACATTATTTGAAACTCTAAATATTTAATTAAATTTAAAAAAAAAAAAACAAAGCAGCTTATCACTAGTGGATCATACCTCAGTCAGTTCTTAACGTGAACAGTCACGAATCATAACGTAAGAGAAAGACTTATTTCTCTTTGTATCTTATTTCTCTTTGTATCTGAGTTTCCTCTTGGCCTAAAGTGCCTACTGTAAGAAACTGAGCTTCTAATTTTCTCTTTCTTTTCTGCATAGAAGTGTAAGGAATAAAGTAGTAATTTAAATCAAATACGTGCCTGTGAACCCTGTTCTTTCTGTATGAAAATCTGGTTGTTACGATCCACAGATGAAATCAGAAATGAATGAGCTGACTGAACTCTGTTTAGTATTTATGGTCACATACAAGAAAGACGGACTTGTGAACAAGAACAACAAAATAAGTAATTTAAAATTGTGTCTTAAACATTAGCTTTCAGGAAGACTCCAGGAGAGGTCTCCAAATCAACCTTGCTGCCATGGATAAATCCTTTGTGAAATTCAGCTGTGGCGTAGGGATGGTGTCAATTTGTTCGCTATACGAAATAATGAGTATATGAATCTGAGAATTATGCTTGTTGGCCTTGTGGTATTAAAGCCTAGATGTGAGCACTTGGATGGCACCGTGTACAAGACAATCAATACTAGATCATACCTACCACTGAATGAAAGGAAGTGAAAATGGATGACAGACACATCCCTGAGAACTGCCAGAAAATCAAAATTTGCCTGGGAGAAGGGCGTGAATTTTAAGTAGCTTGGTAGAGCATGGAGCCAGGAGGTTCATCCTTCTTTAGGAAAATAGGGATGGTAGTGCTGCATTATAAAGTAAAGCCACTGAGCAGGCAGCCCTGTGGACCAGATGCTGACTGCTATGTCTGTTCCCAAATTCTATTTGAGAGAATAGAAATTCTGGCACTTGAGTTGGTCCCTGGCAGGTATCTGGAAATTTCCAGTAATGTGACACCGCCTCTGGCAGATGTCGTCAGAGCACAAGTGGGTGCTTTTAGTTGTGCAGGATGCCAGTGTGCAGTGGTAGTATGCTAATACAGGCATCACATCTCACTTTCAGCTGAAGAAAAAATGACAAAAGCTACATCTCTTTGACAGCCCTTGAGACACAGAGAAGTGAATAGCACTGCTTTGCACAGCAGGAACTACTGTCAACGTACAGAAAGGCTAAAGACACGCAGAGGCAGGCAGATCTTTTGTCTAAAATTAGGTCCAAGGTAGTGACTGTTTTATGATTCCTTGTACGTAAATCAACAAAACTGAATTTGCGCTGCTTGTTTCTGATGTGGTGCTAGTGATGGAAATCAAACATTTTTTCTAAATAAGCTGGACTTAATTCTCATTCTGCACTGAGCTAGGCATCAGGAGGCGGCTCTGTGATAGCTACAGCAGCTTGGAGCAAGTTGGCAGTAGTCTTTCAAATATCACAGACCATCGTATGCCTATTGGTAAAACAGCCAAAGAAAGGATGCAGCTGGGAAAGACAGAGGTAAGTGAATGTGAAAGTGTTTTGACTGCAAGCCTCAAGGTACTGAGAAGATGAGCACATGCTTATAAGTGAAACTTGGACTTCTAGTCCAGTGAAAACTGGATCATCTACCTGGACTTGCTCAAAGCATTTCATACTGTCTCACATGATATCTTTGTCTCTAAATTGGAGAGACATGGATTTGATGGGTGGACCACTCGGTGGATAAGTTGTTGGCTGGATGGTCACACTCAAAGAGTTGCGGTCAACAGTTCAATGTCCATGTGGAGACCAGTGACAAGTGGTGTTCCTCAGGGGTCGGTATTGGGACCAGCACTATTTAACATCATTGTTGGTGATATGAACAGTGGGATTGAGTGCACCCTCAGCAAGTTTACCGCCGACACCAAGCTGTGTGGAGCAGTCGACACGCTGGAGGGAAGAGATACCATCCAGAGGGACCTGGACAGGCTTGAGAGGTGGGCCAGTGAGAATCTCACGAAGTTCAACAAGGCCAAGTGCAAGGTCCTGCACGTGGGTCAGGGCAACCCCAAGCACGAACACAGGCTGGGCGGAGAATAGATTGAGAGCAATCCTGAGGAGAGGGACTTAGGGGTGTTGGTGGATGAGAAGCTCAACATGAGCTGGCAATGTGCACTCACAACCCAGAAGGCCAATGGCATCCTGGGCTGCATGAAAAGAAGTGTGGCCAGCAGGTCAAGGGAGGTAATTTTGCCCCTTTACTCCGCTCTCATGAGACCCCACCTGGAATACTGCATCCAGCTCTGGAGCCCCCAACTTAAAAAGGACATGGGCCTGTTGAAGCAAGTCCAGAGGAGGGCCATGAAGATGATCTGAGGGCTGGAGCACCTCTTCTATGAGGACAGGCTGAGAGAGTTGGACTTGTTCAGCCTGGAGAAGAGAAGGCTCCGGGGAGACCTTAGAGCAGCTTTCCAGTATCTGAAAAGGGCCTACAAGGAAGCTGGAGAGGGACTTTTTACAAGGGCATGTAGTGATAGGACAAGGCGGGGGAGTAGCTTCAAACTGGAAGAGGGTAGATTTAGATTAGCTCTCAGGAAGAAATTCTTTACTATGAGGATAATGAGGCACGGGAACAGGTTGCCCAGGGGAGTTGTGGAGGCCCCATCCCTGGAGGTATTCAAGACCAGGCTGGATGGGGCTTTGAGCAACCAGGTCTCGTGAGAGGTGTCCTGGCCCATGGCAAGGGAGTTGGAACTAGATGATCTTTAAGGTCCCTTCCAACTCAAACCATTCTATGATTCTATGAAACACCCAAATGGTAGTAAAACACCTCTAAAAAGGAGTGCCTTTGAAACACAGTGTCAGCTCATTCCAGTGTTTTCATGAACATGCAGCTGCCACTGAAGTGAAATGGTGTTGATGAATGTGTAAAATATGGATAGGCATAGCAAATGAAAGATGGCGGCAGTGTAAATTATTAATGACTTCAACGTTTCTTGATTTCAGAGCTTAGGTAAGTCCTGTTGTGGATGGCTTTGTGATTGTAAACTATTGAAAGTGCTCAAGTCCAGAGATTTTTCTTGTATTTTGCTTTTTCCTTTAACACTAGGTAACAGTGAAGTGTTGACAAGTCTTATAAGTGGATGGGCTATTGTTCAAGGAGTTGATGAAAACCGGGTTTCTTCAGCACGGCTTTGAAATTCTGCTCAATATAAATATTAGTGATTTTAGGAGGCAGTGGACTGATAGGTCCAAAAAGAGTATTTTAATATCTGCAGAAACTCAAGACACTTTCTCTAAGAACTTTCTTGCCTCAGAAGGACCACTGCTATAAATGACGGAATTGAAATGTGTGCTGATTCAGTCTCCCAATGCTCTCCTTTGATGTCATCGTGGGTGATGTTTTGTGCGTGTTCGAGGGCTTGTGTGTGGAAAATTATCTATCCAAAACTGGAACGAGATTAACAACTTTACATAGTCTGAAGAAGAGAATGACTGCTAGGTATGAACACTTGGCAAAGACTGATGTAAAACAACCCTTACTATATATAAGCTCTGCTGTTAGCAGTAGTACTAACATAATAGTGTTTGAACCACTCAGAGAAAATAAACATTGAGTCCTGATTACGAGGCATATATCAGTGTATTTTACACCTACCTGGACACAACAAACTTAAGACATAAGCTTGCCTACTCACTTGTTTCAGGTCAGTACAGGAATGCCTCAACAGCAAATAGCTGTAGTGTTTAGACTGTGATAACGAAACTGCATTTTACTGTCTTTTACACACGCAACAGAGCCGGAAAAGCATTACCTGTTTTGCCACTGTCTTTCAAATTCGCTATAATAAGGGCAACTCTAACTGTTTGGAGTGGAGCAAGTTGTTTAATGGGGGACTGGAGGAAACTACCAGCTTGCCATCAAAGTTTTGATTTTTATTATAGTTAAAATTTTGATATAGGTTATCCCCATCTGTCTTTAGGTATGCATGTGCACATACGCTTGCTTTTCTATAGTCAGTTTAAAAAGCCAAATAAAACCTAAATAGTTATTTTTATTATATAAATAAACCTTGCCATTCTGAAGTCATATTCGCCCTAGAACTAACATGTCTATTAGAAGTTACTGTTTTATTTATTTTTATAGTTTCCATCTGGTCACTTGAAAGTCTTCAATGGATTTATCTTCACAATAGTCCCTAAAGATAATGAAGAACACGTATTTCCACTTTACAGGTGGGAATTAACTAGACAGAGAGAATTAGAGATACTAGTTCTAGTGTTTTCCAAGCCCCAGTCACTGTTCTTTTCCTTCTACCCCAACCTCTCACCAGGCTAGCACAGAAGGAGAAAAATCAGAAACTCGGATTCAGCTTCTGCTCTGCAACACAACTGGTGTTTCGGAGGTGCTGCTTTGCATCTCTAATACTCGGTATTTTATTTGCAATACAGGAGCAGTAACACTTCCCAGCCACTCATAAGAACATAAAAAGAGTACCTCAGGGATTGCGATGAAGAGCACAAGTAAATTTTACAATGGGACCCAAATAAGTCTATAACTATGTTAAATTTGGTTCTTTCCTGTATTTAAGTGCAGCAGTTTCCTCCTCTGTGCTAGGTGATGGTGAAGACAAGGGAGACTCAGCATCCTCCATTACACTGTCCTGTACTGCTGCAGCTCAGAGGTATGAAGGAGGTTTATCCCCCTCTCTCCCTGCTGAAGCCATCTGAGTCCTGCAGGGTAGGTGATATGCCAGGTGCTAAGTTCAGTTGTAGAAGACAGGAATGAGGAAAGGATGGAGCTTCCTCAGCAAGAACAGAAGGTCCAAGCATTTTAGCCAGCTCCAAGAAACCTCCCATAAGTGCATAAGTGTTTTTCATAGCAGTAGTTCATGTTTTCATAGTTTGGCCAACTTTGGGAAGATTTGCATAAGATTGAGAAGCATATTTCTAACACAAAAACCTACCCTCCAGTCTTCCAAATTTTAAGTTACCACTTCCAGTACATGAGATGTTACAGTTTCTCATGGACTGATCATCTGAATGGTCTGAAATTGCAGACCAATGGAGTTTTCTCTAACCTCATTCATGGAAATGCCTGAACAGTTGTGTCTGAAATCAGGTGGTGTGATTGTGTATGTGCAATCCAGCTACAGACTGTTAGAAAATGTCAACCTAGTTGCTTATTTTCCCTTCTTTTCAAAGCTTCATAAGAAGAATTGACAGGTAGCTCTAATAACTGGCAAAGCTATGAGTTCCACTCGTGATGTTATTGATATACTTACCAATGTTATTGGCTTTCTAACAATACATGTTGTCTAAAAATGATTAGTGCTCTTCTCTCTGTTGTCAGGATTCAGCATAGTTTTTTTACCTGCTAACCAATGGCCAATCTTAATGATGCCCGATATACAACATCAGGCACACAAATTTATCATTTACATGAGTACCAATGCTGGAAGTTGAAGGTTTTAGTGTGTTTCTCAACTGTTTACTGTTTGTGAGTATGATAACATTTAATATGGTACACTGTCATGATATAGTTTGCTCCTCTATACTGAGATGTACATGAGAGTTATTCTAGAAAAATACAGGAAAGAAGAGTTTGGCAACTACTGTAAGTGGAAAATTTAAAAGTGATTCAGCTTTTAATGAAGAGAGTCATCCTCTTTCATCTCTCTGCTAGACATGTAATTCTAGCTGGTCCTTCATTAGTACAGCTTTCATCAGTGTGAAGATAAAGCTGTGTTTAAGAAATTACTTAAGATTCGAGTTCAGTATGATTTTTGTTTGCTATATAAAAATGTGTTGTGTTTTTCAAACTACAGAGTTTTATTGAACATGTCACAAAAAAAATGTGTTTCTTCTGATTTTTTTATTTTTCATTTTTCTGCTGGGGGGATGTGATAGCATTCCAGCTGCCAGAGCCACTCTGAAACTCTTCAAATAGACATGATGTCTGCCACACACAGCTATGAATTAGTGAAGGAAAGGTTGAAAGCAAATTGTGTTAGCAAAGGTGGATGTACTATTACATAATTTATTGCATGCTGTGTTTTGTAAAATTAATATAAAATCTAATGTGGTCTTTAGAGGTTTAACGGGGAAAGATGGATTACGTCAGATCCATTTTGTTTTGTTTCCTGGTTAGTGAATTCTAGCTGACAGCCTAGGAAACCCACACCTCATTACCATATTTTGAAACATCTGTTAAGGAAAATAGATCTGGTTGCCAGAATTCATCTTCCTTTCAGAAGTGCCAACTATGTGAACACAACCGTTATTGCCTAGGCAAAGACGACCGTGATCAGCTTTGCTGTCATCAGCCACATTAAGGCTTTATTTGGTTCAGAATGTATGTAATTAATTAAGGGAAGCCATTCATACAATGTTATCGTAATTACTGAAATATGAATATTTCTCTCTTGTATTTAATCTGAGAAATAATCCTTGGGTATCAGCCATATTCATCTTAATTCCACATTTTAACGGCTTGCTACCTGTTAATGTTATAATTATGACATTAGAGCTGCTGCTCTGTAAATGAGCTTACACCAGAAACCAGATGCTGAAGTTGTGTTTTACGATAAGGGAGAGGGTGTCCTTTGGTCCGTGGTTCTGGGCCAGTGGTTCACACGCTGCTTGCAACAGCGTGCACCATAACTACCTGCCTCTCAAAATACCCTCTGCAAGAACAATACCTCCCTTAATTCTAGTCATTAAAGAATCCAATAAATCTTTTAAAAGGTACTTTTTTAAGATGTGTTGCACAAAACCACCAAAATGTTAGCCCATTATATTTGCACACTTTTTTCCTTTTTTCTAGCCTTGCTTGTTCCAAGTCTCTGTGGCCTCAACAGGGATTCAGTTATTGACATGTAAGTAAGTAGAAGATGATGAGGCTCTAGAGGACATCAGTTTTCTACTTGTTTCCTAGGGTAGGTAGCTGTGTAAGCACACTGCCTATGTACCACTTTCCCTGTCCTAATTAGAACAGTGTGCTCACAAGGAAAATTAAAAGCAAAGCATTTAGTGCAACTTTCTCCTTATCTGCTAACGAGACAACGGTGACTAGGAACAAGGCAGAGAGCCACTACTGCTTAACTGGCCAGCTCTTCCAGACTGGTACACCTGCCTTACAGAGTCCCAAGATGGATGGCACGGGTTTGTGCTGTGAACGTGTTGCAGGGTTGTGTTGGGTAGCAGGGTGATAGGTGCTTTGAACTTATCTAAGTGCAGGCTGCCACTGCATTAATACCGTTGCTGATCATGCAACCGTGTGGTCAGATAGATTCAGGGAGGGATCCAGCTGAAAAGTAAGATGGGGATCGGCTTAGTCATTGATCAGACTCATCACACTGCTACTCGTTAGCTGGTGCTGGCATGAGGAGAAGGGGAAGGAGGGCAGGGCATCAGCACCTGAAAGTTTACCTTGCTGACAGAAGCTTCATGGCGCACGAAGGTTAGTTTTCAGATGTTCTTTTCACTTTCCTCCTTTCTATGTATGTATGCATTTGTAATGCTTTTCTCTTCACTGTTTCCGCTTATACTTTCAACTCTTCCCTGCACTTCTTGATCAGTGAGTTGTGCATCTCAGTGTGAATTTATCACATTAGCTCTGCACATATCTCTAGCCGCTGCTAGAGTTAAGGTACCTTTCTTGATACTGCATGTTAAATCCATGCCCGGATACATGGATTGCTAGCCCTCTCCCGCCTTTTTTCCACTTGCTCAAAACCCTGCCGCCTGTGCATGGGCATTGCCTGCTCTGGAGCCCTCAAGCATTTCCAGGGTCAGCACAGCAAGACACATCGTGCCTTTACATTGTAATGGGAGTGCATTTGAAGGGGTGAAAGGAAATACACCTTGAACTGATCTAACAGCTCCCTGCAGCCACCAAGAGGGGACTTTCTTGTGCTTCTTTCCATCGTCTTCCCTGGTTCTCCTGTTCACACAGTTCTGTTCAGTACATTGGGCCAGCCGTGGTGCCTCTCCAGCCTCTCCTTGAAATGCTCCATTCCCCTGACCTGTTAGGACACTCACCCAGCAAAGAGAAGGTAGATAGACCCAGTACAAGGAAAGGAGAGGAAAAGTGAGGTCTTGTGCTTTTGGCAGCAGTTTGGTTTGAGCATGCTTATTGCCAGACTGCCCTCACTGCTGGGTGGGGTCCCATTTGACAAATTATCAGCTGATCGCTGAAGCAATCAAGTGTGTGACATCTGTATAGATTTGTACTGATTGTTAGCAGATAGCCAAGACTGGCCTACTCTGTAACTGTGCAATATCGGTGAGATGTTGTCCTATTGCTGTCAGGAAAGTCGGTGACACAAGGAGCTGTCAGTAGTCCTTGAAAAGGCCAACATAGTATGATCCCAAAGTCCCCTGCCCAAGCTCTTCGTGTACTTCATAAAGTGGTTGCCTTGCTCTTACCTTGCCTTTCCACTTTTTCCTGCTACTGGCTGAATAATTGCTGCTCCTTTTAACTCAGCCAGTGCTCTGTCAGGTGAAGCACCTAAAGCAGCAAGCGTAGCAATCACAAAGTGGCTTTGTAACAGCACAAGTAGCACTCATCAGTCACTTGTAAATTACTGTCCAAACATCTACTTTGTGTGTGTGTGTGTACTCTGCCTTCGCTGTTTGGGTCCAGAGGACCTGATACCACCACTACACTTTGAGAGAAGGTACCTGTACCTGCCAAACAGGTGGGCCAAAGTCAAGGCCCCCAGCCTGATTTCGGTGTGCCATGTCACCACACGCCAGCAGCCTGATTTTCAGATCTCTGTGTTTGAACTTCTGCATCTTTGATCTCCGTAACTAATCCGGGGGGAGATTGCTAATCTCAGATTTGCTGTTTGTGTGTAAACCAAGCCTTCTGAATGGTTTAGCAACATATTGTTATGCTGTGTCTTTAAGCTCTGGTTTACATTTGTTAAAAAATTTATCCTGCGTTTATGATCCTTTTCTGAAGGCTTTCCCCCCATGATGCAAAAGAGGACCAGTAAATAACTGCTGCTCCAGCCACGTCTGACACCACAGGAGAAGGACACCAGTGCATTGTCACAGCTGTTGGATTGCTTTACTTTTCTGCCTTCAGGGCTTGTTTTGAACTGTTCTTAGTATTTCTGTTTCACCAACATAGGTGTCGGATCAGCTCTGGCAGTATGTTCAGTATTCAGACACTGAAAGCAGCAAAGACAGTATAAGGTTCATACCTCTTTCCTTCTTCTGTATTAGTGATGGACAGTGTTGCTTATAACTCTGGTGCTTATAATAAAAATATATCATTTTACCACTTTTGTTTAAGACATACAAAATATATTGTTAGAAGTTGCTTAAAGAAATATACCTTGATGTTGTTATAAGATAAATGAAAGAAAGGGAGGCGAGGAGAGAACGTGGCCTTTTTTCATACTTCTCACTCTTCAAATATGGGATGTAGGGAGCTGGCCTGGGGGATGGAATAAGGTGGCAACTTCTAGGTGACAATTTACCTGGAAGAAAGCATGGTTAAAATGGGTTTGCGTGCTCATTTCCTTGTTTGCTTAAAAGAAAAAGAAGGCATGCTTTGTTGGTTATGGATCTGGAATAGGAAAAGCATGACTCACTAAGGCCCATGTTTTTCCAAAACCTTTTTTTCCAATGGCAGCCAAGTCTTCATCCCTCTGTGCCTGTGAGGGCAGTTATACTTTACTTGTCTGCCTATTTGAGCTGATAATTCTTTTTAGTGACAGCTCTCTGTTACTGAACATTTTTGTGACTTTCCCCCAAACAGGACTCCTGATTCAAGAGAGGCCTCTTAGTAAGACTGCTTTTTAAATAACAAATATGGCTAATAAAAATCAGTCTTACAGAGGACAAATGTGAAGGATGGTGGAATTTCAATAGCCTGATCTCAGCTGTATTGAAAATGTAGAAAATCTGAATACTCAGGCACACATCTGAAAACCTGAAGACATCACTTCCCCACATCAATGTAGTTCTGGGGACTGCGACTGGTGGTGATTGCTGTTTCTGTCTTTTGGACATTTTTTTCTTTTCTTGGAAGAAAATCCTGGTTTTCATGGTCTCTGCCTCTGCATTCCAGTGTCACCTTCAAGTACTTTCTCTGCCTGCCCCTGTGCAGCTCCTAAGAACAGGTGGCATGGAGACCATACTTAGCTGCCATGCTTAGCATGCTCCCATTCACCAGGAATCAGGAAAAAAAGGGCTTATATGCAACATCCCAAACTATCTTGGACATATACTTCACACCTATAGGTAAGGTGGCAAATTTTGTCAAGGTGATATTTTCCCTTCCTGTCATGGATACCATTTGATTTCTTGGAAGCTGGACTTCCTGGGAAATTCCTCTTGATGCTTCCCTTCTTACTTGAATGTCAGACAAAAGCTTGGAAGTAAAATGTTGTTACTTTTTATTTATTCCCCATTTCACATTCACGTTACCTCTTCCTCCCCTCTTTTGCCTTCTCCCTCTAAAGGTTGAGAGCATCTAAAGTAATTTATGCTCCTGCTCTTTTGAATTTTTCTGAACTGTTTATAATGTGATCAGCAAATGCTTTTGTGCCTCATAGAAACTACAGCGATCCCAAGGGTGTAATATAAAACACTCTGAATGACTTGAAACCAGAGAAGAGTTGTGTTGAACTTGCCATCAAAGTTTGACCTTTCTGTAATTTTATGGGACTGCGAAGGTCTACTGGGACAGAAACATTTTTTTTTTTTTTTTAAATTCTCTTTGTAATATAGTCAGCACAGTAGGGTGCAAGTCCATTCCTGAGTATACTGCAGCTCAGATAATAATAACCTGTATTTCTATGTGTCTAACCTGCAGGTTACCTACTTGAAAAATAGAATGTCACTCAGCAGCAGAGTGGGTTGTATATGTGTGTGAGTAATAAAAAGAAAAATTTTCCTGGGAGCCCCTCCGTTGTCTGTTCCCTCTCCCTCAGTAACCCCCGCTTCTCCTTCCTTGCCTCTTATTTTGTTTGAGTTATCTGAGGGTGCAATATGTATTTTTAAGGAATAGTGCTTTTAGAAGTATGTGAGGTTATCTGAGGGCAAGGACATTACGTATGAAAATACAGTGCCACTAATAAAATTGTCTGAGTTTGTGTTAATCAGCTGCAATGTGCTATTAAAATCACCTTTTGAAAAAAAAAAAAAATATATTCCTCTCTTCCTCTTTTGGACTGAAAACAGGAGGAGGTTGAATTCCTAGCAGTGGCGAAGGAGAACTGTTCTGAGTTAATTTTCATTACCTGCTTAATTACTAATACTTTCTGAAATAACATTTTAAGAGCTATTATTTGTCTGTCCTGTGCAATAAAAGCCACATGATCATACAATACTGTAGGGCACCTTGTGGTAAACTACATCGATGAACATACCGTAGCTATGTCCGTACGTTTCCTCTTGTAGAAGTGAAAGGGACTGTTTTACTGTCTCCCTACCTGTCTGTGGAACCATAAGAAGTAGGCTTCTGTACAGTGGAGCAAAGCAGTGGGCCAACCTACTTTCTTTGGGAATAAGATTTGGCTTTAAATCAAAATATATACAGTTTCTGCAAACATGTTGAGAGCTGGATTGGAACAAGATCCCAGTGCCCTGCTATAAAATAGGATTTTGCCACTAGTTTCTTGGGAGCAAGATTTATTCCTTAGTACAGAAAGCAGAGCTGTACTAGGATTCCTTATCTAATCTCTGCAAGATGTTACTGTCTGAGGGATGCTTCAGGGTGTCTCACACCTTGTCTAAGCTCCATGGACCCTCTAAATTTTGATGCTCAAGCTTTTAGTATATCTGAGACCATTAAAATTCAGCAGTATGCACCGTGTGAGAAAACAATATAAATGTGTTGTAAAGTAATCTTTATTCTTTCTCTGGGGAAATTTTCAGATATCTTAGGGTTCACAGGGGTGGGCTGCGCTGGATTAAGCTACGGCAATAAGGACGTTACTGCTTCCAAGTGTCCATGCAGGAAGGCATGAGAGACCAGCAGGTGTGTGGTGGAGAGGCAGAAGACAATGCCTCTCTCCTCAGCATCCTGCTGAGGACTGGTTAAACCCTGCAGCTAAATCCAGCAGACTGAGGGTAGTTTAAACTAATGCACTGAACTTGTGAACTTCAGTGTTCAGAGAGCCATTGCTTTTTTTGCATGTTGTTTCTACTCTCCTTGCTGTGGAGATGGTAATTGCTAAGAGGGTGGGTGTCCAAGAATGTAATATCTTAAGCTTCAGCACTTTAATCCCACAGAATAAGTCAGTGGGAACACTACGGGAGATCAGATCCACAGTTTAGAAACATCGGTAGGTTTGTTTCTTCTGCTCATAGGATCATGACTAAATGTTTATGTCCCTTTTGGGTCTGTTTGTTGTTGTTTTAATTTTCACACTGGATATATAACTTAGTGTGTAACTTTTTATGATTGCTTTCTCTTAAAACACATTCAGTGTATTTGCTATGAATACAAATGTACAATGCAGAAAATAAGTGCCATGGTAGACAACAAAACCTATCTGTCATTATTTATTCACTCAGCAAAGCTATAAAAACTGTTTACTACATAATAGACCAAAGTTATTCCTTTTGTTCCACCATTTATTTTAACTGAGTTATACCAGGGGTAAATGTGAACCAATAAATCTGTATAATGGCTCCTCACCTGCTAAGATGTAACACAATTCTAAAATTATTCAGATGTGTTTCGGTTGATGATACAGGACTTTGCTGTCTTTTACTGTGATTCTTTTATAACTGTCAGATCACGCTTTGTTTAGCTTCATGGAGCCAAACGATGATGGGTTTTATGTTACCGGTTCCATTGTTGTTATATATCTTTTTATGGTTGCTAGCTTGCTCATTAATACAAGATAAAATAAACCATGAAACTACAGCAACAGCTATACCAAAGATTAGATCGGAAAGGGAAAGGAGCCAAACCTTGAACTAAGACATCCTTCTCCACTCGAACGCAGTTGCAGCTGTGATCAGACTCAGAGAGGGAGCTGTTGCCCAAACATTATTTCAGCACTGTGTGTACTTTTGGAATATCCCAGGTATCTGCCTCTGAGATGGAGTCAGTACATGATGGCAAAGAGTTTAGAGGGAAGGATTGAGGAGTATGCAAGTATTAACGTAACAGACACTGTAGAAGAGCTTCTGATGCCAATTTATATTGTCTCTGTTTAGTGGAAAAATCAGAAAGGGGATCTATGCCAATGTGTTTGCAAATCCTGGCTGCAGTACATCCTATTCTTTTAGAGCCGGCTAGACACCAGCCATGTCCATGCAAGATACTGTGATTCATTTTCCTTCACTACTTGCTGGGAAGCAGGGATCCCTGATTTTATCTTCACCCCACACAGGAAATCAAGAATATCTTCCTTTTTCTCCATTAGAAAATTCTGCCAGTGTTCCTGATCCTTACGGACACCATCCTTGACATACTCTTTTTGTCTGAATTCTTGCCTAGGGTAATAGAGACTCCATGAAGCTGGAGTGGTATGTGGCAACCAAAAAACCCAACCAACCAACAAAAAAAAAATAAACAAAAATACCACTCAATAAGAATGACAAACTTTTCCTGAGGGAAATTTTCCCTTTCACAGGTTTTTCAGAATTTGTTTGGAAGACAAGAATGGCCGGTAGTCTATCAGGTACTGAATGAAATACCTAACTTAATTTTTGTAGACACCCACAGGTTAGTTCACTGAGGGTTATTTTATTATCATTTTCTTACTCTGCATATGGCACATAGCTTAATAAGTTAAATTTTTTTTCACAGAGTATTTTATTCAGAGATGGAGCCTCTTTCAGTGGTGAGTCTCCCCACTCAACTTTTGTGAAATTTTATGTAAATAAACTTAAGCTGAACTACCTGATCTAATACAGAGTGTAGTGCTAACAGTGTTATATGAACACCAAGCCAAATACAGAATTCCTCTGACTTGATAGTCCCCAGTGTTACTTTACACTTTCTAAACCATTGGACCTCAGGACCTATTAGTCAGTCCTTTTGAGTGCATAAAATTACAATGGGTTATCGAATCAAAGCCCAGATAGTCTGAAAAGCAGAAGTCGTCATAAATCTGACAGACCCAAGCCTCCAAACTATACTTCAAGGTATAACCTTACTGTAGATAATAAAATCTTACCAGGAATAAATAGGGCCCATTACTTCTTTTTTTTCCCCATTGTCAATATGAAATTCTGATGATAGTCACTTTATTGCTCTGCACGAAGCTGCATATATTATTTAACTAGTAAGAAAGATTTCCATCTATTCAGCTACATGGGCAGTTTTCATATGATAAAGTTTTATTCTGGCAGGGGAGTATTGTTGAGCTTTACTTTGGTTAAGCACGTTAAAAGAAATTCTATAATCTATGTGAGTCTGCATTGTAGAATTCTGGTTTGCCGCCTGGATAGTTATTTCCACTAAGGCTATCAATGCAAGAAACTTTTTCAGTAATCTTTAGCACATGTTTGCTATGTAAATCAAATTATAAGTAGAACTTAAACGCTTGCTAGAGCTTCTGAAAGTGTAGGTGTGAAATGGATTTGAAATCAATATTGGGACTAACTTACAGAGTGAAGAACTTTGCTGTCTTACAAAATCCTGTATATACAGCTGTAAATCTCCAGTTCATAGCACCTTCTGTTTAGTTCTCCTTGCCATTAAAATAATTTCATCATGTAGACACTACTATAAATACTACTTTGGTTTACTACCATACATTTTATGCTGTTAAAACTGACATCAAATATTAGTAAAAGATTGAAGTGAGATCAGTTTTCCGACAGAAGGATACTGGAGGGAAAAGATTTGTTGTATGCCATCCTACTATTGATAGCTGTCACGGCACCTATTTGTGGGTTTGGGTGGGGCAAGAGAACATAAAAGATTTTCATCCCAGGCACTTACTTAAGGTATGTTCTTGTCTCTTGGTAGAATCAATAGCATACAATTTTCCAATCTTTATTACAGTAAGGTAACACTGAGGCACTATGACAGTGAAAATGATAAGCAGGAAACGCTATTTCAGGAAACAAGGAGCTCCAAATACTTTCCCATAAGCTTCTAGGAGGCAGGACTCTTCACCCTTTTAAAATCCTATACCACATTCTGGAAAGAAAACACCGATAATGGGGGAGAATAGCTCATTTTAGTTCTGTTGAGCTCAAGGATCGGATTTGCCTTGACTGCAATGAGATACTTCTTGGTATATTTCATCAGATAGGCAGTTTTTTTCTAAAAGTTTGAGGAGTTCAAAGGCCTCTGTTCCGTTCTTTAATGTCATGGTAGGTGGGCATGGTGGGACAGCTCAATATTCTCAAGTCTGCTGGAGCTATGGACAAAATAGATTTGGTATATTATGAGTCCTTTTGAACTCTTTCCCTTGTTCTCTTCCAAAGTTACTGATAGTTCAGGAATCTGATATCTCTTTTCAGGATAGTCCCATTGTCACCAAGATCCTTGCGTACTTTGAGATAGACTGTGCTTACCTCCGTCAGATTGTCATCCCTCTCAGCATCGACCACGCTGCACCTTCTTTTCCATCATTCACTTTTCTACTTCCTCAGATCAGCCACGTAGCTTCATGGCTGCTTCTTCTCTGTATTGTCTTCAGCCCTCTTCTTGACCACCTCATTTCTTGGTTTCTCAATTGTGTTCTTGGATTTCTCTTTGTAGGCAGTTCTAGTAGTGCCCACTGCTTCTTTCTGCTGAGCCCTCACTGATCATGTCTCTGAACTTCTGGTAACACAGTATTTTCAGGCACTCCAGTGCAGCTCTTTGTTTTCCCACATGTGGTTGAGGGTTAAACTTTATTCTTTAAATGGTTACCAAGAAGTAAGGAGAATAATGATGAGTAACAAGCTCTATAAAACCAACAGCATAGTAAATTTTAACTGTTCATTGTATTAGAATAATGGGAATTATCATAAAGCCTTTAGTGCAAGAATGGTCTTTTGGTTTGTAAACACCTGTCACAGTAGGATCTCCCATCTCATGACTGTAGTGCTTTGACTTTTTCTCATTAAAAAATAATAATTTATGAAAATAACACAATCACTCAAGCTGAAGACTGAGAGTCCATGGAGAAATTCCTTTCAGAGACAGAATCTTAGCTAGTCAACATGCTCTCATCTTGTTTTTCTTCTTCTTGTTTGACATTCTCGTTTAGACTTTATCAGAATGAAATGAGAGTAAGGTAAAGTTCAGAAAGTTATTGCTGTATTTCTGAAATAGATGCTTATGTGTTGCTGTGGAATCTGTTTAGAGACCCGGCTTATGGCAATCTGCAACACTGACCAATGAATTGAGGTTTAGCAGAGCCTCCAATTTTTCTATAAATGTTGGCCATGTAGCAGAAAGTTAGCTTCCATACATATCCCTCTATTTTAGAATACAGAATGAGCAAGGACAAAAATACTTCAAGAATGAGCTTCGCTACAGATCATACTGATGAATTAACCACTTTGAACAGTGGTGAGGCTACACTGACCGCACTTCAGTTTCATCTTCTTCCCTGTGCTTTTCTAGAATGGGAATTAAAACTATTTTTAAAGAGCATAACAGCTGTGTCAAACGGAAGTTTTAGCATTTCCCCAAAACCTTGTGATTTCACTGAGAAAGTGGAAAGAAGAAAGAGAGGAAGAAAACCCTTCAAAATAATAAAGCACGTTTTAAAAGTTTGATTTCACCTCAGAAGAAATATCACAGGCAGCAATAACCAAAAGAGTCTGACTAACACAGTATTAATCAATGTGAAAGAAGACAGAAAGAAAACATCCAAAGAGAGAAATAAACTTAAGATCAAATATATCATTAGTCATCTTAGTTCTTGGAAGAGTCTCAAAGGCAATATTTTCTTCAAGAATTACTGGGAAAATGTAATGGAACATGTAGTCTTATTAACCTTCTTCAGGCTTTTCCTTTTTGATGTCAAAATCTGATAGTGCTGTGTCAGAAGCATCTATTACAGGCTTGTCCCCTTCAGTTCATGACTCCTGGGCATCAAATTTTATGTAATTTCATTTATTATCAGTAACAGCAGCAGAGACAAAATTCAAAGACAGCATACTCTTGGAACTCTGCCTTCCCAAACTTCAGGCATGCACTTAGTACTTGAGAACTACACATGTGATTTTTCTAGGGTCTGAATGAAGAGTACTGTAAAGGGGGTATTGCAGATGGTGAAGAAACAAGAAGTAAATATATATATGTATGTTGAAATTCCTTAGCTCGATCTCTGAAATTTGCCTAACTTACTTCTGCTGTAAGTTTTCTGTTCAGTGTCTTACAGTTCTCTTTTATTGGTACGTTTGTGGTTGTGTTACTGGCAAGCAGCTGTAGATGGAAATCCATAATCACATGAATGCTCAGGAAGCAGCTAAAGGCTGGAGCAACTACAGGTCTGGGAAATGGCCTTTACAATTACAAGGGAAGCAAGATGAACAAGGATGAAAGTAATCATGTCTCATCTGACCAATAAAATATAAAACAGACAAACTTGAAGAAAACCTCTTCTTTCTAGGTTGCAGAAGCCTAGGAAATCGAGGAAACAGATGCAATAGCATCTAATGCAGACTAGGAACAATTTCCATGAATGTAACTTAATTGTACTGTCTAAGTTAAGATAATTTGAAAAACAAAAATAGCTGGCACCTATGAAGCAGAAGAGTTAAGTGGCAGTTGCTATCCTTTCCAAAAGGGTCAGACAGGCAAGCATATGTCACTTACCAGACAGCATGCATTAACACAATCTGGATATGAGAAAACTTGTACTGCGCTGTAAAGCACATGTGCTCCTTATAGAGGTATACTCGTTCCCAGGTATTTCGCAGGCTTGTCTCTTGGAGCTGTGTCCTGGGTCTTCCTAGAGGATCAGGACTAAATCAGAACTGGAGCTCTGTGCTGGTGGTGTGGTGTTTGCTGTCCTCTATGGATTTGCCTTCCTTCTGGTGTGTAGATATATGAAGACTTTTACACAGACATTTTCTTTGAAGGCAACTTACAAAGTGAATAATAAGCACATTATATTTGGGAACACTGATATAAGGTGAATGAGAGCACTGAGTCCTTTCCATCCCCATACTGTATGTAGTGTTTACAGCAAGCAGTTTAAGTAACTTAAAGCATCTTAAATTCATTTATCATCTCATTCAGAAGCTGTAGTCTGTACAGCTCAATCCACATAAAAGTGGTCACAAACTGCTTTACCTCTTGCAGGACAGCCTCCATATGCTAGTCACATGAAGGGGCTTCACATTTTTCATTGATTTTTCAGCATTTTCCCTGTTCTCCCATAGAGAAGACCTTAATTTTGTAGCTGTGGATAGTTGTATGAATCTTTCATTTTAAAAAATAATTACTAGTTTTAAAAGATTAGTAAATCAAATTAAAACACACACACACACAAAACCACAAAGAGCAAAGACCATTGAATATTTTTCACACTGACTGTCAGCTAACTGCAACTATGAAGCATGTCTACTTGACAGACTCAAGCATCTGCTGATGCATCTAGTAAACTGGATTGTAATTAGTGTAAGGAGGCAAAAGCATGTGCAGAGACCTGTTCTAAAATCGTTTGACCTTGACCTGCAAACTAGTCATGACTAACAGAGAAAATCCTTTTTACCATTGAGCATATACGGCAAGTGAACAGTTAAGCAGAACACACATTTTTAGAAACCTTGTCTTGTGTCATCTTGGATTAGTATAGGTTTTTATGTCTGTTTGGACAACTAAATCTGGGAAGGCCACTCAGCAAAAGCACCTAATGTTTTGCACAAGGTTTTGTGGGAGAGGCAGCTTCACATTAAAGTGATATATTATTATTTTGTTGGAGAAGTTTTGTGATTACATTTGAATTTCTGAGCCACTGTAACTCCACAACTTTCCTGAAAGGTGAGATGGAGGAAAGAGAGTTTCACCCTTTAGCATAAGCATGATTTGGTCAAATGGGTTATGTCTACGTTAGCTTTTTAATTGGCATCAGAAGGACACTTTTGATGCAAGTCTCCCCAACTGTCCCTACATGCTGTGGTTTGGTTTGCATTGTGGGGCTGTCTCAGAGTATGTGAGCTGCTTTCTTTTGGGAGGAAACTAAGCTGGAAGATTTGCTCCAGAGGCATTCATAATATATTCCAGTTGTAAAGGAGCATTCGGTCAATGGAGTCAGACCAGGGCTAGTCCGAATTGAAAGCTGCAAAATGGGCATAATGCAGATGTGGGATCTCCAGTTACAAGTGTTGTGGTCCACGGAGCCACTCTTGCTGGTGTGCACAGCTGGATAAGGTAGGGATAACCCTTGTGATCTCAGGTGTGTGCAGCACATTCATGTGGGCAGAGGTTCCCCCTACTTCTGTCTGAGTAGTAGAAAATAATTTACTCTAGTATATGCTGGGACAAAGGGTACAGCATTAAAAGATGTGTGTAACCTAAGTAAAAGCAAGGAAGAATTACAGTATGGATAGTTCAAGGTACATTTCTAAAACACAAGTATGCGCTGGAGGGAGCTGCCTGTCCTGGTTTGACGTGGATGAATCATTCCAAGCACTGGAGGCATTTGCAGACACCTAATCCTGGATAGTCAGTTCAGCAGAATTAAGAGCTAGTTATTAAGTTTAATCACCAGTGTTTATAGAGCAGATTAGTGCTCTCGGATAGCATTGATGTAGATATCTGATATACCACCAGTGACGTACCAAGTGAGAAGTTGATTTCTCAAGGCTCATTATGTAATTAGTTCATATTTTTTACTGGGTGTTTTTTACTGTAATGTCTTCATATCAGCTGCAAAATCTGTAATGTAATTTTCACAGATAAATTATCAGAGTGCAGAAATTCTGCCATGTTAATTAAGTGTAAAAAATGTACTCATTGCATTTGTGAATATGCATGTCATTTCATACGAGGTTACTTGCAAATGTATTAAAAGAGTTTATATCTGAAAGTATATAATCGTGCTTTGGAAAACTTACAGTTGTTTTCACTATGTTCCTGTGTTTCTTTTTCTGTAAACATGTGTGGATGTGTTATACATGTGTCGAATAAATTATTTATTCATATGAGGATAAATTCTGCTACTCCCTCAAGCATCCAACTAGGAGCATATTGCAAAGGTAGTTCACCAAAATCAGATTAATTACTTATGGATTTGATGCCCTGATTCTTCTTCATTCTGTTGACTTGCTCAGCCCTTCCTTCCACCCGTTCTGCGGGTGGCAGTGGGGAGGGCTACCAAGCCATCTCATGGTCTCCTGCACAGCCTGCCATGCAGGCACCTCAGCAGAGGGGGGTCTTGGACACCTTCTCTACTCTTGTGGTTTTGGCATAGACCAGGTCAGGAGAGAAAATAAAAGTTTCTCCTTGCAACTTCTTACAATACAGAGGCTTTATTCATCCTCGCGGGCAACTTTGTTGTTAAACAGTCCAGTCCAGTTACTTGAAAATGTCCAGAGATAGTGCTCCCATCCCTGTGCTGCAATGCAGATGTACAGTATGGACACCACATATCCTGTGCCCATCTCTTTCTGCACTTTATTTGGAGAGGAGAAAGGGTGCGGCAGGGCAGAAAGGTAGCCTGTTATGAAGTGGTCTCTGACAAATCCCCTTGGGCTTGACCTCCAAGATGAATGTAATCATGTAGCTTATTTACTCTGAGTTAATAGAGTCAGTGTTTAACATTCATTGTATTTGATTAATGAAGGTTTTGCTGTTCCTTTGCTGAAGGAAAGGACAGATGTGTTTGTGGTCCACTGCTTCCACTTAAACAAACACGAAATCGAGTTTCAAATCTTACTCAAGGACATACTACGTCAAGGGGACAATATATAGCCTTCAATCTGAAATCAGCTGTCAGAAGCAGAAAGTACTATGTTTTTTTTAATCACAGGTGAGAAAGTAGCTGTCCTTGAGCATCTAACTTTCCATACCATTGAACACTGTCCAGTGTTCAGAGCCAGTGGGAAGAAGCAACAGCCCTGGAAACCCAAGGTTGGTTCAGCCTTTGTATTCTTCATGGTCATCAGCATAATATCCCACATCCCCTGCTTCAGGCTCCCTTTCAGGTGCTCAATGCCTACAGCAGATACTGTCTAATCTGAATGATAGCTACCACCTCATGTTTAGTTTGATGTGCAGCACTGACTCTCAGACGCTGCATGTAATTTACTGCTATTTACAGCAGCTCAGGTCCTGTATACCAAACATGCAAATGTATTAGTCTATTCTTCCCTTCATCTGCTTTATTTACTGATTTATTATTATTGTTATTTTCCACCGACTCCTGCAAAATGTCCATATTAAGGATAGAGCATGCATTTAAATCTTTAAAACTGAGATTGCTTTATATTGTATTAGCTGGCTTCGATTAGATGCCATTACCCTGTATACCTGCCTTTCACTCTCTAACTATCCACTGTTGCTGTTAGTACGTTGCTTGCTTTTGAATAGGAGACATGATACTGCTCAGTCACTCCCTGTAAATCTATCCTTTCGCCATAAGCACAGAAGTGGTCTTTGGACACTCAGGCTCATTTGCCCATTCAGGGCAAAATCAGAGCAAGAATAGCACAGTTGCTTACCATGAGATCTACTTAAAAGAAAGAATCTTGAATTGAAACAATTAACACATTGGTTTGTGAAAAAACAACAGGATGATGAAGAGGTATTTTAGTAAACAAGAAGCATACCTCAAAAGCAAAATCTCTTTTTCATCAGATGTGTAGAAGCTTAGTATTGTAGTGTAGAAGCTTAGTATTGTGATAAAATAAGTAGAAATATGCAGTGATTCATGTTGCTACTTGGCAGATATCCACATTGGCCACTCTTTAAAATCATATACAAGTGCTCTCTCCTATTTGTAGCTCATCTAGTAAATACAGAGATTGTCACTAAAGTAGTAGCTTCAACACTTTTGTTTAACTTGTTAGCTCTAATGCAAGCTTCTTGAACTTAAGAAGTTCTAAGTTTATTTACAAGAAAGCAGGCAGTATCCATGATAGTGCCACCACTGCTGACACTTCAGGGGATGGTGCACATAACAAAACATTTTTACATGGTTTCCAAGACAGATACTCTAGGGCTAGATATGCTGTGCTAGGAAATGGGTGTGTTACTGCTGCTAAAAAAATTTAACTGGAGGTGAAATTGCTTGGTATTTTTCATGTATTGCTACTAAGGAAAACTTGAAAAATAGCAGAAGGATGACTTCGTACAGGCTTGTGCTGGATGGAGTAACTTACTTTCTCGGCATAGATAGCCTACTAGTTTGTCTGGATAGTCAGGGCCCTACAACGGTGTTCATTTCTCACGTGCATTTGGAGACGTGACCACTTATCCACATCCAGTATTTCTAGGTCAAGAGACTGGGCAATTAAGTTACCTGAAGAGTTCCTATCAGTACCAGCTTTTGTCGGAGATTTTGACTGATACAGACTTCTATTGTTTGGTCTTAGCAGAATATTTTGCATGCGGTCATGTAAGGCTTATGTAGCATACAGCTTCCTCCACGGAGACGAAACCATCACTGGGATTTCCATTGTCATATATGGCTGTTGAAAGGAAGAACAACCTACAAAGCTTTGTCCTGTGATACAATGGCTTTTTTCCTCCTGAAAAGAAAAAAGATATAAAAGATTTTCCTAGGAAAAAAAAAGTATGACCTACATTCTAGATGCAACCAAGGGTTTTCACATCACTTTACAGCAAACGTGCTTAAAAAGTCTTACATTTATTTCAGTACAGTTGGGAACATGGGCTAAACATACAACCGTACTCTACAAATCATTCTGGTACTTACAAAGATCCTTATCATAAAGGAACCAGGTAGTGGACTTTCTGATTCCATCTTTCTTTTTAAAAAGCTGACTGTAACTAACATATCCAAAAATATCCTTGGTGCATTACATATCAAAGCCATCCACCAGCAGAAGAAACAGCCAAAAAATGCAAAACATTATATGCAGCTTCATTTTCGTCAAGAATTTGAATGTGGCAAACATATTTACAGCTGCATCTTCCCACACACCATCAGAATAGCTTTTGAGGAGGCCAGATTTTCAGACAAATTCAGGCTACCAAGTTATCAGAGGCAGTCATACTGAAGTTATAGTTTCTGGTGTTAATTATTAAAATAAATGGAATAGATGCACCATTAAATATACCAGCAAAAGGTGGACATACAGATACACAAATACTCTGGAATCTTCCAGTGATCAGAATCTGGATGAAATTGAAGAAAATGTCTGACAGAATGGGAAAAATTAAAGAATTGACAGAAGTATTCATGGCAAGGTGGAGGGAAAAAAGTTCTTGCCCAGTGTCTGGATACTGAAATTGTACGTGTGAGCTCCCTGTGTTTGGTGCAATTATTTTGGATCCTACTTGTTCAAGACATGTAATTGTGACTCTACCTCACACATAAAAATTTGGAAGAATACAAAGAAACTGAAAATACTTTTTACACTTTATTCAGCAATACTTTTCAAGATGCTCATTTTCCTCCTCTAAGGTATATGAAAAATAGTGATGAGGAATTACATCCTATGAAGTGTCAATAAAAAATGATAGAGCATTGAAATTGATTATTGAGAATCATTTGCTATTTACAGGTTATTCAGAGCAATATATGTTTTGTACAATTTTTAAAGATGATAATAGGACAGCGTTTGAAGCAGAAACCTAACACAATACCAAAATCATCACTCTGCATGTGTGAATTTGTGTGCATTTCTTTATTTGTTCTAAAAGGCTGTATTTACCAGGTATTGCATTGCTGAGAAGCAGTCTGACCTGTAATTTCTATACATTGCCAAAGCAAATTCTTTACAGGAAATCCAGCACATGCATAAACCACCATTTTCTGGAACATGTAATAGACAAAATACATGGTATTCCTACTTCAGCCTACTTCTCTACTGACAACTTGGGATTTATCCAGCTGTGGTGGCACCTTTATTCTGCTCTGTTCTTTCTAATTTTTAGCGGTGAATCCCAACAGAAAGTTAGTGGTAGGGATATGAGAGACACATATTGTACGAAGTAATATGCTGACGAATATGGTAAACAGCTTTCTATGCTAAATATGCTTAGGCCTGGTTACCGTACTAGAACATTGGTTGACATTCATTATACAGAAGTATTGGAGGTGATCAGTTTGCCCAGGTGCTTGAAATTAACTGTATATCTTGAAACTGCACAGAAACAATTAGCAAACATTCATTTTTAGGGATTCCTGCTGATTGTCAATCTGCATGACCGCTGAGAAACGTCTGTTCTTGGACATAGATGCTACTACAGCCATTGTTTTGTTTCTGGTAGAAGAATATCACATCTTTTCTGAATCTGCTGGCAATAATCTTATTTTACCAGAATGCTAGATTCCAGAAGTCCATAACAGGGTTCCCAACTGCTTTTAGTGTTTAGAGCACTGCTGGCCATCCAGACCCGTCCTCTACCCAGCAGCTTTTATCACAGCCTGTGGAATACTAGAATGACCCGAACCAAAAAGATGGGTTCGTCTGAATCTTTTGTCACCTACTGCGTTGCCACAGCAGTACATGCTGCAGACATCATGTATCTCTTGCTGGAACTGTGGAATAACTCAAATGTACTTATGAAGGCATATTAGTCTTTAAGTAGTAAAACCCAGAAGCAGTGCTGAATCGAAGTCACTTACACATTATTCTGGTCCTACGTATCTCGTCTTAGGAAAATAGGACCAGAATCAAGTTCATTTCCCTGGTATGGTAGACAAGATGTTGTCTGATCTCTTCCCTGATTATTACTCTTGTCCCTATTGTGCCTAATATGCTATACTTGTGCTTGCATAGAATCATAGAATCATAGAATTGTTAAGGTTGGAAGGGACCTTTAAGATCATCAAGTCCAACCATTAACCTAACCTGACAAAACCACTTCTAAACCATATCCCCAAGTGCCACGTCTACCCTTTTTTTAAACACCTCCAGGGATGGTGAATCCACCACCTCCCTGGGCAGTCTATTCCAATGTTGGATAACCCTTTCAGTGAAAAAATTTTTCCTAATATCCAACCTAAACATGTCTTACTGAGGTAGAATTCTTTAAAGCTTTCTTGAGAATCTTTACTGATACATCAGTGCTCAATACATGTTTTGCTCTGTAAGTCCCATATGCAGCAACTATCTCAACCTCACGAGAAAGAGAAAAGAACATAATTTTGCCACCTGCATAGAACATGTTGAATCTGAGAGGGTTATATAGCACACGTATTTCTTCAGGTGGCTTGAAGACAGGAAAATCCAGTGCAGGATGATTTTCATGTTTACATTTTGAATAGTGTACTGGGCCTGTTCAGTGTTCCAGAGGCTGGTATGCGAATCAGGTCCTGTGAGGCAAAAATCCTAAAAGAAGCTGCTTAAAGTAAATTTTTATTATGGCTAGTGTTTCTCTTGACAGGAGCTTGATTTTGAACCTAAGGACATCCTATGTTAAAGCAGAGGTTAATTGTCAGCCTGTCACATCAGCATGTGCCGCAGAAGGCACTGCAAGAACTGATTGAGATGGGCACTATGTGGCTCCAGACCCACAGTACATTCACAAAGTGCCTGACAGATATGTGTGTAGGGTGGAAAGAGGTCAGGTGTCTTGTAAGTGTTTTAATAGCTCTGTGGTCTGGAGAAACTTGTTGGTTCATCTGGTTTTTAGTTCCAGTTAGTCTTTTTTTAACTGAATTATGAGGTATGAGAATATTCTGGTGTATGACCTGCTTTTCAGTCTCGTGGAAGACAAAATATCCTAACAGGTATGGCCAGCATGACCTTAGTGCTTGGGCATGAAATGGGCAATTAAAGTAAGTAAACTATAAAATATTCATAGCACATGATACTGTTGTGATTTTCTGGCAGATTGATTGCTTCAGTCAGGCTGAGGGGACTGGCTGCCAAGAATTTATATTGGCTAGCGAAAAGCACTCATAGTAATAGTTCCTTCTGGTAAAAATGACAAAAAGCTGGAGGTCAAAGCGCATAAAACAACAAGTGAAATAAAAATGACTCTGTTGTGACTCTATTCTGTCCTAGGCAAGAGCAGCTAGTCCAGCATGCTAAAACACCTGGCAGATGGCTGGTTGCTTTGCCCTGCACAAAACTACATTAAGACCAGGGAAAAAAGCTCTTCTTTTAAAATGAATTCCTGATAAGGAAGTACTGCCAGAAAGGTTATAAGGTTACGGTAAAAGCTACTTCACAGAACTTGTCCTCACTAAAGAGTTAGTTTAAATTGCATACATTCAAGCTAATGCCCCTCAAGTTAATGTGGTTTGAATGAGGAAAGCCACCCTGTGAATTAACACTACAGCAATATAGAGTAGCTGTTAGTAGCTGATGTGGTGTGTCTCCTGAGCTGATTTCCTCTGATGGGCCAGCTAACTCCAGTTAAAAGTGTAACTATTCTTGAATGAGAGTTGCTGGGGTTTTGGTGGGTATTTTTTTAATGAACAAGACCTGAGTTATCAACAGCATGTAAGTTGACTGAAGCTAACTCTGCAGTGAAAAAAAGTCACACACATCTTAGTGATCTAGTGCTTTCAGATAAGTCAGTGACAAACAAGACAGAGCTGCTGATATGTAGACTGGAGAATCCAACCAATGGTGAAAGGCATGGAGCTGAAATAACTGAAGCCCTCTGATTTTGAAAAGCATTGAATATCCTGCCTCCCTGGAAGATCTTGGCTTTTAACTTTGTTTGGAGATCAGATCGCTTATTTTGTTCTCTAGAGTACAGCTTTCTTGAAGCTGTTGGCTTGAAGACCTGACAACATTGTGTTTTCTGGCTGAGAAGTACCAAGAGCTCTGAAGAAGTCTCAGGCTCCCATATACCTCTCTTCAAGAGTCCCGTAAAGTCTCCATGCAGTCCCCAGCCCCCTTTGCAGGCTGGGACAGGTATTGTCTCTGCCTGTGGCCAGAGACAGATCTTGGGTAGGATGTTCCCACTGACATTTGCATGTTTCTTCCTTTTGCTGAGGGGTTTTACACTGGGAAAATTAGCAAACAGGACTTAATCCTCTCACTGAAGTTGACAGGAGTTTTGCTCAAGTAAAGCGAGATGGCACAGCTTCAGTTTTGCAGATAGGCTTGTGCTTATATTAGAGCCAAGGAAAAGATATGCTTAAATAACAGAATGGCTGTCACAAAACTGACAAAAGACAGTCAGGAGTATGACACAAAGGAGGAACTAGCAAGTGAGCTATTAGTTACCACTATAAAAGTACGAAACAAGGGCATTGCTGAGGCATTGAAGGACAGAGTGTTACTTCGCATTTCTTTCTCTGCCAATATTTGTTACAATCTTGGTGGCTACTGAGGAGTAGTAGTTGAGGAATATTTAAATTCTCTTTAAAAATCATGTATGAAATTATATAAATTGAAAAATATTTGCCTGTGAAGATGGAATACCTCATTTGAATGCAGTCGTGTCTCTAGAGAAAATACTGTTAGGCAGTTGTTTGAAATGTGTATCATTTTGCTCGATAGCTACTCAAGTCTGACAGTCAAAAACAAGTTTACAAGCAGATTAAGGGCACTGCTTTATAAATTAGATTTGAAATGGATGTGAAAAGGACAGAAGGGAACCTCCCTTGTTGAATTTCCGTGTTCAACTTAATCCAAGACAGGCCAAGTTTCCACATCAGTTCAGATCAAAGAGAGGATCATAAGCTTCTTTTTGTAATGACTAGATACCCAGGCTATTTCATGTGCAAGGTCAGAAGCTAATTTCCTTCTTTCTGAAATACTGAGGAGCTGTGTCTGTGCTTCAGACAACATGGGGACCACAGCTTGCTTTAATCCAGCTAGTGATTTAGGCTTTCATTTCCTTGTTCTCCCTTTTCTTTTGTATGTCTTCAAAAATTAAGTAACCACAGTTGTATTTTATGTCCTTTAAAAAACTGGCACAGTTTTGTGTGAGTGTCAAAAATCTAGGAGGAAGAGAAAGACAGCCAAAGCTAATCACTAAGGTCTAACAGTTTTTCCTTTTGTCACTATTTCAGTCGAACACAAGGGCTTTTTGTTTGTTTCAGGAGATTTATTTTCTTTTTGGATCAAAACACTTTTACTTCGAAAGCTCTAACATTATACTATGTAAAAGTCCCTTATACCAACACAGTGTGTTCCCCATCCCATTCAGGTACAATGCTGTTAGTTTAGGCAATTTCATGTTGGTACACTCTGGCCCACTGGTCGAGCTGCTTTCACAGGTGCAATTGTCAGTTGTGTGCATGAATACCTTACATCCTGATCTTAGATATTCAGAGCTGAGCTTTGGTCAGCAATGCATGAGCAGATCTGATGCAGCAGCAGTAAACCCAAGAGAAATGTTTCCACTTGCACTTTGCTTTGCTGGGGCTAGAATTTGAGCTACGAAATGTTGCTTGACCTTCGGGTGATGATCCTTTGATGTACTTACTCACAAGAGTAAAAACTGGGAAAATTACAATTGTCCTCCAGTTCTGTTTTACTATTTGTAGCTGTGGAGCTAGCACGCTGGCAGAGACTTTATTGTTGGTCACTTTGTGATTTATTTCTTCTAGTTAGTGCTTAGTTAGGTAATAGAATGGTTTTATCAGTGTTAGAGCCTTGTTTTAGAGAGTGAAAAACATATTTGGGTTGATGAGGTCTACAAAACATCTGCTACCTTTTGGCAGTGATATGGTAACCTATTTGACAGATTTCTATCCCCAGTGCAGAGCAAATACTGTGCAAATTGCAACTGAAGGCCCAGATCAGATTGTATGACGACCTCAATATAATTTGAAGTTCCTCATGCACAGTGGGTACAGCTGATAAACCCCCCTGTTGATGATTGTGCACTAAAACACACAGAATCGATACACTGTGTAGCAAGAAGCTGGTGCTACAACCGTTGTCCACAAGTGCACTTGTTATGTACCTTGAATATCCTGATGCTGAGGGACTATAAATATAGGTGGTACAGTCCTGGAGATCTCAGATCTCATCTCACTTGTACTCAGTATCCTTTGGTATCAGCTATTGCTCCCCTGGAAGGCTCAAATTTCTTCCCATTTTTTAAGGAATCAAGTTTTAGTTATTTCTTTCTGTATTTCAGGACACATGAAACTAGATGACTTTAATCTGGCAATTGCAGACAAAAGAGAGTGAATTTTCAGTACCTCCTTACCCTGTTGTCTGTTGTCTCTTTTAAGAACTTCCTCTTCTCATGAGTTGTTGTCTAGGAAGGAAGGCAGCTCCTGTAATTTGGAGTAGTGGAAATTGAGAACATGAAACCCTAGGGCAAGTAATTCTCCAGCATCGTTTTCTGGTCTGGAAGAAGGAAGGGCTCTAGTGCTCTGCTCTAAGCCTCTGGTTTTTTCAAATACATTTACCTGTTGAAACACAAGATGGATTTCTGTGCCAGGTCTTTTAGACTATTTTTTTCTCCTCTTTGTGAAACAGATACTTCTGTATCACATTTCACCTGTTTTGTAAGAATTACCACTGGTTGGTAGGACAATCTCATTATCATTTCAGAGTTCTTTCACGAAGTTCCTTATGTTACTTATTGATCTTCTGCAGGTGACTGCTGTAATTTGGAAGCATGGCAAAGTGGCAAAAGGTTCAGTTGCTTTATATCTGTTCTTGCAGGGCTACAACTTATGTATCATTTTGAGGGCAGGAGCTCTCAATGTTCTTTTTAGCATTTTATGGAAATTTAGCAAGCCAGTAGAGTAAAATCAATTAACATGTAAACTTTTTTCTTTTACAAAACTGATTACAAGAGACTACTACAATCAACAAATCAAATTTGCAGTGGGAGTCACATCGATTTTTCTTAGTTGATTAAATCGATCTTTTAATGAATTAGTATCTGCGTGAAATTAAATCAACAACATCCAGTTGTAGGTGGAAGGAAGATTCAAATCAAGAAGTTGTGCTGCACAGCCACAGAAGTGCAAGGGATTTAACTAACTCTGCAGCCCTTTAAGGCACAGCTGTGCCAATCAGATTTGCTCCATGAGTTACTTTTTTTCTTTTTTTTTTTTCCTACTTGTTCTGCTGTACAGAAGGTGGGACTCCCAATGCCTTATTGGATGCGGAAGGGAAGGTTGTCAACAAGGATGAGGAGAAGGCTGAGGTACTTAATGCCTTCTTTGCCTCAGTCTTTAATAGTAAGACCAGTCATCCTCAGGGTATTCAGCCCCCGGAGCTGGAAGACAGGGATGAAGAGCAGAATAAACCCCCCATAATCCAAGAGGAAGCAGTTAGTGACCTGCTACACCAACTGGACAGCCACAAGTCTATGGGCCCAGATGGGATCCACCCAAGACTGCTGAGGGAGCTGGC
>VYXH01000055.1:159408-221612 GCA_013397275.1 Burhinus bistriatus | reverse complement strand
TTTTTTTTTTTTCTCCTGTGCATTTTTAAATTGAAGGTAATATTTCAAATGTAGGTTAGTTGTTTTGACCCTTACACTGCCCCCAGCTTTCAAGGGAGTGATGTCACTCGGTTCAGTGCAAAGACCAAGTGTACCACAGAGTGCTTTGCTATTTGTTGACAAATAAGAATGTGTGGTTTCATAGTGAGAACTCAAGGAAGGTCAGTCCTTGGCTTCATTCAGCAACAAAGGATTGTCCCCATTGGAAGGAAGGAAAGAGTAACTTGTGTTGGGCTTACATAAATTTGATGTACAGAATAATCTCTCTGAAGCTAATATATACATGTAGGATGCAATTAAAAATAAATACCAGCATAAATTGAATAACTTATGACTAGTTGAAGGGTATTACATATAGTTTGATTAGATATGTTGTGGTAGGATTTACTTTAATGCAGTGAAGTGTTCATTGAGCTTCTAATATGTAATCACTTTTTCTACATGCACAGTGGTACAAATGACCTTTCAAAGTTTTGTGAAAACATGCTCTTCTTTTAAGGTTGAATAGTATCCATGATAGAAAACTTAAAAGAGAACAAACAAATACATAGACTGGAATACAGGGCCTACAAGAAAGCTGGACAGGGACTTTTTACAAGGGCATGTAGTGATAGGACGAGAGAGGGTAGCTTCAAACTGGAAGAGGGTAGATTTAGATCAGATCTCAGGAAGAAATTTTTCGCTATGAGGGTGGTGAGACACTGGAACAGGTTGCCCAGGGAAGCTGTGGAGACTCCATCCCTGGCAGTGTTCAAGGCCAGGTTGGATGAGGCTTTGAGCAATCTGGTCTAGTAGGAGGTGTCCTTGCCCATGGCAAGGGGGTCGGAACTAGATGATCTTTAAGGTCCCTTCCAACCTAAACCATTCTATGATTCTATGACACTATGAAACACCAGAACCAGAACGTTCATGAAAATACAGAGTTGCAGATACAGATACTCAAGTGTATTCATTGTGTCAAGCTTGCAATGATTTTCGAGCAAATGAACAAATCTATGATCAATAACACACACAAAGAGAACAGACATCAGTTCTTCAGATGCATTTTTGAAGGATAACAGGAAATGCTGTGGAATTTTCAGAGGTAAAAGATATTGCTAAGTGTGCTATTTTTTCCTTTATTCTTATTTCTATACATGGATCATGTTCACATTTACTGTACATCTTACACATGTTATGTTTTTCAGGAAAGCATCTACTTGCCTTGGTTGTCTTGCCACTTTTCATTAGTAGTAAAGTAGCAATATTTCTTGGTATTTCATTTTATGGTTTTCTTCTTTCAATAGTAATCTCTTATGAGAAAGCAATTAGGAAAAAAGCTAACAGTGTTCATCTACCCTGTATGGATTAAAATTAGTCTTTACAAATGGGAATGGTCAATAGTTTTATAGAAAACAAGTCTACGTGTGTAATAATGAACTGTTGATTAAGTGACTTATTATAAAATTGTGCAGTCCTTATTTTTTAAGATTATTTCGTGGTTCAGAAACTGATACACATTTTAATTAGTGCTTCCATTAGAATTTACACTGTCACATTTGTGAGATGCTCCAGCAAGGGGCAGTGCAGGACACAGAAAGAGGTCTTCACAGTAAATCAACTGCTCCCTAGAGAGGTTTGAATTATATTTATTTCAGTTATTCTTCGTGTTTGTTTGTCATAGAAGTTCAAGCAAATGAAATGAATTTTAAGTTGAGCAAACACTCTTTTCTTATTGGTCTATATGTAATATATGCAAGGACAAAAACCTCCTTAAAGGCAATTAATGACTGTATACCATGCTTAGCATTTTTAATATATATTAAGTGTGTCTAAGACAATGGAACACAAGATCAGGGCTGCAGGATCAGACCTGTAGTTTACTTTTTGCCTTTTAAAAAACAGCTATGTGAAAATTTTTTAATATTCTTGCAGATAGATGAAATTAATCACACATCCTGTGTATACATCCTGCTACAAGCAGAAGACAGGCAGTAATTTCAAGCCTTATGCAAGTCAATAGAAAACATCAATCATCAGATCAAAACTTCATTCAGAATCATTTATTGAACCAAAGAAGACCTGCAAAGGAATTTTCATTGTATACAGCTATTTTCTATAATGGAAAGAATTTCAACCTCGTTCTTACCCCTTGCAACCTGGTTATGTCAGTGGGGCAAAACAGGCCATAAAAGAGGGCAAAAGTTGTCCCGGCATGTTTTGCACCTTTGTTTACATTTACCTCCTGATTTTCTTAGAGCACTAATTAGCCTGATGACTGCTAGTGAATTTTTAAAAATAGGTGTCATAGAATCCCAACTGTATTTCTCCATTAAATTCTGAGTTTGGCAAAGCCGTTTTTAAAAAGTGGCAACCTATTTGCTAATGGTGCAGCAGTATATGAAATGTCATCAGATTGAAAAGATGGAACAGAAAAATATAAGCTTGTTCTGAGGTAAATTGGACATCCTGTTCGTAAAAGCTTGGATAAATTCACCTTGTCAGAACCAGTAATGTCCCTGACCTGGGAATCTAATTCTAGCTGTCTCCTATATATTTAGTGATACTTTTTTTACTTCATTTTACTGTATGAATTAGATTTTGCAAGGATTCTGCCTTCCTCCAGTTTGAGTGAGCCTTATCTTTTTCTAACCCAGGACGTTGCATTTTCCATTTGAGAAATGCAAGTGAATGGGCTGATGTGAGTTTAGGGTAGTTCTAGAAGTGACAAACCCAGGTACCTATGTTTATGAGGATGTGCAAACTACTTTAAAACATTTGGGTTTTGTACACCAATTGTTTGGAAATTTAAAATAAGAATAATTAGTCTGTCATGACTAGCTGTGTGTTAACCATACCCAGCCTCTGGTTCCTCATTATACTTCACCTGTTGCAATTAAATGCTTCGCAACCTTTAGGTTTTAATAAGAAGCGTGAGTGTCCTCAGTGGGCTGGGTTTTAGTCCTGAGTGTTGGTACAATAGGTTTGTACCCTCTTCCATAGTCAGCAATGGGTTGAGGGCCCTTTCTAGTAGCAGAGCATTAACACCACTCAGTGCTTTTGACCCCAAAAAGGAAAAAAATAACAAAAGTCAATTCAACTTATTCTCAGCATTGTGTCAGATCACTAACACTTCATATTTAAATAGATTTTGAAGATCAGTTAATAATAAAGCCTTAATGGACTCAGTTAGGCAAGCTCAAGGCCTTCGCTGTGCTTGTACAAAGAAGCTGTCTCACTCCCACAGGTTTTATTAAAATAAAACACGGCCTGCAGTGGAGCTGACAGCTGAGCAGTTGGGTTACAAATCAGACCGTGATGGTAGGGCAGGCCGAATGAATATCGCCATTCGCCTTGTCAAGGCGGGGTGAAAAACAAGGCTTGATGAATAGCGGAGTTTGGCCTACACAGAGCAAGGACGCAAGAGCCGCAGGAGGGGCCCTGGGCCGGCAGTACCTACAAAAAGACACGTGGTGGCATGTTAATTTTTACATCGTGTGGGTGTGAAGCTTTCATTAACAAAAATATTCTGGAAGTTGAATTATGGCTATCCAAAATGAGAGGTGTTTAGTTACGATCTGTAAGAGTGACAAGCAGTCACTGTAAACAGAGTTGAACCAAGACCATCAGCTTTTTCTCCTGGTACGTGAGTTGATGGGGTAATGACAGCCTGTCTGGATGACAGCAGCGTATGGAGTTAAAACCAGAAGGATGATTTTAACCAACAGTCTTTTGCTATGATCACTTGATGCTGATAAACTGAGTTCTCAGCACCTATTTCGATCTAGTGATCAGTGATCCCTTTGAGTGATTTTTAGCACGTAATTCTGGCTCTCCAGGGAATGCACTTCTCCACAGCCTTGCGTGGCAAATGTAATTGGCACGGTAGTAATGGTATCTTCCAATTTTGCTTTCCCATCTTGATACGGGCCCACAGAATCTGCTCTGGTATAACATTTTGGGCACTCAAAGTCTGAGAAGTAATACCTATTTTTCAGAAGACAGATTTTTTAATTTATTGTCAGGAATAGCCCACAACGATTTTCCAGATCAAGATGCTTCAGGTACAGAACTGCATCTCTTCACAGCAGTAGTAATGTTGTCAGTGAACATAAGAGCAGATCCAAGTTAAAATAAAGGTATTGGCACTGTGTAGTATGATTTGGGTTTTTTCTTTTTTAATTAAGGTTATGGTAAAGCTACATAATTATTGCTTTCATAGAGAAGAAAAAAGATCAATGTGTACTATAGAGGAGATCAAGAAAATAATCTGTCTTAAGAAGCTATAAAGGCATATTAATTTTTAAAAAATGAGCAGCGGTGGAGAACAGTAGTTGAATTCCAAAGAGAAGTAACAAGAGTCACTGCAGAAGACTGCAAGAGGTGTACGCTAGTGGCCCTGATTTCCCTAAGTTTTGGCATTTACAGTGGCCATGAGCAAATTAAAATGCAAATGCATAGTTCTGCCTGACAAGAGGATGGCGAACGCCAGTCTCGGCTGTGGGTTAGTGCCGCAAGCCGCTAATCCAGGGCACACACCCAGCAGACCGACAGCACTGGGGGAACACCTTCACCACAGTGCACTCTGTAGTCCTGCGGACAAGACACTGTCAAACCTCTTAGGCTTCAAATCAGATCAGCCAGTTTTGTCTTGGTTTGCAGCCAAAGCATGTACTGTCTGTCACCTCTGTTTTCATGTTTTCCAGTGCCCTTGTAAATTGGCAAACATACTGAAAATATCTACAGTCCTCTGTTCCTCAGAAGAATGCTTTCAGTATCAACACCTTATGAAGAAAAAAACCCCAGTCTCCAAGGTGGTTTTTGACTCCCTCCATCTGGCTGCCCTCTTAGTAGAGCAGGGAGGTGTTTTAATAATATTTTAACAGCAGGAGTATTCTACAGATATTTTAAAGGTAAAGCAATATGTAGAAACATTGAGTGAGCAGTGTCCCTTTAGCTAGTACACTGTTACAGCCTTTCCAGCATGTTCTTATTAAAAATCATTGTATTAAGAAGACTCTAGTTGAATAGGTTAGAGGTATTATTATGTTGTCTTGTACATATACATGTACATGTATATCTATCCACCTATCCTCTAAACAAAGTAACTGCTGTATAATAATAGTTTATTTGTGCCTAAGATACTGTAATGTAAGATGAACGGAATTTCGTTCTGGGTGAATTTCACTGAATATATTTGAATACACTTCAACAATTCAAATGTGGTATAAAAATATTTTATTATAAAACTGATCAGAAATAATATATTTTTGTTCTTTTTGATCCATTTAATTCATGAAAAAAACTAAACATGAATAACTTCATCCCCTTCAACAGTATCTACTCACAGGAAGCAAGTTGCACGTATGCATTGGTCTTTTTAGGATTAGATGTAAGAGCAAAAAAGGGGACGTGTTGCAGTTGCTAGGTGACATTCCACTCAAACATATAACATCATACTGTAAATAAACACAGAAAGATATGGCTCTGTCCAACTGCAGGGGCTGTTAAATGAAATCATCCTCATCTGTGGGGAAGCTTGTGGAAAAATTTAGTTTGAATGTTGAAAGGAGTTGAAAGTAGGAAACAATGCATTTAAAGCCTGTAGAGGTTGATACTTAGTGAAATGTAGGTCAGCCAGATTACACCATACAGTCTCAGCTGCTGTGTTTTGTCATCTGCCTGTAATAAGAAGAACCAACGTAGGTAGCAGATATACTAGAGAGAAGCATATTTTTCTCCTAAGGAGAAAAGATTGATTGATAGGACAGTGACTGTGCCGAATTTGAGCGTGATGTTGATGCCAAGCTCCAAAAAACGAGGAATAGCGAGGGACACAGATCAGTGGGGGAATGGTCAGCACAGCACAGATTTCTTTTCTGAAAAATCCTTCATTCAGGAAACTGATTTTCTTTGATGTAGAGAAAAATGCAGAAGGATCAGGAGGTAAAAAAACCAAAATACAGCAAAAGCAACCAGCCAAACAAGCCTTCTTCCCCCAATGTGATCTCTGCTTCCAAGCGCTGAGTCTCTCACGTGCTGTTAGAATATGTTAGTTCTCTGACTCCATCAGGCTCTGTGTCAATACCCACACACAGCATCTTCCTTCTCTCAGAGGTTCATTTGTAATTTTCCTCAATAAAGTAGGTGGACACCACCAAGGATAACACAGCAGCTGATAGGTGCTATTTTATATTGTGCTATCTTAGGTGTAATGTTTCCCATCAGCAAAAGCATTTAAGTCATAAATAAATTAGAAAGGTTGTAATTAAAATGTTTCTGAAGTTATATTAGAACTAATTAATTTGTGATTACAGTTGCTGAAAATGTAATTCTCTTTTTCTTTATTGAATGCTGCCATTTTTCTGAAACATGACAGTTAAACATGTTAAATCCTATTAGATAGTTTATTTATCACTCTTTGGGGATTTTTTTTTATTTTTTTTTTAGTGGGTGGGGAGTTGTATGTGTACTTACTAATAAAAGTCACTCCTTAAGACCAAATGAGCACCAAACCACTCAACGTTTTTAGAGTCTCACAGGATTCACTTAATTTTTCTCATGTAGCTTTCTACAAGTCACATATATCTTTTGGTGATAATTATTCAATAAGAATGCAGTAGCTGAATCTGTGTTTAAAAAGGTAACCTGCTTGCTCTGTTCCTCCAAACAGTGTGGGAAATGCTGATGCTTATCTCAGGGAAGGAACTTAAATGGTGTTCACGTGGGTTCACATGAGTCTAGAAGTCTGAAGGAGGGAGATATTGGACATAATGAAATATGTGGTGCAGGTGGAACGGAACATGTTGCTAGAGATGGTGCTGAATATTCTTACAGTAAACTAATAGGTAAAGAAGAGCTCAAGAGGGACTGATTTTCAAGGGGAGAGAACTTACAGTGGTATGAGATGGTTTCTAAGACCCAGGCTGTGCAGTCAGCGCTTTCAGGGCCACAGGCTTTCTCAGGCATAAAAAGCAACAAGTTTATGACCCCACAGGCACCAGCATATACTTCACAGACCTTCTCTGGACCTTCACAGGATGTCGCATGCAGAGTCTTGTGTTCCTCTGTCTTCATTAATGACAGCACCTACTGTGTCATTGGCAAGCAGGCTGAGTTGATTAAATGGTATGTTTAAAGGTAGTATTTCACCTTCAGTTTTGCTGTTAGCCTTCCTGGGAGTGGGTAACAATGCACCTGTCTGTCATCTTCTCTGCTAACAAATTATTCTCCCCTAGGCAGCTTTTTTCTCCTTGTCCCTGTGGGAAAGGAGCTAAGGGAGACAGCTTTGGCCCCCGTCTCTTTGCTGGTACAATGTACCCCCCCGTTGTTGGCAGCTCATGTGAGCTGGAGGCAAGAGGATGGGCTAGAGACAGGTTCCTGCTGTCAGACTCGGGGCCGCACTGTAAGGCATTTCTTACAGTTCCCTCTGTGTAGTCAGGCTGCAGGAGTCACCACCACTGCTGCCAAATGTGTGAGTGTTGTGTGAGAGGCGTATTTGGCAACTCTTTCAGCTTAAACAAAAGGGGTTTTCCTGCTGCAAATAGACCCAAGTAAAGGTAAGCACATGATGATGGTACTGATTCACACCACAGGCAATTCATAAGCTTGTCCTTGAAATGGGCATTTCTTCAGTAGAAAATCATGGTATCTAGTCTGTGCGTTACCTCCAGGGACTGAAACAAGTTATTAATTCATTATGCATCTATGAGATTCGTTATTCATCTTCTAATGTGTCTGAGGAGTCAAAATGCTGATTTACTTAGATGAAGTCTTGAGGTATTAAAGCTCCTATTACAGCGTACTTCAGTTACAATGAACTTAATGGTCTTATAGGATCTACTACTAACAAAAACATCTGTTTTAACGCCTCCTTTTATTTTGCGTATCATGAGATTCATAGGGAATAAAACTGCACAGAGATTTTCACTGGTTGGAAGGTTGTAAAGGTACTCAAATAATCAAGAATCACATGGCTGTTGCAGATTATTTAGTGATGTTTCTAATAGACTACTCCACTGTTTTGTATTTACCTACTTCAGGCACTTCAGGACTAATTGTGTCAAATAAACATAGTTTTTTTCTTCACTTGATACGGTATATTAGAGTCATAGACCTGAAAAGGACCACAAGAAGCCACGTAGACAATTCCCTCATCCTGTGTCAGGTTCAATTTAATAGAGGTTTGAAAACTTAAGGAACAGTTTAGGCAGCAATAGAAATGCTGTCAGCAGAACTCTAGGTAGTCTTTCCAAGACCTTCAGGATGTTTTATCCGAAGAAATTTTTTCCTTGGTTCCAACCTAAATCTTCCTTGCTGTGCTCATTATTTCCCATCCTGCCCATTGTGGACATAAAGAACAGACTCAGTTTTAGACCCTCAGTTGGGTCTTCTTGGATTGGGAGCAATAGAAGGATCATTTCATTTCTCTTGCAGGTTGTCCTTCTGTTAGATATGCCTGGGCAGAATTTGTCTTTCTTACAGCAGAGTGAAACTCGCACAGCAATCCTGTATGATTCTTAAATCCTTTTTCCGTAGAACTGGTTCACAGACACTTGTTCTCCACCCTTTTGTTGCACAAACAGAGTGTTTGTGAAAAGAAAAATATAATTTATGTGGATCTTAGCAAAAGGTAATACATACAGAGGGGATCGAGTCTCCTGAACAAGATGGTTGGTCTTTGTCTGGTGTCGACAGGAGTCTCCATTGCAAGGGTATTTGCAGCGACATCTCCGGATGCATGGAGTGAGACCCTTGAACCACTTCTCTGCTTACTTATAGTCTGGCTGGCCATGGTCCAAAGTCACCACCCAGCACTTGTGTTACTCATTGCTATTTATATACCTTAGCTACATACAAAATATCTCTTAAATATCTTAACTGTACATAAAAGACTGTCCTAGGTGACCATTTCTGCAGGAACAGTTTGTGTTGTGTAATTACAAATGTCTTATCTATGTAAAATTCTCCAGCAGGAACCAACAAGAGCAGTCTTTGGGACACTCTACCCAGGTTGGTAACACATCCAGCTATACATATTGGACTAGACACAGCATGACCTGGGAAAGGGAATTAATTTCTAAAACTGTCCAAAATTCCCACCAGGAGGTTTCCTGTAACATCAGTCGAATGCTTGGCTGTGAATCATCAGGCCATCACCTGGTTTCACTCTGGTCCCTGGTCTCAAATCAGTTCTTTCTCTCATCTATATAGGTGACTGGCTGGGGTGTTCCTGAACTAAAGAATGAGTGAAGTGCACTGGGTGTGCATAAACCACAGCCCTGATACCCACCTACACCCCAATTATAAGTATGAAACAAACTTGATTTTCGTACACAGAACTCACTTAAAACTCTCACCATGCCATACTTCTGCAGTTGATTTTTCCTGCCTAAGAATAGTGTAACTCACTCTTTTCCATACTGAGTAACGCTCGTTTGTTTCCAAATCACTTCTCTAATTTGTTGACGTTCTTTTTGATTGCTATCTTATTTTTCAACGTCCTTGTAGTCTTTTGTAGTGTGCTGTGATCTGCAAACTTGGCAAGCACACTTTCTATTCTGTTGTCTACATCACTAGTGAAAATATTGGGCGATACTGAATGTGAGACCCCTGGATAACCCTGCTTATTCCATCCTTTGAGTTCACTGTAAATATAGTGTTTCATTAACTAATCTGATAAACTCAGTCACATTTGTATCTGTTGTATGAACATTTCATTCAGACCTGGTTTTCTTCATGTTACTTATAAGAATGTTACATGAGACAGAGTCAAAATCTAAGCAGCTACCACTTCTCTTCTGAAAAGCCTGTTGTAGAGGAAGCTAGATTGGTGTGACAATATTCTTGGCAAATCCAAGCTGGTTGCTCATCATTGCTTAACCTACATCTATTATCTTTACAATTCTCTGAAATAATTAGTAGAAGTTCCTGTTTTTCTCATCTTTTAATGACTATAATCTTTTAAGTTTTCCCTCATTTTGTTACTATAAATGTGTGTAAAGATACTACCAAAAAAGTCCTGATCTGAATTTTAGGCACACACAGAGCAAAAGGTTGGTCACTAGCATTAGGTGTTTACTGCCTAAGTAAAAGTTGAAGAAACAGGCAAGGGAAATAAAAGGTAACAGTGAAACCAGTGAGAGGTAAATAGTCAGCGCTGCTAATGGTCTGGTATTAAAAGGAAATGGTGTTCTTCATTTCCACAGTGCACTGGAGTAAAGGACATCATCCTTGACTCCTTCCTTAAAGGAAAAGTGTGAAAGATGAGAAGGGAGTGTTCAGAAAGTACTGGTATAGATCACTTTCATTCAGGCAGACCTTCCCTGTTACTGTGGAGACTGCAGCAGCCTTCAGGAATAATTTGATTCTGGCTTGGGAGGTGGATAAATGACTTCCTGTGGTCCCTTCCATCCCCTTTTCTGTATTCTGTATTTATAGGCATCATGGAAAATAAGAATTTTGAGAAGGAATTTGAAGGAGGATAATTGGGTAACTCCAAGTACTTGTGTGAGGTTCTCCTTAAGTATGAAGCAGAGAGCTGGAGAAAGCACAAAGGTGTGTGACTGAATATTCAACAAGTGGGTATATAAGAGAATTTCCATTCTTTTAAGCATTCCTTTGTCTGCTCCATTCAAAACTTTAGATGAATGCAGATGCTACTTCTCTAAATAAATTGTTCTAAGATATCATTGGGACTCATAGAATGTAAGTCTTTAAACCATTTTTCTCTGAAAAATCAGGACTTAGTAGTTTGTGGTTGAGGTGATGCCATCTGAAATAAAAAGTGTTTCTTTTTAAACTGATACATGTTACTTAACCATTTCTAACTTTGCAAATGTATTGTATGGGTTCATTTCTTTCTGTCTGAACAGAGGTACTTTACAGCTTAACAACCACAGCTAGTGATTCAAAAAGTGCCCCACAGAGTAAGAGCTTCAGAAAATGTACCTGACTGAGTCTGTCCTTAGCAGTGATAGGCGTCCTCTTTTTCTCACTGATGTGATAGAATGATGTGTTTCAAATTCAGTTTTGTACTCATTATTCTGTCCCTTCTCTTAGTGGCATCTATGCCCTTAACATTGAACGTACTGCCTGTCCTATGAGGACACATCAGTTTTCCCTTGATATGCCTTTGCGGAGGCTATAATGCCTTCCCTTGCCCCCCCACCACACCCTTACCCTTTCTCTGGGCAGAAGGGGAGTGCAGGAGGTGTAACGGTGCAATGGCACAGTCTCTTAACATTTGAACAAAAGAGAGTCATTCAGATACATGCCTTGGTGCTCCTGACTATGAATCTTGTCTAAAGCCAATAAACATTGCAACGAGAGTGAGACTTTTGCATCCAGAAGGGTTCCCAGTTATAAAATGTCTTTCCTTTTTATATTTATCTTGGAGTCCTGATGCTCCAGGAGCTGAGGTAAACTTAAGAATATCCTTAAGATGTAGATAAACCTGTGTGAATTAAGATCACAAATATCTGCTTTGAAATTGCCAATCTTATCTTCTCTAATTAGTTTTTCTTAGTATATATTATACTCTATTCATAGCCACACTACTTTTATCGTATTAACAATAGTCATATAATGTTGTGGATAAGGGATCATGGTTTAGGTACAATTATGCCTAGTCTGTGGATATTGGCCTGAAAACATTACTGAGATCATATTTCTTCCTGCAAAAAGTACTCTCCTTTCCATTCTGCTGTGCTCTTGCCCAGGCAGGTTTGCTTTTTAGCTTTGATTGAACCCTGCTCCTCAAAACACTTCTGTCACCCTTGAATCCTTCCTTAAAGCCTATTCCTCCCTCCCATCCTTTCTTTCCCTTCTTCTGCTTTATTTCATAAAGATCTTCTTGATTTCTCAAACAGAAAGCAGAGAAGACTCAAATTCTCATCTTCTCTTCCTGTTGTTCGCACCCATGCAAGGACTTACAAGACATGAAATTTCCCACTCAGACCAAAATTTCAGTCAGCCTCCATCTTGCACATCAGGAAAGAAAATCACAGAAAACACGAGGCCTTCAGTAAAAATGTAGATCTTTCTGCTGCACTCTACTTCCCTCACGGTTATTACATCAAGTATCAAAAATGCTAACCACATCTTCCCAGGTATTTACTCCATTTGGTCTGGCCACAACCCTGCCAGAAGCTTCTTTTCTCTACCTTCATTCTCCACCACCATCTGTAAATATGTCATGACAATAGAAAAATTCAAAACAGGGAGCAAATTAAGGAATTTACCATGTTGGTAAACAAGCCTAAAATCAGACCTGTGTTCAATCTCAAAATAAAGAAGACCTAGAAGCTCTTGCTGCTGGTGTTCTTTTTTTTTAATTTATAATTATATAACAACCTTGGGTTTTAAAGCCACCTTCAGTTGACAAGCAAATGTCAGAGTACCAGAGAGTAGAGCATTGCTACATTTCTCTTCCACTAAAATAAGTGACCTCAGAAAACGTATACAACACAAGCCACGGAATATGTAGTGCTGTGAATACCAGATATAGGTTTTAATCCCTGATTTGCCATAGTTTTTAACATACATATTCAGCTTTGACTTGACCTTAGGGGCAAAGCACATACTGAAGTACCCAGTAGAACTGAAGATGTGCAGAAATAATTCACTGGTTCACTGAAGCTTTATTATCTTTGAACTTACTAATGTATTTTTTTAAGGAATGGGAGCATGGGAACATTGATATGCTTATATGATGAAAATAAAGTATGGCTTTAGTATGGACTCAATACTTTAGAAACAAGAGACAGCAGAGAAAAGTTAAATGTTTAAAATGTTCTGTGGAGAGAAGAGTGAATTCTGATTTTCTGGTTTGGTTTATCTTCCTGAAGGATTTACTGTGATAGCTGGAGATTTATTGATTAAATCTGCATCATTCAAAGAAGCAAATTAGTGCTTTGCTGTCAGATTCTGTAATAAAGTTCCATGCTGTGATTTGGTCTGTTTCAGCAAGAAAGCATCTTTTTTTACTGTCTTGTCTTATTTGTTTTACTCCTGATGCACAGCAGTAGTATACCCACCCTGTTTACAGCAGTTCTTCAACACATTCATTGCTCAAATGATAGAAGAAGATCAATGATAAGGGACGTGCTTGTTTAATATGTGTTGTAGACAAACTGCAAGTGTATAGAAAAGAACCTCAGTATTTTGATTTCTGACAGCCAGATTTGATCATTAGTTGAAATCCCTGGAAACGTCAGTTAGTGACTAGGAGTTGTGTGGGCAAGTGGAGGACCTTGGCTCTGGAGGTCAAAACATGTGTGGGTCCTGATTCTGTGCTCAGCTAGACTAGTACGGCACCACGTAATTATGGGCTTCGGTAGGGAATCCTCAGTAGAAAACATGTTCCTCCGTGGAGAGGTAAGCCCAGCTTTTATAGCTCTTTTGAAATAAATGGAGTTATGTTGGTATCAAATCACTATATTAGGCAACCAAACCAACCTTTGTGAATAATATTAAAAGGCACTGTGGTTTTATTTGCCAGCAGCAGTGCTTATTTCCAAATCGAGCTTGGTATAGATACATTTCTGATCATTCTTTTTTGATCTTGTAAATCTAGCAAAACTAAACAGATTAAACTCTACTATAATCAATAAATATCTTGATCCAATGATCAGTGCCATTAATATTAATTCCTCTTTGTATGAAGCATCCCTAAAATGTAATCGCTATCGAAAACTTACACCTACAAAATATTAAGGACAGCAAGGGGCCTCATGGCTTCTTCAAATGTTTGTCATGAGAGAAAAAATATATTGGAGTGAATTAAGTAAATTTATTACTGTAAAATAGGGCCCCATCTTACAGATGATATCATATTCGCTTGGATTTGTTTCTCATTGGTCCAAACAAGACTATGGTCTATGCTGTGCAAAAGAAAATTTATAGACAGTGAGAGATAGCCCTTATCACAGAACAGGAACATTTTAAATTGAAAAGCTTTAAAGGAAAGACCCTTACAGCTGAAGCAGCATTTGAGAATGTAGCCTATGCCTCAATATACCTACCAGGAAAATCAATGCTCAAAACTGTTGAAAAACTATTCTTATTTCCCTGCATTTCTTTTTAATGCTTAGAAATGTTTAAAAGATTTTATACTTTCCTCAAGGAAGAGTGTCTCTTGGTGTTCAGAGAGCTGCTTCAGTAAATACTGGGGAGGCTGAAGACATCATTTGATCCACAGCATGTTTACAACTGGGGAGATGCTGTGGAGCCTACCCCAGACTGTCCTGCCAGCATGCATAGGCCACCCTGTTGAAAGACGGAGCAGAGCAGCTCCTAGGCTACGCACTAGTGGAGTTGCTCAGGTTCTCTAAGTGGACAGCTTGTAAAATGCTAGTAACCACCTTATGGTTGTTTTCTCAACTTGTCTTGTAAAATATGCAAGCCACCAAAAGCTTAGCAAGGTTGAAGCCCAGCACTGGATTCTTTTTGACTTGTGCTACATCACTGGCAAGGGGAGAACCAACGTAGCTCTGAGATTAATGGTCTTAAGGTTAAGGTTATTTCATGTTTTTGGCAGTGTTAGGTTTATAGTTGGACTCGATGATCTTCCAACCTACGTGATTCTGTGATTCTGTGATTCTATTTATACCAACTGAGGATGTGACCCAGTGTCTTCAGGTATGTCTTGACCATGCAGTTCAAAATCTCTTGTATTTAAATGCTCACTTTTCCCATTTTTGACTCTCACTTCAATGCATCACTTCAACGCTCTCTGCTTTAGGCTTCACCAGGAATTTTTTATGTTTGCAGAAAAGGAGGTTGGTTCCTGCCTCTGCCATGGGACAGTAGGGCATAGAGGATATTCCTAATGCTCTATTATTAGCATAAGAAGTACCAGTGCTTGAGCAATCGCAGTGCGAGAGGCTGACAGTTTATATTAACTCTAGTGGTATCTACTATGCTAATACCAAAGAAAGAAGATACACTCTCTGCTGTTGCTGTGGTTTTGGTTAGGAGCTTCATTCCCAAGGCAAAACAATAAAACATTTCCATTTCTGAAAAGCTGCCAAAAGCAAAACCACTCACCCTTGCTTGTCTTCATTTCTCAGTTTCAGCTTGCCAGTGAGTGGCTAGGAGGAAAGCATGCAAAGCTCCACTGTAAATATAGAATAAAAGGGGGGGAGGGAGGGGGGGACTGGTCAGTACCCCAAAATCATAGCAATCTCCTACTGCAGGTGGCCTGAGATAAGTTTGGAAGGTTGTATCTAGGAAATTCAAACAGTAGTGAAAAAAATAAGAAGCCACCTTTCTGGTGAACACCCCACCAAGAGAGTAACTCTTGGGTAAACTGAGTAAACCCTATAATGTTTTCTCTGGCCCTTTATTTTTCTCGTTCTTATGTTCTTAGCTCTGAAGAGCAAGCAAGAATATAGGATAGAGGCTTTTTCTATGCATGCTAGGAGGCCACATTCATATGAAGGGAGACTGCATGGTTTCAGCCTGATCCATGGTTTCTGTATCAAGAGCTAGGTTTCAGTTCAGGTAGGATTCTTCTTGCAGTTTGATTTTTTTTCTTTCAGTTCTGCTCGCCCAATTATTAAATTGCATTTCAGAATTGCCTTTATGCAACCAACATTGCAGGATTTAACTTTCATTTGACGCATGGTGTCTATAAAATGCTATTTCTTCAGCTTAGTACCCAGTACTCAAAATTGAGCATTGTGAACCTGTATGATTCACATATATATCCTCACTTAAGTGTAAAGCTGTACATGTGCAGGTGCACAAATAAATAAAATAAGCTTACTCAGCAGGGGAAGTGTGAGTTAACAAAATAAACCAAGGCACTGTGCTAAACCAAAATCAAAGTATGCCTTGCCCATGCATTCCAAAGCCAGTTTTTCCAGGTTCTCTGTGTAGATGAGAATAATTGAACTCGTGGTGCATTTCTGGTTTCTATTTATCTTAAAAAAACAGAGAAGAATTACCTTTCTTTTCAAACAGGTAGAGAACACCTTAAAATAGGCCATGCCTGCATCTATCTTCAGATGGCTAACAATGTTACTCATTACCTGATTACTGGAAAAGTGAAGCTCTTTGCTTATGTTCATGCTCCATAGATGTGGTTTCTTCCATGTAGTTAAAATTAAATGTTTTCATGTCTTCCAAGTGGCATCTTGTTGTTTGTTCCATGCTTTCCTAATCAATGGCATGTTGGCCACAGAAAATTTTTTAGAAGTAGGTATTTGCAATTTGTATTCTTTTAGGGGATACTCTTGCATATGAGCATGAACTCATGCAAATAAAAAAGATTGTAAATACTTTAACAGAACTTAGCATTTTATTCAAATGAATATATTTTAATAAATTTTGCAATAGTTGCTCAAGTATAGTACAGTGTTCAATGTGCAGACACATATGCAGGTATCTGATCGTTTTCCCTGACCTTCAGATTTCTCCTTTTATATCTCCATTAAGCACCAATTTGTTACTAAAGCATACTTTGCAATTAAAAATTTATTACTTAAAAAGAAAAGGCAGCTTCCTGCCTAGTTCTTAATTAATTTTTATTTAAGACACTTAAATGTTTATAGTGACTTACTCTTTTCATTATAAATACTATAGTGATTCAAAGAACTTTTATGTTTCTGAAGAGTTTTCACTTGTATTGCAATAGGTACTCATAAAAAAACTCAGCATCTGTCTCAGTCAATAGACTGTGATGCTATTGCAGCTGTAAATACAAAGATGTCAGGTTTAATGGTGGCAGATTGGCGCAGAAAGGGTCAGATTTCCATTAGGCCTTACTGTCCCTCCTTGAAAAGTGGAACAAAGTGCGGGTAAACTATTACTGTGCCTGCTAGACATAAGCATGGTCCTAGTAACTTCAGTTTATGCAAACTGCACAGCTAAGGGGACAAAGAAATATTTGATCTATGGGCTTAACCTTCTGCCTGCATCAGCATATGTTGTGCCAGGGTAGCACTCTGCTCTCCTGAAGGACAGCAGCAGTGAGCACCAGTGGCTTTATGCTGCACCAAGGCATGGTGTTTCCTGGCTCTTGTGTCTTATGCAGGCACTGTCCAGTACCTGCAGTGAGGGCTGGGTTGTCCTTCAACCCCTGACCCACCAGTTGCCTATACTGCAAACCCCTTGGCTCAGCCCCCAAGACAATTTTTGGACTTTCTGAACTCTGCTGAACCCCTACTTGTCTTGCAGATTTTCCTGGGAGTGCCTGGGGTCGAAATCATCAACTGAGCCCTTTCCAGTATGCAACCTTTCAATTCCCCCAACTATTCAGTAATTTTAGTGATGACCTGATGGAATAGACTGTGCTTCCTTACCTTATAGACAAACCCAGGAGCTGAACGACGGAAGTCGGCCAGCAGTAATTCCACAGTTTGCTGTCTCTGACCTTCTTTCATTCTGTAGAGCCATTTTTCTGTCTATCACCTTTTCTTTTTTGTCTGTTTTATCTTTAGAGGAGATAGAGACAAACATGAAAGGCAAGGGAAGCATAATTTCTAAGAGAAATCCCATTTTGGTACACCAACAGCGAACAGCTTTGCTGTTGAAAGGTGGGATACAGGTGGGAAGGAAGTGGTTTAGGCTTGCACTCAGGGACTTGTGATTATGCATCACATATTCTGTGGGAGGTCACACTTAGTGATCAGAGAGGACCCGCTGATCTTTGCATAAGAAGGTCATGATCTGTAAGCAATGGAAACAACCATGGCTTTGCTTTTGGCATAAGGAAGGGTAAAGTGGACTTCTGCATACAAGTTCAATTATGGAAACATCACTGTGCTTCTGCATGGCCAGATTGCCTACGACAACAGGATACATCACAGTGTTCTGGGAAACACAGCAGGTAAAATTGCTAAGCAGATGTGAGAAAACTGAAATCTAAATTGCAGTACAAGCAAATGACCTGCTGCTATAAACCGTACCCGTACAGATTTGCTTACTGATTACGATATGCTATTTATTGTGTGTATATGCTGTACATTGATCAAAATTATTTGTTTCCATTTATATCTTGTTGGAAAAACTATGGGAGATCACTGTTTGAATGAAGTAGATTACTGCCAATCTTTCCCATATGTGGAATGAGGAAATTGAGTAAGAATTATTCTTGCAGTTTTCAGCTGAGTTATTTAACTAAAACCATAGCCGAAAAGGTGGGATTTTTCACACTGTTTAACTGGAAATACTTAATGTAGCCAGAGATCAATATTGATGCTTCAAAGGACGAAATGACATTTTAAGTATTGCAGCGCTGAGTGAGGATAACATAACAGTATAATTGGTAATGTGTGAAATGAATCAGGGATATCATCTGACCATATTAAGTGAAATCTTGCTCATCTTAATCATGCGAATGGTTTCAAGGATGTCCCTGAATGAGATTCTTTTCTAGTGTAAGGCCATTGATTTCACATATAAGTGAAATGGGATTGTGCTCACAGATTCTTATAATATGATATGTATCCATTCATTCTAGACCTGGAATAAAAAAAGTTGATTAAATCGATACTATGTTAACAATTTTTCTTCCTAGTGTACTTACATCTCCTGTACAGTTAGTTCTCTGTGCAAATTGTTATGTTTGTGTTGTGATTGTTCAGTTTCTCCTTGCTGGAGAGTGGTACTTCAACGGCTATAATTTTTGTGATGTAAGCAACAACTTTCAGCAATTCACAGTGAGACTTCATCTCAGCTGCTTTCTGATAGCATCACCATTTCATTAGCCTTAGCTAATTCCAGAAGTAGAGCAGTTTAGCAGGTAATGCAATACCATGAAGGTTAAGTAAGCCTCACCTATGTGGCATAGGGCAAGTTATGTCATTACCCTGCCCTTACCTGTTAGAGATGTGTCATCTGTGTAAGTCTGTCTGCAGTGATGGAACTTGCCTAGCATCTAGGATAGCTGACATGGAATTTTATTTCTAATTCTACCACTTTCATTGCATTCAGCCTCTTCGTACCGTCTGTAAAATACCGCTTCTCAACTGGTAAAGAATTTTGATACCTATAGAATGATAACTCTGGAAGTGCTTAATATTTCTACTGAGCAAGATAGCACAATAAACATGCTAGTATTTTCTAAGTTGAGATGGAGTATTAACTAGACACAGTCTCTCAGAGATTCCCTGTTCTTAACTGTTACTGATCAGTGACTACTGCATAGAGAAGAGGCTATCTCCTGTAGTGTGTCAGTGAAACAATGCTTACTCTTTATCTGCACAGATTTCCCTAGCTGTCAGTCCAAGCTTGTCAAAGAAGGATACTATGCTGACCACCACACTCTTTTTTGTCCATCCTCCCAAAAGCAATGCTTATTGAACCGTGTAATGTTCTTCTTCACCTACATCTTTGTGTTGCACATGTCCTTATGAAATTAAGATCAGCCAATTAGAAAAATTTAAGCATGAATCTTGCTTTCTGACACACCAGGATAATCTTCAGTAAAAAACCAGTTTGCTCCTGGATGAGGTAGCACAGTGTCTGCTGCCTATGATTACTCATGTGCTTACTGATTTTGCAGTATTGCTCAAAGTAGAACAGCACATCACAAGCAGGCAGGAGATTTCTCTAGCACAGCAGCCATGAAAAATCTCCGTGTTTTATGGACAGTTGGGACCAACTGAACAATCATTATCGAATTAAGGAGGAGACAGCTGGGGGGACTTGAAATCTTTTCCTCTCTTGTCATAGATACTGTGGTATTGCCTGCATCGCTAAATGAAATAACAATAGGGAAGCCTCAGGGCAGATTGCCTACTTCCCCTCTCTTGGGTAGTGTGATGTTTTTTCTTTCTCTGCATATTAGAGGTGGCTGATCCATTGTAATGCAATGTCAAAGGCCTTTGGGACTTAAAAAATGGTGTGTGTGTGGCATTGGAGGGGTAAAAAAAAAAAGCATTGACCCTACCCTATGTGATCTTTTCAGGCAGTACAGAGGTTTTAAGGAAAATCAGAAAAAAGAATGCACTTGGGTTGACCAAGCTTAAAGCAAATGAAATCATTCCAGGTGGTTGTCCAAATTTACAGCAAATATAATAATTCTACTTGGTTGCCCCCGTAGCTCTTTCACTCGAAACTCCTTCAGTAATATGGCAAGCTTTGCATTATAGATTACATGTTGGTCACAGCAAACTTGTTTTCTAATAGACTAAACTGATTCACTACTGCTATAACATTTTACAAAAACATCTCTCAGATCCAAAAAGCTATTCAGTTTGATGACATTTCAATTCCTTTCATGAAGAATTGAGAAATATTTACTTACGTGTGTGAGGAAGAGCTTTGCTTTGCTGAATAGTTTGTACCCGCATGCAAACAACAATATCCAGGTGCAAACTGACATGATAGCTATTTGCTGTTTCTTATTCAGTCTTTCCTTATTTACCTGTTTCTTTTCAGAAAGTTGTTTTCATCTGTTCAGTAAGCAGAAACATTATTGTTCCTATGAGGTGGCCATTCATGTACAATATCATTCTTCCCGCACCAAAAGACACATAAGGCAGAAGTCAAAACAATTATTAACAATGCATAGCCAGCAGCAAACAGTTGACAAACAACCCACATGCTAAAAATGCTTGGTCCAAATAATTCAGTGCATAATTATCAAATGCATCGGCAGAAATCTGCTCATTAACAATTTGCAAGTGGGAAATAGGATTGGATAACACATTTACAAACTAGCTACAATGGATGTAGTAGGAAAGTAGGGTTGCATCCTCACGACCCCCAAGACCAGAATTGTTCCTTGTCTATATGGGGATTGCTCAGAGCTGTTCAGATTAAGTTAACGGAAGGTATGGGATTCATGTATATAATTGAGGTGCAACAAACCCAGTATGGACAATTTCACTAAAAACAAAGTAGCATAAACATGTTGCCTGCTCCAAGGATGTGGTGGGTTGACCTTGGCCAGTGGCTGGACACCCACCTAGTTGCTCTCTCAATCCCCTTCCTCAGAAGGATGGGTGACAAAATAGGATGAAAAAGCTCATGAGTCAAGATAAAGACAAGGAGATCACTTGCCAGTTACTGTCACAGGCAAAACAGACAGAACTTGGGGAAAGTTAATTTAATTTAATGCCAACTAAAATAGATTCAGGCAGTGAGAAACAAGAAAACAAACATTAAAATAGCACTTTTTCTTCACCCTTTCCCATGTTTAACTTCATTCTTTCACACCTAAATCTTCTCCCTGTCCCCAGCGATGTAGGGGTGATGAGGATTATGGTCAGTGCAAAGTGGTTTCACCCTGCTGCTCTTTCCTTCTCACTCTTCTCCCCTGCTCCAGCCTTGGCTCACTCCCATGGGCCACAGTCCTTCAGGAAATACCTGCATGCCCTGACTTCGGGTCCTCCACAGGCCACAGGGAATATGTGCTCCAGTGCCTGGAGCACATCCTCCAACCTTGGTGCTCCCTCTGTTAGTTTCTTATTTGTGTTTTTTACCTCCTCCTCTGCTTGTGTGGAATTTTCTGTCCTTTCTTAAATACGTTTCCCAGAGGTGCCACCAGTTTGGCTCCTCACAGAGGCCACACTTGCAGCCCCCCTCCACTGCCAACACTTTGACACCTACACCCAATGCAATGAATTAGGCTACCAAAAAAAAAATATTTATTTTACCCTTTAACTTATTCCTTAATTTCATTATCACAGAATCACGGAATTTTCAGAGTTGGAAGGGACCTCTAGAGATCATCTAGTCCAACTCCCCTGCTGACGCAGGAATGCCTAGAGCACATGACTCAGGACTGCATCCAGGCGGGTCTTGAAAATCTCCAGAGAAGGGGACTCCACAGCCTCCCTGGGCAGCCTGTTCCAGTGCTCTGTCACCCTCACCGTAAAGAAGTTTTTCCTTATGTTTGAATGGAACTTCCTATGTTCCAACTTGTGCCCGTTGCCCCTCGTCCTGTCACTGGGAACCACTGAAAAGAGTCTGCTTCCATCCTCCTTCAACCCACCCTTTAGATACTTATAAGCAAGAATAAGGTCTCCCCTCAGCCTTCTCTTCTCCAGGCTAAAGAGTCCCACCTCTCTCAGCCTTTCCTCATAAGGGAGGTGCTCCAATCCCCCAGTCATCTTTGTTGCCCTCCGCTGGACTCTCTCCAGTAGTTCCCTGTCCCGCTTGAGCTGGGGAGCCCAGGACTGGACACAATATTCCAGTTGTGGCCTCACCAGTGCCAAGTAGAGGGGGAGAATGACCTCCCTCGACCTACTGGCCACAGTCTTCCCTATGCAGCCCAGGATTCTGTTGGCCTTCCTTTGATTATTCTTTTTTTCCATTGAAAAATAAGGCCAGGACTATACGAGGAGCTGTTGGTACGCCAATGTTATCTGAGGTGTGTTTACTGCAGTGCTGCTGGGCTAGTATAAGGTTTAATGTTGATTGTCATACCAGCAGGGGAAGCCCTGTAGGCATACTATAGTTCATATCATTTGTAGACTTGGTATAAACTACAACAAAAAGCTACTTTTCTGCCAAGATGAAACGTAGGTCTGTGGATGAGACTAACATGGGGGGACTAGCATGTCCGGTAGACTAAGCTGTATTTTGCAGGTGCCCTTGAGCTACTTCACTGTCTCCACATGGTTTCCAGTTGACTTGGGATCTTTCCTACACTGCAAAGTTTAGTTCTTCAGATGTGCTCTGGGAGGCAAACCAGTAAACTGCTATAGAAACCATTGAGTCAATGTGGTTTATTGTGGTGACACCCGCAGTAGGAGTGCTTTCCTAATCAGCTCAGAAATATGGGTGTACTGTGCTCTACAAGCAAAGCATTCCTTGGGCTGGGGTCCAGCCACACCAGCAGTCCCACCTCATGCCACGGTAGTAAAATCATCCTGGAAAGTTGTTTGTTGTTTCCTGTCCCCCAGAAAAAAACAAACAAACAAACAAACAAAAAAACACCAACAACAATAACAAAAAAACCCTAGATTATTACTAGGGACCTTGTCAGCCAGTCAGGGTCTTGGATACCTTGTTCTAGATGAAAACAATTCTGCTAGCTGAAATACCAGCGCAAATGCAGTAATGTCTTGGGGCTTATGGCAGTTTGCTTCTGTGCCACTGGAACACGTTCTTCTGACTTGTGCGGTTACCCTGAACGGTAACCCTTACTGAGTGGACAGGCCTGCATAAGAAAGTCTTTTGGCTTGGCCAGAATAGTGAGTTCATGTTAATTTAGGTAAACTGTTGAAGAAAGTTATGCAGACACATTTATTTGGATGTAAACCTCTTTCATTTCCCATCAGTTTTGAATGGCTGCCATTTCTCTGTATAGAGTATGAACTTCAAGAGTAGTCACTATTCCAACGTGAGTAGTGAGAAGTAGCGTTTTGGGGCAAGGTTCTTAGGAATTTGATTAAATTTAGTCCAAATATGTGATTTCAGATTGATATAAACATATCTGCAGAGGGGCTTACATACCATTTTAAGTTCAAATAGTGCAGCCTACTCAGGTAGGCAGGCTTTAGGCTAGGATTTTCTAAGGAGCCTCAGGCTTGGCATCCAACTGCTACTGAAGATTGAAGGACTTGATAAACAAAACTCTCATTTTATGGAAATAAGTAATGATACTGCCTTTTCTCCCCTCAAAAAAGAAAAAAAAATGGTCTTTCTTGTGTAGTTAGTGATCTTCATCTTAACTGTTTAATTTAATTCGTGATGGAGGAATAGAGATTTTTCCAAATGCATAGACACAGGATATGTGGAATTGTCACTTTCTGTTCATTGCGGCAATAAAATATGATTCTTTTTAGTGAATAAGCAAGGTTGCTTCAACTCTGTATCCATCTTGTGTTCATCTGATGCAATTTCAAAAATGACTTTACCCTGTTCATTGTCATGCTACAAGTGAAGGTCTTGCCAGTTCCACCACAGGATGGCTGATTCTTCCTACGAGATAAAAGGCTATTTTCAGGAAATGCTTTTATAACACTACGATGAAAATATTCTGACTAACTTTGGCTGATGAGATCTCTGGTTGTGCAGGCGGTATCTAAGCTGTGAGGCACGTGTGCCCAGAGTCTTGGTTGCCCAGATCACTAACCTGGGTTGCTGTCAGTATTCCCTCCTGCTACTTGCCCGTTATTTTTCAGTGAAAACCAGCATGTAAGAGCAGGGATGGGGCATAGCTTGGTGTGATCTCAGTCACTGGGAAGTGACCCAGGACTTGAGCCTGAGGAGGATATTCCTCCAAAACTTTTCTTTTCATAGTGGTTACCCAGTGTCTGTTCAGGATGAAAAAGGTTTGCATGGCTTTCTAAAATATATAATATCCTGAAAGCTGATTAGGTCATGCTAGCCAAAGCTAACTTTGTATTTTGGCCACTGTTGTAGATGGGATACTGGCTTAGGTAGACACATCTTCTGTCTGACCTAGTATAGCCATTCTTATTTACTCATTTATGTAAGGTACCAAAACACTAAAAGATTATCACAGGTCTGTATGGAGTATTATTATAATTTTTATTATATTAATTTATTTATTTCCAAAACTATGGATGGTCTTGCAAGGTCTCCAAAAATAAAACTATTTATTCTAATTACCCTAGGATGTGAAGTTGCATAGGGGGACCAGGGAAACTAAGAAGTTTCTGCCCTCAAAGACTTCCTTGTGCACTAGCTGGAGGCACAGTACACTCTCTAACATCTGCATGTTGCAAGAGACCACCAAGGATGCAATAAAAGAGCAAAATTAATGAGGACATTGTGACAGCTGTATTTAAATCAGACCCAAGGATAACTTCCCTTAGTATCATCCCACAGCACTCCATAATGTTTCTTAAGCTGAAGGCTTATATTGTGCATCTTTGTGTAAAATACAGACTGGTCAATGTTTCTTTTATCACTGCAGTGAATTGCTTTTTGAAGCCCACACATGTACGTGGCATTCACTGCAACCTGTGGCAATGAGTTCCACCATTTACTTATGATCTTTAGGGAAAGGATCCTTTCTTGGATTTCATGTTTTAAACTTGCTAGCTGCTCTTTTTATTAGGACTGCTTCCTGTGCTATGAAATACAGTGAAAAAACATTCTTTATTCACTTTCTCGGTGCTGTTCATGATTTTCTGGGGCTCTGTCACAGTCCTTTCCCTTGTTTGTCCCTCTTCCGATATGAAAATCCTAAAGCCATTTTTTTCCTCTCCCAGTACAGAAGCCATTACATACCTTTGATCATCCTGTCACCCTTTTCTTTATCCGTCTATTGCTATCCTCTCATTTTTGAGATGAGATGACTGGAACTGTATTCTGTATTCAAAATGTTAGGTGGGCAATGGGTTTTTATGGAAGAATTATTGTGTTTTCTTCTGCTGCTTTCTGTTCTTTTCCTAGTATTTCCTAATATACCATTTTCTTTTTTTGACGGTTGATGAGGATTTAGGTGACATTTTCATAAAGCTGTTTCCAAGCTCTCTTTCCCAGCTAGCAGTTAATTTCACTGTGTGTTTATAGATTTCCCAGGGTACAGGCATGAGACCTTAGTTATTTAGCCATGAAAACACAGCTAAATTACAAGCGTGTTTAAGGCTGTAAACAGGAGATTGTTGGTAGAATTTAATATTCGCTCAGTTCTACTGGCAATTTATATTGTTCTAGGTGTTGTTATACCAGGGCTTTCTCACAACAAGTATGTAAGGTAGTGTGAATGTTTCCCATGGACCCTATCTTTTTAGGGGGTTGTTGATTATTTTAACACAGCGTTAATTCTAACAAGAAACTCATTCAGGAAAGACTTCATTCAATAAGTTTTATCTGAGAGGCTTTTGCTAACTTTGCCACTGTAAGGCATATCCTGACCAAAACCAAGGGGATCCAAGCAAATGTATAATACTTTGCTGTACTAACTCAATGGAGATTTCATCCCATAGTCTTCGATATCAGATAGAGATGCATAGCCCTTCAATTTTTTCATAGCTGAAATGTGCTGTTACTATCATAATGGTTGCTAAGATGGAGTTCTGGAGCTTAATGAAATCTGGAATTAAATAAATCACCTCAGGATTGTTAAAACCTAGCTGCGAAAGAACTTTATATAGTTGTTTCTAAAAGAAGTGCTGACAGAATAAATATATTACTGCAAGTCGATCAGTCTCATCTCTGACTTTAAAACACTTGCTATGTTGTATTTCAATGATCACTGTCAAAAATCTCTTAATGGGCCAAAAAGACCTCAGTATCATATCACAAGGAGAGATCTTTCTTAAATGAGGTTTCCAGCACTCTCCTTCCATGCAGTACGGGTCATCCGACTTTTTGCTTGTTAACGTAAGCTCTTGTTTTCACATTTGTGGCTGCATTACAGTATAGAAGCTAGGAGTGTGTGCATGAAGATTTTCTGTTAACACAGTTTACTCTGAGAAGGAGTTCTGTTCTTTACAAATTCTGTTTATTCCTGTGCATTATAGGCAGAGTTTTCTTTGTATGCCTTTTTTCCATTCCAGTCTCAGTCCTGCTGGTCTTAGAGAGATTGTCGATGGAAAGATTATTTTATAGCTGTGCTGGGTTGACCTTGGCTGGCAGCCAGGCACCCACCCATCTGCTCTCTCACTTCCCCTTCTCAGCAGAACAGGGGGAGACAATATGATAGCCTGATCGGAGCAGTTCAACTTGTAAAAGCCCATAAACTCTCTACAGATTTAGTAGTAGAATAATAAAGTTATTTTATGAATTAATAACCCCATAAAATGGGAAAGCAAGTTATTTTGGACAAGTTTCGTTTTAGCATTTGATGGGTGATATAATTACTAAGTCCTTGATTCTTCTTTTCAGAGCATACTCAACACCTTTAGACATCTTCCTTGAGACCACAGAGTGACTGCAAAACCTGACCAACGACAGCAGTTTTTAAATATCACTGGTCATCTGACAAGTAAGTTTTTCATTCTCAGTTTTGTTTTGTCCCCTGTATTTCTGACTTGTATTTTATCCTTGTATTTATTATACAGACTACCGTATTCATTTTCTGGGCCAAGTGAATATGAGTGCGAATTGAATAGTATGAAAGTGATCTTAAACTTTCCCAACTCGAATGAAAACTATCAATATTACAGATATATTTGAGATGAAGTAACGGCTCATCTGATTATTCCAACTTGTAATGCCAGTGGGACTGTGGTCATACCTCTGGATTTTTTGTGGCTTTTTCCTGGTAAAAGCTTAAATGGTTAAAGCTTTTTTTTTGTCACTACAAATGTGTGGCAACAGGATCAGGAAATGCTTATCCATTTGCATTTGGGCTCTTCTTTTTCTTCTTGGGAGCCTCCAGAGGTTACCCATTGTAGTCAATGTGACCCTAAAATTTGCCAGGATTCACATGGGTACAAAAACTGTCTTCATGTGCATCCTTTGCCCATTTAGTCTCCTGTGGTCCCTCTGCCTGTCTTACTCTTTGAAAGGTTGAACTGTTTAGTCTCAGACTTATACTACGTCAGGAGTTTGCTAACACTGCAACTAAATTAGTGCTTTTCAGGCATTTTGGCTATAAGCATGTAGCCAAAATTTTGAGTTTTATTTGGGGTCTGAAAGGAACACGGGGTCTGAATACATCACTTGTTACCAAGTGATCTCTCTTCTAATTATCTGCACTCTGTGTGGTTCACTTTCCTATCTGCACCATAACGTGTCAGAGTTGTGTATAACAATACGAGCTTCCATATCTACGTAATTGACCATTCACTTGGATTTCACTAAGAGGAAAGAGAGGCTAACGCCAACAGCTTCAATTCTTCTTGGGTTTGTCTCTAAGATGGAGTTCTGAAGCTCTGTCCCGTTTACCATGAAAAGCAGACCAGAAGGAAGCTGAGGTTGTTTGACACAGGAATTCAAGCCTAATAATTGAATTACTCAATCTCTGTGGCATTAAGCACATCAGGACTGTGCACAAACCTGATTCATCACTTCATCAACCCAGGAAATAAATAATAAATAGTGAGTCAATCTGAATGGAGAAAAGGGAGGGTTTCACTTTGAGATGGGGGTAGAGGGTAGATTAATCCATTTTAATTAACAACATTTATTTCAAGGCAGATGTTACAAAAGCAAAGGAGAAGGATAGGCAGGTTCACAGCATAGGTGGAAGTAGTGGTGGTCATATGTCCTTTTATTTTGTAGTACAGAATTGTAATAGTCACAGGGTCAATTCCCTCTTCTACTAAGTAGTATTGGAACACAGGTCCCTCACCTCTGTTTACAGTACCTTTCAGCTACCTTGGGTCTACAATATTCCCAGGCAAATTATTAGAGTTTACTTCAATCTGTTCAATGTTCTGATAAAAAATTAACCTATACCATGTCAATAGAGCACATGCTAAACTAGCATATCCACAGAAATTACTTGGCACAAGGAGTTGTAATTGAGGGAAGGTGTTTGTGGTGGGTTTTGACAAGGTTCACAATTAGACATACATTTTCAGCATTTTTCAGACAACCTGGAAGCTGACAGAATATCATTGTCAATGAAATTTGCAAATGGTACGAATAGTCCAGGCCACTTGCTGTAGTTACCTTGGTTGCTTGGTAACCTCAGTCCATCTATATAAAGGGAAATACTGAATTTAAGGCTCAGGAATACTAGCTTCATTGAGAGAAAGAGGAATTGTGTTCTAAGGAGTCCTAACCTTTGAGGGAAATATTTCAGGAATCACATCAGATAAGCAGCTCCAGTGAGAAAATTGATTACATAGAATGGGGGTCGTTGCTTTGGTCGTGGGCCTGGCTTTAGTGAGACTGATGTTAGAAGGCTGCATTTTGGTGCCCCTGCTTTAAGAAAGGGCACTGAAGAAAACAGAGAGGGTCAGAAGAGGGCCACAGAAATCATTAGTACACTGAAGAAAATGTCTGCAACAGATTCGAAGGGCTCAGTCTGCTTTGACTTTTTTAAAAGAAGCTGAGAGCCAATTTGATGGCATTACCATGGGAAAAAGCAAGCAAGGAATGTAATTGAGATCATCGCTCTGCCTTTCTTTTGTGCGTTTACTTTTTAATTAGTTTCCTGGAAAAGGGTGGTTTCTTCTCAGTTGGTATTATTAGAGTATTTTTGTTTTCTGCCACAGTGTAGCAATAAATATTACAGTGGGTGACATCACTTATTTGATAATCTAGACTGGGAAGTACATTGTTACCCAAATAAGAGTGGGTAATTTCCTTTAACATCGTATTCTCCTTGCTTACAGTACTGTGGACCCGCAACATAATTCCCATGGTCAAAATGGTGATGCGAGAAATGTTCTTGATCACTGTAATCAGTCCTGTTCCACTGTTGTGAGAATATCAGACACCAGACAATTTTAACTGCTATTTTGTTTACATTAGGTACTTCTGTTTGTAAAGGTGAAGCTATATTAAGTTGCTTTTAAGGAATTATATAAAAGCTCCTAATATATTTATTCACATTCTTGGTTTTCACTTTTTCTTACCTTAGAAAGCAATGAAAGATATTTCACATGTTTGTTTGTTTTATTTATTACTTATATTAAGCTGATTTATTTGTCAAATTAACCATTCTTTGTACTGAGTAAACAGAACTCTGTGTTTCTTTCTGTTTACTGTGTCCTGCAAGATTTTAGAATTAGCAGATTTCAGCCTCTGCCATGGAGCTTTTACCTACAGTAGAAAGTAAAATTTTCTGCTTTTATGAGTTCCCAAGAGATAGCTTTGCATGAACTAGATAATGAACAGAGCTAACCTGAATAAAGTGGAGAAAATACTTTCTCTGCACCTGCAGAAGAAGCTACAGCCATCAAACTTGGAGTGAACACTTCATCAGAGACTGTTTTCTCTAGTCACTCAAACTCTCCCAGCTCAGTAGTTTGATGGTCAGCAAACCTTTAACGACAGATATGTAATACCTGACTACTGCATGTTATTTAATGTAAATCAAGTTATGGAATTTAAGAAGTTTGGCAGTACATTGTTAAAATTTCATGTTTAATTTTAAATGATCCTATTTTTAAATAAAAATATATATTTAATCTGAAAAAAATTGCATCTAGTTAAAAAAACAGTTTGAGCAAAATCTATTCTTGTACTAAAAAATTTCTATCCAGGCTGCCTGCAGGACTATGGAAAATGAAGCAAGCCATTCTACTTTGCATGATTATTTGGAAACCTTTGAGGTGTTAAAGAAGTGAAATAGTGGCTTGCCTAAGGCAACAAGTGTGTTATACTTAGATGTTGATTGATTTATTTAATATGCATAGCAAAAAGGCAAAATACTATGCATTATCTTTGTTAAAATAAGCAGAATTCTTATCATAAAGAAAACAAATATTTTTTCTCATTTAGGGGATTTCAGAACCATATTATGTGGACACAGAGATATAAGGGGGGTATATAATTTTTGTTTCAGTTATAAATACGAGGTAGCATCCAGGCAAGTATGTTTGAGTTCTGTTTGATAGTGTTGTTGATAAAGGGCTAATTGAACGTTAACCTTGAAAATGTATAGAACTTCATCTTTCATATATATAATTCCATGCATACCATTAGCAGAATTCAATATATTTTCCTAGAAATACGATTTACACAATATGAAGAAAAAACCAGCTAAATAGGATGTGGTCTTCCTTTTTTCCTAGAAATGCACCTTGAATCTGAGGCACCTTTCCAGCTCCTTAATGTAAAATTCTGTTCAATAGAGTGTAATGGATTTACTTTCAGATTTTTTTTTCTCTGATTTCTAGCAGATTTTCTGCAGTACTAAGCCAAATGGCATCACAATCTTTGTTATGGGAAAAGGCACGGGAAAATCCAGATGAAAGTGGAAAGACTATAAATAAAAAACATTAGCCTCTGACCCAACAATTGTCCAGTAACAAGTGCAATTATGTAGACAAATGGTGCTGATCACAATCTTCTTTCCCCACAGCATGGCCGTTGCTCGGTGTAGAGCATTGCTGAATAGACAGATATGCTTTTGAAGTTGGCAGGAAGGAATATGCTTGCCCACAGTGAGACAGAGCACTCATTGACCAGGCTGACAGGTATAACAAATAAAGATCTTGGCCACGGGAGATGCTGAGCACCTGTGACACCTGTCTTTGCTAATTCAGAGTTTTGCAGGTGAATGCATGAGTGAAAATGAAGGGTCACAGTTGCCTGGTTGGGGGAACAGCAGAGGGGGCAGCTGAATGAGGAATTCAGTTTTAGAGAGCCTCTAATCAGGCAAGAAATGCCAGTGGCACCGGACGCCAAAAGGCAGAAATTCACTCCAGTTCAGGTGTGTCAAAAATTGTATTCAGGGGTTACCTTTCCCCTCAGAGACTTTGTGCCGGAGAAGCTATTGCCTGTCTTTGCTGCTCGTGCTCGATGCTGAACCCGCAGGTAGCACCTTCCCCCCTGCGGCAGTGGGAAGCTCTTAGCAGATCTGCCTTCCTCCCCAGAAATGTGTCTGTGGCTCTACACCTGATCTAGGCCAGCATTTCTGCTGTGGCCAGGTAGTACCTGGGTGCAGAGGATGAAGCACTCCCCATACCTGCCAGTCAGGGCAAGTGGAACAGCCTGAGCTGCAGTTGGACAACAGTCCCCGCAAAGGGGTGCTCAGGGTGACAAGAGGAGATGAGTGGGCATATCCTGCTGCGGTGTCAGGCTCCATAACCACTCCTCTCATCCTCAGAGTCTCTCTCGTTCCTCAAAGATCCCATGGACCTACATCTGTCTAACTTCTGGCATCTAACTGAGGGTCCTAAGTTTAGAGTTGACATCACCTCAGGCTCTTTCAGTTAACATAGAGAAGGAGTGGTGGGAGGGCAAGACCTTGAGGGACCCTGGTCCATTTAAGGTCTGAGAGGGCCTTCGGAGGTGTCTGTTTTTCTCCATTGTCAGCCAAAGGCAACTGTTCTTCTGAATTAGGAGCTTTGGTTAAGTGCCTAAAGGTAGGCAGGCTGGCACTGCATCACCCACAACATTAAAAATAGAAGAAATCGATGTCGCTGCAGCTGGGATCCCTGGGGCTATGGTGTATGTCTGTGACACTCTGCCTCCAGCTCCTCCTGGGGCTCTGGCAAAGGGCTGCAAATTCCTGACAGCCCAAAGAATTTGGGGCAGAGAGCGAGTGTTTAATGTCTTTTTAAGGAGGAGTGCCACTTCCAAACTATGATTCCACCATTCTGATATGACAGGGCAGACCCCGTCCAGCTTAAGAGCAGGTTTGGCTAAATGCAGTTCCATGTAGCTCAACATGAATATTATTTTTGTATTGTATTACTAATAACCAGTTAAAAGATAACAACGCTTATTAGGCAGATAGAGACACATTCTTTGCCTGTCTTGTCAGGGTACAAATGAGCAAAGAGCCGTAAGTACAGTTCATTAGGAAGGAACAAAGCCATTTAATTATCCAAAGAAAACGAAAACTGTCTTCCAAATTTTTTTTCTCTTTCTTCCTCTTTTTTTGCTAATGGTCATAGTTTTCTTATTATTCACTGAGATTTATGTATTGCAATAAAAGCGCAGAGCATCTGTCCCCTGGCCTATCAGCTTCATCAGGCTTGGGGAATTGAGGGGAAAAAAGGAAAAGAAAATACATGAATATAATGATTTTATATGGAATTATTTTATGCTGCCATATGGAGTTGAACTGGTTTAAAAAAAGATAAGATTTCCATTTCAATGCTACTTGTTTTATAATAGAAACTTCCCTTTTCTTTGCCCTTCTACTTCCAGAAGGGTCTTATTCAGTGTATTTAGTCCTAGCCAAAAGGTCACTGTTGTCCTACAAGAGGGTCCTCCCTCCCCTTCCTGGCACCCCTGGATGCTGTGAATAGAGCTCTCTTTGTCTGAGGCTGGGATACGTCAGCGGGAAGATGCACTGGGAGCAGCTGAGTATCACTCTCCCCTCCTGGAGGTCAACTGCATCACCGCTGGGTGCTGTAGAAGTTGCGTGAGGAGAGGGACGGGCAATCCCACCAGACCTCCTGGCTCTGACCCTACAACACTCTGCATCTTGACCACCTTTTCACTGCCTTGTGCTATTAATTTAAATTAACTTGGTCTCTTTGACAGATAGTTCCCTAGAGAGGTGATTTTTAGTTTTAAATTAAATTTCTCAGCCTAGTTATTTAATGTTTGTATTTGTACATGCATTTTTCATTGTGGACTCTCAACTTTGACAAGGTGTTGATGGAGTAACACATTCTGGCATATGAAGCAGTCAAATGGCTGTTCGTTCCAACTGAATTCTGACACTCCTAATCACAGTAAATAATGTTTAATCTTAGTTTTGTCTTACGGTATTCAGTGGGAGTTCTTATGGAGTGTCATTCAAATCCGCGTCAGCAATGCTCTCCCTGGGCTTCTTTCTGTGGGAGAGGATGTGCAGGAAGTCTGTTGCCATTCCAGCTTGTGCTGTGAAGAAATAAAAGACAAAATAACCAGTATGAAAAGCAGAGAAAGGACTCTATCATGAGGTTACTTAGCTTGGTGATTTCACTGGTTTGGGATCAGAGACCTTCACTTGCACTGGATGGAGTCAGTGTAGAACAAAGAGCAGCAAACCCAGCACTGCAGGAGTATTTGAGCTCTAGGAGGAAAGGACAGTCTCAGACCCCATGGCAGACAGGTTTATGAAGACACCGCCTGTACTGCAAGAACTGGCTATGAGGACATAAAGGGACTTTCTTCTGCCTCGTAGTGTATTTTCATACTTCCTAAATTAAAATCTGCCTGCATGCCTTTACAAGCATAGTCCTCTCTTCACTTGCTTATAAGAACTCAAACCAGCTCCAAAATATTGCTATTCATAGGAAACAGTAAAGACATTTGAAGAAAAGAAACAAAAAAGACCTATTTACTTGCAGGTAAAAGCTCAGAGGGAATAGATTATAAACAGCGCAAAAGAGAGTCTAGCTGCCACTGCCTGGAATGTTTTTGCTCAGCGTATGCAAAGGGAGATTTGGGGTAAAGCTGGAAACACTCAAGAGGGAGCAGAGGGTGCACGTTTAACACCAGGGCAACTCCTGCCAAAACTCAGGTCTGTATTCCGAGTGAGCGAGTCATAGAGTTTCTGAGGAAAAATGAATAACACCTAAATATCATTTTACAAAATTGCTACAACAGTTTAATTGGAGCTTTTCAAAATATCTAGCCTCAAATAGACAAGCAGCCTCAGAGGTTTCAGACTGAGGATTTGAAACAATCTGTAATCGTAACTTAACTGTAATGTTTGTTATCCTTAGTTACTGGTGATATTTTCTGTGTACTGCCACAGAAAAGGACAGACTAGAGACTCCTAAAACATGACTTTTGTAAAGCAGTAAGAGTACACATATCAAAACGACCAGAAAGGGACTAGATCAGTCCCCAGCAAATTAAGAATGTGTATTTATTATGCTTGTAATAATGATAGTATGTTTTATAACATTACAATCAAGCGATTATAATTTCAGTTTTATGGAGCAAAAAGTGCAATCTCTGAGACTAACCTTTAAGTAGTAGATTTAATTGACACTGCTTGAAAAATATTAATGGCTGTTCATTAGTAGGTATTGTCTCTTCTCTTGTCCTACATGATGGTTTTAATTTAAACTAGCTCTCTGCTTTGCATATAGAATTATTGACAAAAATATATCTTTCTTCAGCAAATGATTAGCTAAATCATCCTTTTATTTACAACCAGTGCTGTGTCCCTGCGCCCTAAATCTTGCTAGTTGGAAGAGTGGGAGGGAAAGAAATTTAATTAAGTTAACTTTATTGACCTGCTGGAGCTGTTGTTTAATAGCATGACTCCCTGGAGTGTAGTGCAGGTAAATTGAATGAATGCCACAGAATATCACTTCCCTGCATTGCATATTTCGAACCTCTGCCAGGCAGTTAGGGATGAGCAGCCAATCAGGAAAAAGGTTTTTCCAGCCTTGCTGGCGTGGATGGCCTTTCCCATTATGTTCAGAATGAGGTGCAGAGTGTTTCCCATGCGTTCCTCCGAGCGTATCAAGAGGGACAACTCTGGGATCGCGTGTTCCGCTTAGCTGCTGCATTCGGAAGGCAACTTTGTGGATTGGCTTTTCAGCCGTGTATCCAAAAATACCTTTTTATGAAGGAGGAAAGCTAGCAAGCGAATCTGAATGAGATTGCTGTGAGTAAACTATTTAATATTAAAACATTGATACACTCATTCTGCATGAGAAATCAGAGTCCAGAAGGATAGTACGAGATATCTTCTGGAGCTGTGCTTGTCATCAAATACTTGGGAACAAAATGAAGAATTACAAAACGTCTTTGTTAAACTGTTATATGATAAAACAAAAGCTAAAAAGACTTCCACAATGTATTCTCATAGGTAATACTGCCTGAAACTGTTTCAGTTATTGCTTCTGCTGTTAAAATCTTTGTCCAAATGTCTTATTAATCTATAAAATTAGTACAACAGTGTCTCTGTGGTTGACTGGAACACATCCCATTTTCTGCACTATTCTTCAGTACTGCCCACTGAGTGATAAAAGACAGTATCTCAGTCTGTTGCACCTGTACTTCCAATCACTTCTTTTTAAAGTCAAGCCAGATCAGTAGTTGTGCAATATAACAGCAACTTCATACAGCTTTTAACCCTTGCAGAATTTAATGTTTCTCTGATTAAAGCTGAGACCCAAAAATCCAGTCCTACAGGTCTGCTTAAAGAATTATATACAGCCACTCAGATAATTTATATTTTGCTCTGGAAAATAATAACAGGTGCAACTGTAATTACAGTTCATGGTTTTATTGTATTCACCTATAATTTAGTGTTTTGAATAAGTTTGTGTGTAATTTTTCCTTTTATGTGCAAACAGACTTTTCTTGGCTTTAAACTGCTGTTTTTAATTCTAAACGCACGTGAGATAAGAGAGGTGGTTTTGTAGAGGAGAAGCATTGTCTTTTCTTGTGCTGACCAGAATAGCTGGGAGAAGCACGCAAGTTTCAAGAATGTAAGTCCTTCTTCAGGTCAGACTTGGGTGTCTTTAAAAAATCACACTTAGAGCATTGCAGCCACGATAGCTACGCCTACAGTAGGCATATGAGATGCAACCATCGTTTAGAACATCATTTCTCAAGACATCACATCAGTTTTGGGGGAGGCTGGCCCTTGAGGCGATCACTCTCAGTTCCTCTCCTGACCTTTATGCCCTAATATGTCACATGCACTCTTAGAAGTGGTGCCATATACTTTTAATATACAAACCCAACCTGTGGTGTAGCCTAGGAAACTCCAGGTGCTCCAAACCTGGCCCTCTGCGCCAAGCTCTGGCATAGCACTAAGAGAGGGGAGACCCGCTCTCAGCATTGGTATGAAGTCCTGAAGTTAAAATTGCCTTTAATTCAATGTTAGATTAACACGGCTTTTGGCTGGCATTGCATGTTTGTGTATTTACACAAAAAGGATGATGTCTTGCATGAGTAATCCTGAGAAGTTTACTAGCTGATATTCTCCAGCACTCTGTTACTTTATCTTCATTAAATGTGTGTTTTGGCAGCTGTTGTGAAGTCCATATTCTATATCTGTAAGATAAGAGCCGTTTCTGTGCTAATGGTCTTGTCTGGGGTCAGAGGTAGACCTGAGAAAGTAGACTTCTGTGATTTTCAGTTATTTTTTTGCTTCCTATAAAGTTTTTGTTTTGACACTTAAAAATACTGTGAAAGCTTTATTGTGTATCTAATAGAATGAGAGGGAAATACACATCCATGATGCCATCCCACAGTTCCTTCCAAATGCAACAAACCAATCAAATTGAATCATAAGTGATGGTTTTCCTGCATAAGAATTCATACTATAATTCTAGGTGAAATTCTTTAAAGGTGTTAAAATACAAATAAGTAATATATACATGAATGTTAGTTTTACTTGATTACAGTTTTAAAGAACTATTAAATCAAGGTTCATAATATTATTTATTATGTTTAATATTTAACTTAACATTTTTAATTTATGTGTCTATTAGAACTAATATAAATTATTAAATGCTAGTTGATACTTCTGAGTGGGGTGCAGAACTCTTGCCTAACACCAATTTAGACTTCCACGGGTATTTTTCTTGGCAGCAAAGTTGACTTTAAGTAGTTCCCATTGCTGTCCACAACCTACCACCTGTCTCTGCCCCTTTTCTTCCCATTGTGCTGGTACAGCTTTTGTAGGACTGAACACTGACTTGGCTTAGCAACCCTGGAAAATTACCCATCTCCTTTTTCTTTTTCTCAAAGTCCTTTGTAAAGCAGAGCAATGTGCTCATCTGGTTTGCAGCATAGCCCCCAAATCATTGCTCCAGTGCAACTCCAGTGCATCACAGGGACAGGAACTGCCTCAGTTCAGTCAGGCCAGAAAAAAGTGTCCATCAAACTACCACTGGATTTTAAGACATGCTATTTGCTTGATGCTTCAGCCTATAAACTCTACATAGATGTGCTTAAGGTTAAGTACTAGTAATGGTGTTTTCTCTAAACCAAATCTTTGCTGGAAACTCTTTTGCCGGTACACGAACAATTTAGGGATAGATTTAGCTTTTGATATTTGAAGGTTTTATGGATTTGGAGGGTTCTTTTAATGCCAAAAACTAGGAAAAAGTCTAAGTTGGTGCACTTACACCACAGAAAAGCATAGATTGTTTGAGGATTAGGTATAAGAAATTTTTGCTTTCTGTACTTACAAGACTTTCTGACTTACTAGCTGGGTTGTTGTTTCAAGTATAGCTTATATCAAGTGGACAGATGTAACATATTGTAACTTTTTTTTAGAGCTACTAACAGAAACTTTCCCATCACATTTGTTTTATTTTGGGGTTGGTCTTTCCCACACTTAAGGGACACTGAGGCAGAAGTTCTATAGCTGCAGAGGGGTGGCATCTTCTAGGCTCCCGCTGTTCTTCTTAAAGACATTCCTGCTTTCTACTGTCATTGCCACGCACCAGCTGGCAGTGCTGCCCCTGCAGTTTTGCTACTGGAACGGTTCGCGTGATTGCTCTTTAGCCTCAAACTTGCAAACTCAGCCAGGCCAGGCCAGATCCACAGTTCACACCACTTAAAATAAACAGGCTTGTTTTGCCTTGAGCATTTTGGAGATTGCTCACAGGACCCCCTCCGCTGGCACAGCTATGGGGCAGAGTGTGGAAAACAGGGAGGAGCAATGTCGTCAAACCAGGAAAAGTTTGTCTTGTGTGCAAAGTGAGTATTTGCTATTCCCCAAAGTCTTATGTACTTTAAAGACAAGAAAGGCAGCAGAAGTGGCTGTCCAGCAGACTTGCATTCAGGTGTGATGCTAAGCATGGAGTGATATGTAAACTCATATGCAAATTTTTTTTGTTCACACTGATATCAAAACATCCATTCACCTTTTCCCCCTTCTAAAAACTAAAGCTGGCCTATGGTACCATTTTGAGGCTGGTTTTCTTTTACTTCACATGAATTGGTTGTTAATTGATTTAATTAAATAGAGATCAATGAGGATGTGTCAAATCTTTGCTATACAGGAGACAAAAGTTTTAGACTACAATGTAGTCTCTAAGTCAACCAGTTAGTTAGAAACATAAGAGTTAATCAGGAGGTGCTCTCAGAAGCTCATGGAGCTTAACCTGCTATAGATAACTAATGCTCCGTAATCCCAGCTATGGAAATGCCTAAGGAATTTGAAGGGTTCGGTTTGGTAATTTACTAGGAAATTCCCGACAATTCCTCCAGAAGAAAAATTAAGTATATGGAGAAGATAACATGGCCTGGACACCTGAGGAGGAACCCAGATGCTGAACAGGATTGATTAGTCTCTTTTTGTCCTCTGGAGCCAGAAGCTTGTTGCTGCAACGTCCAAGCGGATTGCCTGCCTTACTGTGAAAGGACAGCAGCACCATTGTTGCAACAAGAAAGGAAGACCCATTCTCTGCTGCAAAGTGTATCATCAACAAAATTAGTGTTTAAATTCTTTCCCAGTAGCTGACAATAACCTTTTATTAGTAGAATTAACAAAAGAAGTAGTGGAAGAAATGTAGTTTCTCGGCTTGGAAGTCACATATGAGAATTAATTAATCCCAGTGTTTGTTTTCTTAAATAAGGGAGATTGAACAAAATCACTGAGAGGAACCTTGTGCCCTTGCACACATGCATAGAGTAGCATTTCCAAACCTTGACCACAGGAGAGAAGAAAACATTAAAAAAGAAAACTTGTTAATACAAAAGCCAGGAACTCTGAAGGGAGCTCTGTAGTACAGTGGCAGTGGAGGTATTCTGATTTACGAAACTACTTCAAAAGCACATCAGTCAAGTCAGAGGTGATATTTTACAGACTTTTATTGAAGCATGAAAGGCCAATAGTAGCCAATATCACAATTTCTGCCAGAGAATAGGAATTGAACAGTCATTTCAGTATTTTATTTTATGATTGTCATTAACTGTCTTCTGCATCCAGGATATTAGACATGAGGACAGCTGCAATTTAGGCCAGAAAACACCCCAAGCAGTTGTTATGTGTCTCTATTTTATGTTTTCTTTCCTTCATGATCACTGTACCTGAAGTAAAACCACTTATTTGTGTGTATTGTTATTCTTCTTTTGGGAAGGCAGTCACAAATAACATTATGAAATGCCAAGGTATTGTACTGAAAAACCCATTCTGCATTAATGTTGTAAGAGTGCACCTCTTTGTAATGTTTGCTTATATGTATTTTAAATTGGGATGTTCATTTCAGTGGCCAGTCAGGCCCAAACCACGACAGGTTTTTAGTGGGTGTTTCTAGAGCAAAGGATTCCAACACAGCTCTTAATATGACCCGTGGCAGATGACGACGTTGGCTTTATCCTGCCGTGCCCACATACCGTTCTACAGAGATGCACTAGCCGCTCCAAGGGATGTTTCCATTCAGCTGTTTGCCAGTCGCTGAATTCCCTGCTGAGCACGTCTTCTTTGTAGAGATTTATGGGCTCACACTCTACTTGGAGGAAGCCAGTCAGCTAAGCCAGAGAATGAGTGTCCACACTGCTCAGCCCTGCCTATGTACTAGTGCTCAGGTCAACATCACAGCAACCCAGTTCAAGACTCACAGCGCCCAGGGCTGGATTACATGAATTGCGACCCCTAAATCTACAGTAAGCTGTGTCACCCTATGAAGTGCTTCATGCGGCATTGTACGATAATAAGGGTGTCTAGCCCAAACCTCTTGTGCTGTGAACCTATGAACACAGTGAAACAGATCATCTCTGGTTCTCCATACGTGCTCACAAAATATGCATGGGCATCAGGTAGGAAAGTTCCTTCTGAATTGTCCAGAGAGTTTGGTGAATTACATAAATACTGAACGTGAGACACCAAAACACACATGGATGTTCTCGGGGGCTGACTGCAAAGGCTGAGACACTGTGTTAGGGTGCAGTGTAAGGTAATCCACCAGCACCCTCACTAAGCTTTCAAAACCATTCTCTTGTTCCTCTTCTATCCCCCACCGTTTCTAGGAGCTTGAAAGACCTGTTGATGGGACAGAACCCTTACCGTGGGTGCTGAACTCCTTTAAAAGTCTGCCTCAGCTTTTATTGCATTGGATTGGCTGGCTTTATTTTACTTTCCAAGTCTTTCCATTTTGTTTCTCTAAAGATGATTGTTTTCTCTTGGCGGTGGGTAGCGCTGCCAGTAAAAGAATGTGTGTATGTATACGCATTCAGCACCCTTTCTTCTTTCCCATGTCAGGCAACAGGGGTGTGTATTTCTGCATCTTCTCAGCAAGTGGTTTTCCTTCTTCCTTCATACAGATCAATCCCTTGCTTTTGTCTCCCTTCAGAGTCAGGGGTTGGTGGCGGCGTGTGCAGCTTTGCTCTCTTGAGGGAGAAGGACTGTATTATTTTCACCACCCAGACAATGGATATCGCCTGCTGTAGGCAGCATGGGCTTTGCGTACCTTTTTTAAAGTCAGACACAGGGTGATCTTTTCTGATTGCTGTACACTGGCTTTATATGTCAGTTCTGCCTTCCTGATTTCAGATGTTATCAGCCTGAACTGACTCTGAAACTTAGAGCAAACTGCTGTTCTTTTCATTCTCATAATTGCTGTACCAAGCACAGGTACAAGCCTTAAGGATTTACTTTTTCACTCGAAATGAGCAATGTCAAGTGAAATAAGGATTCTGAATTATCTTCCCTTCTTTCTGAGAGAAAGAAAAGTTACAGCTCACTATCAAGTATTAACAGAATGGAGATATCTCAGATTCAAGTCAAAAAAGGAAGTGTGATCAAATTAGTTGATCAGTAAGTTAATCATAATAAAATGATGTTTACATGTATAATATATGCAAATAGAGTGCATATGTATGTATAGTGAGTGTATGTACGTGGGTATATATACAGATATACACACACACATGTGTAAGTATATACAGTAAGTGGTATAAATATGTTATCTTTATTACTTAACTGCACTTCCTTCTGGATAAGTAAAGCAGTAGGACCCCGCCTGGGTAGCTCAGGTTCAGACAAGCTCTGAACACCTTCACAATCAGGTCTGTGATGGTTCAAAACATCAGTATATGTTTCAAAAGACTAATGTTTCATGCTAAGGAGCATATAAGTGTTTATTGGACTTCCGTTGTAAACCAAAACAGAGATGTTTTTAAACTGAACCCTGTCCAGAGAATGTGGACAACATGGCAAGAAGTAAAATAAGTAATTAAATAAAAGAATAACTGAAATGTATCTGGAAGACAGAAAAATTAAAATTTCAGGTTATGCCATGGTGACAGTGGATAAATCTAGAGAACCTTGCCTTTTGCTAACTCCAAAACGTGGCTAAAGTATAGCTTGCGTTTGTCTTATGTCTAAAGCACAATTTCATTACATACTATGCTGGGAAAAGTTACTTGTATTATAATTGTTTGACATTTATTGATTTTTCAGTTTAAAAAAAAAAAGTCCCGTGGGTCAAATTGTACTCACAGTGATATTGGTGTATATTGCAATATTTTGTAGTTTCCTCACATTCCTGCTGTGGAAGGGGAGACCACAACTGTGTAACTTTCCTATCCTGATCACCATAAGATTTATAGAAAAGCATGTCACTGTTCCTCTAGCTCATGCACTCTAATTCCTGGAGATTGCACATATTGCCAGAAGAAGAAGAAAAAAATTTAAAAAAATTAAATAAGGAAAAAAACCTTCAAGTTACCCCCAGGTATTCATGGGATGAACAAAGCCTCCCTGTTGCACAGATGACTTTAAGTGCTGAGAAGTCTGTGAGCACAGAGGCAGCAAGGGCAGAATTACATCCAGATGCACCAGGACCACATTTTATTTACATCACCAGTTCCTACTGAAGCCAGTGGAAAGTATCACTTTGTGGTACTTGTGAAGGCAGCATTGCATTAAGAAACTAGTGTTTTTCATTAATGGCCAGAGCTTTAAATGTATTTTGTCACATTGTTAACAATCATGTTTCTGTTGCCCTAGTTTTCCATAGTGAGCAGAAATTTCTTCAGATTTCTTATAACCCAGAGTCTAGCACGACAGATTTGTTCCAGAAGTGTGGTATGGAAGTCCTTCTCTGTGCTTTTTCCAAGGATGGGGTTTCAAAGGGTCATCTTTGACTGGTATCAGCAGCATCCATAAAGAAAGGTGAGAGAAAGCATAATTAAGGTAATTTCAGCAAGTTGTGTCCCTGCAGCCATGGTGTTGCCCTGCAAGCAGAACTGGTGTGGCTATGTTGAAAACGGGAGATGAATTTGGAGGAAGTCCTTCTCACCATTCTTGATGCATTAGACATACTTTTGGACATGCTTGGCAGCTGGGTTATCCTTATAACCTATTCCATTGCTTGGCCTTCAGGAGAGGCTGAGACAATGGGTTGGGAAGAAAGGTCATATTCAGGTTGCCTTATTTCCATGTAAGTTCCTGTGTCAGCTGTTACCTAAAGTTTTAGAGCCAACTAAGTGGAAAGAATTAGGCACAGAAATTAGTGTCCTTATATAGGTCCTGTGACAATGGCTTATAGTTGGTACATAAAGGATAATATCTAAATGTAAGTAAGCATCATCCAACCACCTTTCTCTTGGACTAGTTCATTTATGCAAGACACAGTAAATGTAGGAATATCAATGGTGGCACTTTAGCATAGCAAATTCACAGCTTTATTTGTGCTCTAGATTAGCACTCACCGACTATCATGATGCCCTGACTGGAAACACAAAGTAGCTTGTTAATTTGTGTGTGCTAATAGATTTTCTGTGTTGCAGAATGCATATAATTTTGAATAATTCCTCTCTCCTAATGTGTATGTTTTCTACTATAAGCAACCACTCAGTTTTTTAGCAATAATTGTTGATATTTTTAAAGATATGGGTTACAATCAATATCTGGGAGTTATAAATATTGATTGGAAAAAAAATCCATTGAAATAATTAGCTATTACTACTCGCTATATTTCCATGTGGAGTGGATGCAATTGCCATAATTCTAGTTAAATAAGAGGTTGCCTACCTGCTGGCCTATTTAATGGGGTTTACATCTAAGGAAGAAAAATCAAAGAGAAAAAATCTAATGTTCTGTCTCTAGATTTTCTGCTTTTTATTTTAGGTTCCATTCTATGGCTCCATTGTGGCAGAAAAGAAATGCTTTCATGCCTGTGATATCATTGTATGCAGAAGCCCCAGGCCTTGCCCAGTAGAACTAGCTCTGATGAGTAGCTTTAATAATTTAAAAGGCAAATTTAGCACTGGGAGAGGAGGGGGAAAACACTTTTTGTGAAGTTTGACCCAACATCGCTTGTTTTACACACCCAGCAGTCTTGAAAACTTTCAGGGAAGAGCAAGACCTACTGTTTACCATGGAGCTACTGTCATACATGTCACTTACAGGACCTGCTCTTGGCTGGAATAGCTCCGTAGGCTGCAGGACATTCAAAGAAATGGTGGCCCTTTGCTTCTGGGTCACCTGGTGACTGGGGTATTGCTGTAGACTGGGTTCAGATTCTATGTCATGGCATAAATTTTCCCTACATGAAGTACTGGAAAATGAGAAAGCTGCTGGTTTCCTACCATGTATGTATGCTCCATGAAAAGGGTCAGCGTAAGTAGAAGGAGGCTGGATGTGAATAAAAAGAGAAGCTGGGAATGACTGGTAGTGTTATGTAGAAGTACGATAGGAGAGATTATGGGAAGAGTGGAGAGGAACAGGAGGAAGAGCAAGTATAGGAGTAGCAAAGAGGAAAAAAGAGATCAGCAGATTGGGAGAGGGAAACATGCAGTGACAGAAGGATCAGTAAACTGGGAATGGAAAAATGAGAAGAGAGAGAAGAAAGAGAGATGGCACATTTTGTTATTTAATGAATGGCTTAATATGCCAGATCCTCAGAAGAATTTTTCATCTAAATAAGGCAACTGAGTCATCTTCTTAACCTGACTTCTCTAAGCATTGCCTTACAGCCAAATGAATGTATGTGTCATCTCATAATGTGATTATGATAGAAGGTGCAAACAAAGCAGATTTGAACCCAATACCTGAAGCATACTGGGACAGCTGTTAGGAAAGCTGGGAATTGATAGAAAATCAGTGAACCAACACAACTTTTAAAGCACAATGCTAGAGACTGCTGCTTTTTTGTTTGAAAAACTGCTTAAGGATCAGGACAACTCCCACCTTCATTTTCCCCACTCAAAGAGGAAGAATTGAAAGCTTAGTCCTTTGGTTTTAGCCACATTTCAGCTCAAGGAGCTAGGTGGATCTTGATCCCCTCACAATTTTTAAGCCATAAAAGGTACTTTGTCTACCCGCCTTATAGGCAGCGGTGTGCAGCACAGACATTCCTCAGTCAAGTTGTTGCAGAGAACAAATCACAGGTTCCTGCCAATGAGCAAAAAGAACTCAAGGTAACATCCAATTAACTCTGTGTTCACTAAATATGTTTTTATAAGGCACTGCACAGTATTGTGCCTTGTTGTTCCTCAGTAATATTGCATTATCTCATGTATGCTGTAGAGGTGAATTTGATTTCTCCATCTGCTACCTCCTCCCTGCCCCCTATGGGTGACATTGAACTCCTGCATTGCTTTGGCCAAAAGTGACCAAAGTAATTTCTGTAATGCAGTCTTTATTCCACAATGGCATTCTCAGATTTAAGGTGGGATTGTTTATAAAAATGCTTTTAGGTAACTCAAAGGAAAAATGTAATAGAAACTGAAATTCTGATCATATGTTGCATTATAAGTTTCCTTACTGTAAGCCATGCATCTTGCATCCTTTGCTCTTCATGCAAGAAATACTGTGTGAAGTAAAGTACGGGCAAAGATCAGTTAAAATAATTTTATTCATCAATTATGTGTGGAAACACAGGATACTGAGAGAGGCATCAGTAGGCTAAGAGGTTATTTAAAGTGATACTGCCAAATTCTCAAGTGCCACTTTAGCATGTTAGTGGATTAGTGTTTAGTCATTACTTTAAAATATGTTGCAGACTCCAAAGTAGTCTGCTTCACAAGGGGAACATTTTGAAAAAATAAAAATGTGAAGGCTGGATAAGAACATGGCCTAAATGCTGTGCAGGTTGTAGGTCAATTCAGAGTCTGAAATCAAACTTGGTTCTCTCCTTTTTGTGGCCAATACCATTTGTGTGCCTGTGTGATATAACACTATGTCGCAAACAACTACAAGGTTTGTGAGAAAAAAGTAACAAGTTAATGGCTGTTGTGATTTTGAGGCACGTTGATCCTTCTCCCCTGTCCAAGACAGAGAATGTGTGTCAGGAAAAGCTATTACCAATGTAACATTTACTGGAAAATAGTAATGTTAGGAGAAGTTAAAATCAGCGTAAAATCTTTGGATTTTGGAATATTAAAATATAGATGACGAATTACAGTAATGTAGATAAACCACTTACCTTCATAATGCTGATGTAGGATGAGATTCTGCAAACGATTCCCATTCAAATATCCTGTTCAGTCCCCATATACTATCTGACAGGCAGTAATCAGGGCAAAGCATGGCTGAAAATGATTCCTATAATGCTGGGTTTTTTAATGAAAATCCTGATGACAAATTATCTTTGTTGTTCTCTTCACCGTTTTATCTCTTGTATCCTAAGTTAATTACATGGCATTTTAATGGAGGCTTTTTGAGCATACTGTACATGTCAAAGAAAAAGCAAAATGCTGTCAGTTTCTGGAACTTGCCCAAACTCTCACAAACGTATGTGAATTTAATTCCAATAGTGTTTTAATTTGGGGGTTCATAATTTATATTTTTACCTGTCAAACACTTATTCGGCTTCTCTTAGTGTAACAGGTGGGAGTAAAAAACCCAGTATTCTCCCTCTTGCTTCTCTTTTGTGAATAAAATGAAAGAAGCAGTAATTGGACATCTCACAGGCTTGTTATTTAGGACTAAAAAACATGATTATGGAATCTTTAAATTAGACAGTGCTGTGAGTTGCAAAGGATGTGAGACTAGGTCTGCTGAAAAGTGAAACAGATGTTGACAGGTAGCAAGCAAAATTTGTGAGATGCTGAGCTGGGAGGGGTTTTTTGTAATCTCTCTGGATTTTATTTTCCAGCCATATTGTCAGACTTAGCCATGGATCATTATTTACAAATTAATATTTAAAATTACAAATAATTTACATTATTTATAGTCAATAATCATTAAGCATCACTACTCCATTACTTTTAATTTCAGCTTAGTCAGTGAACACAATTTAGTGACTATGGCTCCTTGTAAAAGTTCAGATGCTTCTAAATCAACTTTGATTGAGAAAAAAGTTTCATTTTAATTTCTTTTTTTTTTTTTAAAAACTTAAACTTCCTTTTTTACAGATCTTTTGTCTGAAAGGAACAAATACTTTGGGCAAAAGTGGGAAGTTTTCAGAATGATAAGAGAAAATGAAAATAGAGGGTTCAACAGCTCATTCTGGGAACTGTCTGGCAGGTTCCCATGGGAGACTGCCCTGAAGGGGAAGGGGACCCGAAGAGGATGCTGCTTTCTAAAGACAACCTCACCAGACCTGGGGCTCAGTCCAGCCCATGGCCCAGGCAGTCACACAGACACACCAGATGGGTAGGGAGCTCCAGCCTGGGCTCCAGTACCAAAAGAGAGAGCAAGGGAAGCCAAGGAGGACTACCTGGGATCTGTGCAGACCATTCTCTGGCCGTGCAGGCAGGGAATTAGGGAAGCCAGAATTCAGCTGGATTTGAAATTGATGACGAATGGGAACAGCAACAAGAAGACCTTCTAAAGGCAGCAGCAAAAGGAGGCCTAAGGAAGATGTGGGGTTGCAAAATGAGGCAAGAAGACTTGGTAACAAAGCATACAGAAAAGGCTAAGAAACTCGGCATCTTCTTTGCTTTGGTCTTTACTGGCAAGTTCTGTCTTTGGGTCTGCCAGGCAGGATCTGGGAAGATTGAGTTAGTAACCAAGTAAGCAAACTGGATATACAGAAGTCCATGGGACAAGAGAAGATGGATGCAAGGATGTGGAGGGAGCTGTCTGAGGTCACTGCAAGGACTGCTTTCTATCTTCTTCAAACGGTTCCTAGAGATCAGGAGAGGTTCCTGAGGGCTGGGAAAAGGCAAATGTCACACACATCTTCAAGATGAGCAGAAAGGCAGATCTGGGGAATTATCTGCTCATAAATCTCCCTTCAGTCCACAGGAAGATTTTGGAGAAAACCCTTCTGGAAACCATGTCCAAGCACATGGAGGACAAGGATGCAACTGGGAACAACGAGCATGGATTCACAAATGGCAAATTGTGGCTGAACAGTCTGAGAGCTTTCTCTGAGGAGATGGCTGGTATGGTGGGTGAAGGAAGAGCAGTGGTTATTTACCTTGACTTCCGCAAGGCCCGTTACTTGATATGCCTGCAGCCAAATTGGAGAGATATGGGTTTGAGAAGTGAACTACAAAGTGAGTGGACTGCTGGCAGTACCACTAGGCTCCAAGAGCTGTGGTCAGTTGGATAACATCTAACTGATCGGTGGTTTCTAGTAGTATCTATCAGGAGTCAATACTGGCACCGACATTCATTCATTCACCTAGACAATGGGATGAAATGCACCCTCGGCAAGTTCACAGATGGTACCTAATTAGGGGAGAAATTAATATGCTGGAGGGTGGGGCTGCCACTGAGAGGACTCTCAACAAGCTGGAGAAGTAGTCTGGCAGAAACTTTTGGAAGTTCAACACAGGCAAATGTAAATTCCTGAACCTGAGATAAAACAAGCTCATGCAGCAGGACAGGTGGGCCACCAACTGGCTACAAAGCAGTTTTGCAGAAAAATTCCTGGGGGTCCCAGCAGACCATAACTCCAACATGAGTCAGCAGAGCATCATGAAGGTTAGCCACATCCTGAGCTGTACTAGCAAGAGCGTAGACAACAGGTTGAGGGAAATGATTCTTGCCTTTTTGTTGCTGTTTGTGAGACCCTGCCTGGAGGACTGTGTCCTGTTTTGGATTCCCCAGTACAAGATGGATATTGACATACTGGAATGAGACTCTTGGAGCACCAAGTGGCTGGAGCACAGGACATACACGGAGAAGCTGAAAGAACTGGGTTTGTTCAGCCTGAACATGAGAATAAGGGGGAAACTAGTTGTTTTAAATTACCTACTGGCAATGTACAGAAAAGACGAAGCCAGACTCTTCTAGGCAGTGCACTATAATAAGACAAGAGGCAACAGATACAAGTTGCAACATGGGAAATTTTGTCTAAGTATCAGAAAAATCTTTCCTGCCTTGAGAGGGGGTCAAATACTGGCACAGGTAACCGGAAAGTCTCTGGCAACTCCATTCTCAGAGACATAATAAAGTTGACTGGACAAGTCCCTGAGCAACCTTTGAACTCAGACATGACTTCAAAGCTGATCTTGCTTGAATGGGCCCAGATGAGCCCCGAAGATCCTTTCCAACTTGATAATTCCAACAGAATTTTGTTTTGCTTACTTAAATGTCTGCTTTAAGGATTTAAATAATATTCCTGGGACACTTTGTATTTTGAAGGAAAAGAACAGTGAAAATGCAGATCATTATTATTACCAAAATGTAAGGCATTGCTGCTAGGAAATACTGTAGGAATGGTCATGTATACCAGGCTGCCAAGATGGATTGTGGTTTTTTGTTAAATAGAACAAAAAAGTCAGTGAAGCATATTTAATCCACACAAGTGAAGAGTTCTGCAGACCTTGTAAACAAATACAATGTAAAAACAGATCAATTTGGGTGATTTACTAGCCTGGACAAATCCAACTTAAATATTTTTAATTTTAGTATTTTTCTGTCTTGCTTATTTCTTGTGCTTAAAATGCAAACCACTTTTTTCACCAGTTTTCTCAATCTTCTCAAATATTCGTTCGCTTATAGAATAAATCTGATAAGCCTTGGGGGCTGGGAAATGAAGGGACGACATTGTTGTGGACTTTGGTGGTATTTTTCATTCCAGGACAGGGGCAATGATTTCTCTTTCAAAATCTTTCACTAGCTGTGTATCAAGACCTACCTAAAAATAAGGGACTCTACCGTCCAACGGCTCTGTGAGCAGAAGGGATTTTTCTCAAGAAGGCAAGACGTTATCCTCCCTCTTATCGTCCCAGAACTTCTCTGAGGAAAACCTATATTACTGAATGAAATAAACCCACAGCCAGAGTGGTGGGCAGAGCTTCTGACCATATTGGATGAATATCCAGGCTGAGAGAGCTCTTAGGTTTGGGTACAGATGCTGTAGAGCTCCCAGCACAAGATGAGGAACCCTCTGGTCCCCTTTTGCTGTCCTGACACGTGCTGTTAGTGGTTGGTTTGGCAGCCCTGTGCCTCTGTGCTGAACCCTGCAGGACTTCTGCTCAGAGCACAGCTCTCCCAAGGATAAGAACAGGAAAAATGGCTCTGCTGGGCCTAACCAGTAGGCCTGGTATATTTTTATAAATGTAGATGATAACATATATTTCAAGAGTGTAAGATGGCAATGTTAACAGGATACATTTTCCAGTACTTTTCTCAGCCTTTCCTGGTTTGCCGTTTAGTGACTTGTCTAGAAATTATACCTTTGATTCTAATAAATTTTTGGGGTGGTGGGATGTCCCATGAATTTGTTTCATTGCTTTTTGAATTTATTCAGGCTTTTAACATCTGCAATGTATTCTAACAGTTTATTTCATAACTTAATTACCCATTCTGTAAAAAAGTATATTCCATTTTTTAGGCATTAATCTGACACTCCAACATTTCATTTGCTGCTCTTTCCTTCTTGTATTACCAGTAGGGGTGAATAACCTTTCCTGGTTTACCCTTCTCAGTGTGGCACATGATGTTATAGGTTTTGTCATGTTCTTCTAAGCTATTTCTTTTCCATACTGAGTTATCCCAACCTACTTACTGTTCCTCACACAGATACTGTCCCTTACCTTCAATTATCTTACTTATCACCCTTGTCTGTATGTTTTCTACTTCAGGTGAGTCCCTTGGGGCTTAGAAGATAAGGCACATTTTCTCAGTGGCAATGAGATTGCTCTCTTTCATTTCATTTTCCTAATAATTTGTAATACTCTATTCACTTTAGGCTGATGTTTTCATAGGACCGTAGGTGGTTTCTCCAGTTGCAGCAGCTGTATTTCAGAGCGGTAACAGCTAACTTAAAGCTCATCCCTGGGTATGTATAGTTAGGACTTTTTGGTTTTATTCCAGATTCCACACTTATCAGCATTGCATGTCATCTGCACTTTTATCACCAATCACACAGAATTGAGATCATTCTGCAATTTTTCAGTCATCCTTTGGTTTTACTAGCCTAAATAGTCTAATGTGATTAACTTACCTCACTAATCAGCCTTATCCAAACTACTGTCGACTATGTTGAACACTGCATTTCCCCGCACTGATCCACTAGAAATCTCTCTGCGTTGTGAAGAGTGACCATTTACTTCTAGCATGTGTTTCCTATTGTCTAACCAGTTTTGAGGGGCTTGGTCCCTGTAAAGAAAGATTTTGGTCTGGGAACCTCCAAAAGCTCTTCGGCAGTGAACACTGATGTAAAGAATTCTTCTCACTTTGCTGATCTTATTTGATCTCCCCTTTCATATCCCAATTACTTACCAGGCCTACAGACTTTCTGGCAGACTTCCTGTTTCAGATGTGCTTAAACAACTTTTTATTACTGGTTTTATGCCTTCAGCAAATTACTTTTCAAAATCTTTTTTTGGCTGGGTTTATTAAATTTAACTTGCCAGAGCTGATACTGTTTTCTGGTTTTCTCGTTGGGAAATGACTTCCACTTTCAGAAGAACTTCTAGTAATATGCTTTACTGCGCTGTGTATTGAAATGGTCTAGAAAAAAACAGAAAATGCTGGGGAGTTTCTCTTTCCATCTTCTCTGCATTCCCCCAAAAATGACACAACATTCGGTATGTAGTTAAAGTTATAAAGTGACTATTGTTCTTTTTCTGAATTGCTTTATCTCTCTTTCGTGTCCCCTCAGAAAAGGAACCAAAACATGAAGGGAATGCTCATAAAATTCAAACTATGGGGACAAAAAATCAAAGGGAAACCATTTGCAAAAATGGATAGAGAAAGGAAGGGTTGGTGTAAATATGCACGGATAAGGAAGAAAGAGTAGCAGGAGGAAAGAACAGATTGGGAAAAGTTACACAGACAAATGAAACACTGATCATACCAAAATAATCACTTCTGAAATATTAAAGGTTTCAGTGCAGCTTGCACTACAGATCGTAGCATCATAGAATGGTTTAGGTTGGAAGGGACCTTGAAGATCATCTAGTTCCAGCCCCCTTGCCATGGGCAGGGACACCTTCCACTAGATCAGGTTGCTCAAAGCCTCATCCAGCCTGGCCTTGAAGTGGGATGAGTCCTAGGAATAAATTCTGTTTTCTGAAAATTATACCCAGATATAGACAGAAGTTTAGATATGGATATACACATGTGTGCTCATATGTCTTGCCTCAGAAGTGAGTGAGACTGAGGCAGCAAAGCTTCCAGATGCTTTTATGGGACTCAAATAGCGAGCAGGTCCCCCAAACCAGAAGCAAATTTTATCCTTGGGCAGTTGCCTAAATTTCCTCACTCATCAGCAGACTCCAAATGGCAGGTTCAGCCTCTTGTAAAAATACAGGTGTATACAGACATGATTCCTGGGTATATCCTGGCAGTGGCTGAGCACTGCAAAGTATGGTACCAGATTATGTCAGTGCCTTGCAGGATTGAGTCCTGTGAGCTTTTGCTCATGAACCACTCCAGAAGGAGAGGTGCTGATTTCTCCCTGAGCCTGCTGCTCCGCACAAAAAAGATAGGTCTGTTTTGAACCCTAACAAGTTAAGGCTTTCCAGCGATGTATTGCCAACTTTAACATTTCTCCACATTTGCAGGGGGAGAGACATCTTACCTTTTGGAACTGAGCAATTATCAAACTTTAAAAATGCACTTTCCACCCCTGAAAGGGAAGGAAATATAAAAAGTAGTATCACTATACATGTAAATAATATACCTATTCTTACTCTAGGAGTTCTGCTGGATTCTGAGTTCTTCTCTGGAAGGCCAAGTTGCAGTTGCAGTCGTAAGCATCATTTTTTAACTAGGCTTAACAACGAGACTTTTAACTTCTTTTTCTGATGACAGATCTAGATCCTCCAAATGAGTGAAATCAAGGTAAATGACAGCATTGGTTGCTTCTGACTTGCACTCTTTGAAAGTCCACTGCACAGGACACAGGAATAAGCAGCTGGGAGCCATCAGCACCTGGGCTGCGATCAGCCCATAAACTACGTGTTTTGTAGCATGCAGCAGGTTTGATTTTGTTTCCCAGTTGGGTCCAAGATGTAAGAGTTAACCTGTAAAGCCTCCTGGGGTTTGAGCTGTAGCAACTCTAAGGCCTCTGCAAGGTTAGCAGCTTTTTTTGTACTGAGCACTGGAGAAATGCTTATTTCAGGCAGATACCACCCCTGCCCTGAAGCACTCATTATCTCTTTCATTGAGGTGTTTTACACATAGCTAAAGGGCTACATGTATCCTGAATAAAAGCTCTCTGATCACTCACTCTTTCTAATTTCCCTGCCTCCTCATCAATGAATGCTTGCTGGTGCAGGGTTATCCCTCACCTCTGTAAAGGGAGAAAGTTCTTTCAGGAGGGAAGCAGGATGGCACACAGACAGGAAAGGAAAGGCTCAGAGCAGTAAGAAAGGAGATACAAAGATGTGAATAAGTTTGGGAATAGTTATCTATTCTCAATCCAGAGAGCCTGGCAATGTAGGAGAAATAAGAAGAATGCAGTGGGGGAGAAAAGTATGGAGAGAAACCTCATCACAATTATATGACACAGAAAACTGACTGAAGGAAGAAGATGGCTACCAGGAGACACAGCACAATACAAAGCAAAACAAACGATGGAAGTCAGAAAAGAAAACAAAAAAACAAGTGTTCAAGAGACAAATTTACATATTGAAAAAAAACCAAACTCTCAGTAGAAAATGTACACACAAAATGGTACATAGATAAACCATTTTTCTCCCGTAATACTGCAATGCTACAGAATCTAAATGGGCTCTGCTAATAGCAGTTCTGTGAGGTAGGACAAGGTTATTATTTTATGTCCATTGAGCTAAGGCATTGAAAGACAAAGTGAATCTCAAGAAGGCCCCATGGAAATATGCAGATGGAGAAGGGGTCTGAACTTGGTGAGCATCACTGAAGTATCTTCTCCCTCAGTGAATTTTCAGGCATTTAAAAAAAAATAATGGAATGAAGTAGGATATGAAGTTGGATACAAAAAGTCATTATGGTATGGCAAGGTATACTATGTTGAACAAAATTATTCTTCATTTTTTCCTGCTAGTGGACTTGGCCAACAGTGGTATAATCTGTCAGAAAAGCTGTAACGAATATACCTGCATAAGGTTTTAATAACTCTAGCTCGAAACACTAATATTTACTGAAATTTCAGTGTTATCTGCCAATATTGATGCAACGCATGTTCTGACGATACTGTACAACGAGCAGCTGCCAATAAACGCTTCAAAGTTGTTCCTGTTTTTAAATCTATTATTTACTCTATGGTTTTTCAGTAGTTTCCTGATCAAACTAGTCAAGCTCTGCCCTGGCACACTGATAACTCTTATGTTGAACCAGCATATTGAAATATCTCACAGTACCCTCTAACATCAAGAATTTCACTGCAGTCAAACTCTTTTATAAGGGAATTGAAGAGCACAGTATGGACAGCATATTAAAAAATTCTTGATCATTACAGGTGAACTGTTTCCTTTTTTGAGAATGATACTGTACTGACGCCCCTGCAGAAGAATTAAGACTGACATAAGGTGGACTTCATATATTTAGAGTCAAGACCCCTGACTTTCAGAAGAACTATAAGACGACATTGGTGAATGTAGTCTTTGCTGAATCCTCTGAGAATGCAGAAGAAGCAAAGTTAAATTGAGTCCTCAGCTTCCAGCAGCAAACTGAACTGGCTGTGAGCGTAGGCTAAGCAGAAATTGCCTAAGGTAGCAGGCTGCTGGGAAGACAAAGCACACATCCCTTAACATCCCCCCCCCCAATTTTGCCCATATTAGGACTGGGAAAAACAGGTTGTCTGAAACTGCTGCTGCCCCTAAAGTAGGAGTGGAAACTATTGGTAGAATGCCCAGTGCCAGCAGCTGTGATAGCTGACTGGTATCAGTCCCAGGAGGCAGCCAGATTAGCAGTGTGGATCCTCTAGATCTCTCCATTGCAATTCCCTACTTTCCTGCGGCAGGCAGGGGTGGCTCTGTCCCATCTGTTATTTTAGAAGAACTGACTGTCAATTTTGTCTGAGCCATTGAAAAGTCTTGTGCTGGCTGTAGAATAAAAGGCATGCAAAATGTGTTTAGTCTTAAATGAGGAATCATGGCATTACTTATATTTAGAAATTCAGGGAGCATCCTTGGCCTGTTTCATGTACCATGCTACTTGTTCCAAAATGCAGATGACATTATCAGCATTTTATTCTCTACTCCTAGCTATCTCTGTTTCTCCTTTTTCTACCCCAGGTTCTTTGTTGTGAATTCAACAGATTAGTGTTAAAAACAGTTTTCATTCATTCAGGATGGATGGATGTTCTGCCGTCGCTGTCTGCATTTGAGATTTGAACCACAAAGGTGGTTCAGTTTCAACTTTCCAACTTCTCGGTGTTTTCAGGATTTTTGGCTTGGTGATTGATTTCTACACCTTCTGCCATGGAAATTTCCAGAGATTATAAATTCAGTAGCCAAATTCAGAGTCTAGAAGTGGAGCTTCCCAAGTCCGTTCCATAACTGTCTGGTTTTTGTGCCCTGGAGCTTTGCTCCTTCAAGCCGGCAAACCTCAGACCTTAAGTGATGGAATTGAACTATTCCTATAGATCTGTGACTTGTTCCCTTAGTCCATCCTGTGCTTGTGATATTCCCTCGTGTTGCAGCCCACGCTTTTCAAAGTGGCAGAATTTTACAATGTGACTGCTTCTCTGGTTTTACAAATACAGACAGCTTTTTATTCTAATTGTTCAAAAGTGTCACAGTGACTCATATTATAATCCCCCTTTTCGTCATCCGTATTAGGTCAAGAGTTGTATTTGTGAGGCTAGTGAGGATCAGATTTCTCACTCTTTATTTCACACTCCTTATGGCTGCTTCCTCTTTGGTATACCACTGCATTAGGAGAAAGGAGGAACTTTCTCTGAGTTTTGCTCAGGCTCAGTCTTCAAGGGCTGCCCTCTAGCCAGTTCACATGCTTCCTTGCTCCCCCTATTTCTGGCATATTTCTGTTTTTTCTCAGATACAACTTATTCCAACAGTAAGCAAGCTCTGACGTTTGTATGCAGGCATCCTTGCCCTTCTCAGTAAAAACCCTTTGGGCATCATGGCTGGATGCCTACTTCAGTTTTTGTTTGGACAGTGGCTCCCATTATTTCAGTTGTTGTTATTGTCAAGGAGCTTGATTGTTTTGTATATTAGTCCTCAGTGAAGACTGGATGTTTGCTTCCAGTCTCTGATGAACTATTAGGAAAATGCAATAGGACATTCAAAAAAAAAAAAAATCGCTTCTTTGAGTTTTAAAAGAAGAAAATGGTGAGTGATTTTAAATTATTTTTAGCTCTGTGGTTAGTATTGTATAAATGTTATTTAGACTTTATACAAAAAATGCAGTAACTGCTTCTTCATACCAGTCAACTAAAAACTCCTCTTACACCCACTGGCATACTTAGTCACCTCTTCTGTAAATCTTCACAAGCAAACTTCCCCAAGGGTAGCTTTGATAAACTGGCACATTCCCTATGGCAGTGAAAAAAGACCTTCTACCTTGCCTGTAACAACAAAACCTGGAGTCAGAGCCTGTTTGAAAACCCAGTGCTCACCCAGAACTGTGGAGTATTGCTTTGCCCTCTGCTCCTTGCAGGAGGGGAATTAGTTTGTGCCTGTTTGGGTTAGTCCTTTCCCTGCTAGTAAAGTCCTCCCTTCCTGTCCAACCCCCAGCGACCCTTTGAAACACTTGCCAGCTCTGGGCTTCTGTGACCCTGCCGGAGGAGACACCCATGTCTCAAGACACTCTGTGCACCCTTCTTTGTTTTCTACTGAGAACCTACTGGTTCTCAGTTCTACCTACTCTCTTTCATCTTGTCTCTCCACTGCACCAGACTGGCTGGGTGGTGAAACACTGCAAAATTATGTTAAGCAAGACTTAAGGGCAGACATCCAAGTGCAAGATTGAGAGCAAAAGGGTACAAATAAAACAATGACAAATTCGTTTCTGGTCTATGCTTAACCATGACTTCTGTTTCAAGTGTCCCGTGAGAAATTTCTCTTGCATTGCCCTGCGGTGAGAGCAGAAGATGGTGGATTCATAGAATCAGCCTTCCTCTCAGGTGGCAAGCTCACTTCTGCGCGACTTCCACTTCCAAACGCCCTGTATTCCTCTGGAGCTGTGCTTTTGGATGCAAATGCCCATCATGTTCCGTCTTGAGAGGGACACTTCAGATACTCAAATGGTCATTTCCATGTCAGCCTGGCAGGGACTGTCAGATAAATACAGCTGATTCTGCCTCCTGGGATCAGAAGTGTTTTGCACCAGAAGTATATCCTCCCTTTGTCCTTTGGCAGTCTGCTGACTAGCTGCCCCTGCCCATGGGATCCTTTTCAACTCCTCGCGCTCCACTGAGGTTATTTATACAATCATAATATCCCTATTATGAGATATCAGTTGTGCGTGTGTTCTACAACTTTCCTGATCACTGGTACCTTAGTGACTTTCTATAGACATCACACTTTATTAACATGGATAACAGATGCTGTAAAATTTATATGGTGTGAGTGCTAATGCAACTTGTACGTGATGTTTTGGATATAGCGTCTTATTTGAAGATAATACAGAGCTATACCATAATTCGATTTAAAAAAAAAAAAAAATCCTGCTTTTACCTTATCTTGGATGTACAGTGCTCCTGGTTCCTTGCAGATACAGTCTCCCTTGATACAGAAGCCCAGACACTGATTTTCAAGATAGGATGCATTTTGGACTTTATTAATGCAATAGACCTTGGTTTTGGCTGTGTTCAGAGAACAGAATTTCAGCCAAGCAGAGCTGATGGTGTAATCTTGGATGATGATGGCATTTGTGATTGTCCAGTGAGCCTTCCCAGGGATCAGCCTGCATCTCTGGGTTTGGACACAATTATTTTCATTCTGACAAAATTACTGGTGGTGTGGAAGGAGAACATGGCTATAGCTGGGGTGGATTTAAATCTTTCACAGCCATAAGATTTTTTATTGTTTGCATCGTGTTCTGCTTTTTAAAAATTTTCCAAGTCAGTGGAGTAGAAGGTCTGATTGTTTTTCAGAATGGTGTACGAGGTCAGCTGTGCAGCGTTACTTATCTCTTGCTTCACAGTATTTTTAGGAAAAGAGGCAAACGTGTTGATTTTTAAAATTATATAAAGACATCACAACACATTGAGATTTTGATTTTAGAAAACCACTGGCTAGGAATGAAAGACTTCTCTCTTACATCCACTAATTCGTTTTTTTAAAAAAAGTATAGCTTGGTCATTTTTTTTTTCCTTTCCTTTTTTTTTTTTTTTTCTGAAATGATACCTGTCTCTCTTCATCTGTATAAGCTAGCCATAAACTCGCCAAAATTATGCAATTCATTGAATGATGTGGTTCAAATGCAGTACGTCTGGGGTTTTTTTCCTCTTTCTCCTTCCCACTAATAAGGGGAAGAATTCTGTGTTTGTGGGATTAATCCACAAGGCTTATGATTTTAATGTGAAACTCAAATAATTGGCATTGACAGTCTTATCAAACAAGAATAAAATACCGATGAAGAAGGAAACGCAAAGTAGAGAAATGGCACAGAAGGCAGAAACTGAGGAACAGGTTTTTCCACCGTTAGTAGCTTTGCAGTTGGTGGCCACAAAAGCATCTTTTTGAACTCTATTGCTTGCTATGGCAGACAGACCAAAGCAGTAGAGAGCAAGCATCAACAGCTTTCTCAGGCTTCCCAGCTACAGATACTTTCTGATGAATAGGGCTCCTAATCACTCGATATAGCTATATGCTTTATGCCTCAATTACCACAGCTTTCTGTTGCAATCTTTGGTTTATTCACATCCAGTGAACTTCATTGTGCTTTCATTTTTTTTGGAGAACTGCATTTTTAGTGCTTATCTATTTAAAAGAAAGTTTCTCTAACTCATGGAACCAAGGCAATTGAACATGGGCTTTTAAAACAGAGTATTGACTATTATTTCTTCAAAGATTAGACTTTATTTCCAAATTTTGAATACCTTTTTTTTTTTCTCTTTTTCTCCCTTTATTTTTTTTTTTTTTTTAAATCTGGTGCATGGCGCTACTGCATTTGCAGAGCTTGATCCAGAAGAATCAAAGCACATGCTTAAGGAGAAGAATGGCATGTGGTTCATGAACCCCATAATTAGTTCCCCTTCCTAGCTCTAAGCAATAATTAAATCTGTCACTTCTGCTCTGCTGATTCATTTATTTAGCTATTTAATTGCTCAGCTGAATGCATCTTTATCTCCGGAACTGCAACATTTTATTCAGACAGAGAAAAGGCATAATCCATTATTATTTTTTTTCCAAGAGCAGGGACATGTAAAAGAAAAGAACACTAATAGTAGATGATTTGGTGGTGTTGTCAGTTTTCACTTATCAAACAAAACAGTGTTTAAGGAAAAACTTCAACCAGTGCTTGAGGGTAGCTTTCCATATATAGGCTTGTTTCTCCAGGAAATTATGTCAAACGCAAGGACTCGGTGTATCTGATCCAGATTTCCATTTCCATAATGAGTTAACTTAAACCACTTCTAGATAGTAGTCATAATTTTCTACAAAACAACAAGTCTTACCCTGATCTGTTGGTGAAATATTTTATAAACAGTTTAAAATTGCAAATATATACTAAATTGTTACAAACTAAACAGTATCTTTTCTTCATACATTTTCTTTTTGGGACATTGCTCATGGAGATTTCCGTCACCTGTCTCTTAGATTTATCATCAAATACAGCATTTTGATCTGTAAAGCAAATGGCGTTTTGAATACTTTCAAAGCTTGCAAAGGAGAGCCCTTCTGGATACCTCTCTGTGAGGCATACTTCCATACATGCAGTTTTCCTCATGTTATGTTTTCAGCATCCTTAAGGGAGGTTGCAAGATTCCCCCACCATTTTTATCCATAGGTTGGAAAAGCTGATGTAGGAATGCAAACCAATGAGGACCAGGTCAAGACAGACCAACTCAAACAGGGTCTTTTGGCAAGATGAGGAAATACTGCTTATTTTTATCTTTTTTTTTCCTCTTGTCGTTGAACCCTGTAATGATAGCTGACCCAGGAAGTGAAAGATACAAAAAACATCCAAAATTCAGAGAATAGGATATTTATCCTTTGCTTCTGGCATCAGTGGCTCAGTTCCGCCAATTTATTCATGTGCCTGGCTGGCTGGATTTTTATACCGTGGACGCAATCTTGCATTTCACTCCATTAGTGACTTATTTTTGCTGTCTTGTTACTCAGTTACAACTATGCAGCTATTTAAGTCATAGGTCGTGTTTTTCCCAGGTAAGCTCATTATTCTAAAAATATTTTACTGCTTACCTGGAGAGGTTTTTGTTGTTGAGGATTATTTTTTTTTTTCCTTCAGGAAAGGTCCTGTCCAGCCCTTTGCAGTGCAAAGCCTGTCTGTACTGCTGCTGCTGACACCCAGCTTGGCCCTGCTTGAAGTAAAAGCAGGACCCAAAGTAAAGATCCACCGGTGGAACCAGCAGGGTCTATTAGCTATATTTAAATACCTTGTAAATAACAGCTGGACGTCCTGCCATACCTCCAGCTGCTGGGCTGGGCTACGTGGACCTCCACCTTGCCTGTGCCAGAACGGGGGTCTCTGCTTCGCTCTCCCCCGTCCTCAGGGAGGGCTTTGTCAGCCCGCGGGCCGGCGGCTTTGGCCCGACAATGCTTAGTCTGTATTGTTCGTGTTGGTGTTATTGTTCTGCATCTGTGCACTCGGGGTTACTGAAAGCTCTTTGTTGAAATAAAGAATATTTCTGTCCCTGCTAAAACTAGGAAGTCTGGAAATCTTCTGGGCAGTTTTGTTCTTGCAAGTCTGTGCACATGATTTTTGGACTAGGGTTTTGCATGAACTTCACTTAAATATTCTCTCTTTTAAATGCGTTTCTTCAAATGATCTTCTAAAAGTACACTCTTTGTTATGTAGGGCACATGCTTAAATTCAGGGAATTAATAAGCCAGCAAAAAACATCTCTGGACATCCTTTGAGGATAAGAGTGCTTTGAGGATAAGCCTGTATGTGAATGGGTTTAGTATGAGAAAGCAGTGTTCACTGCAGCGGGACAAACAAGTATGATCAGAGGAGGGCATGGGAATGAAATGGAAAAAATAACATTTATTTGTAGTAAAAGAGAAGTTTATTGTTGAGTTGGTAGAAACCGAACAGAGGAAACACAGGGATAATTTCAGACGGCTTTGATCTCAGTTCTAAAAGAGCATGAGGTTAGTCAATAGGATTAACTACTTTTACATAGATTTGTACATAAACATTGAGACATGAGAGTTGGAGGGACATCAGCTGAGCTCCTTCCCTTTGCAATGATTACGTTTGGGAACGTCTGTGGGGGGAATTAGGTGACAGTGATGATTGGCTTCCCCTCAGATGAACCTAGCTGTTGTCATCCTGCCATCAAAAGGCTGGAAATTACTATCTTAAAGGCACTGCAGAGTTTAGAAGCAGTCAAATGGGACTGAAACCACCCCCTTCTCCAGCCCTGCCTTGCCCTGCCCTGCCTTCCCCATGCTGCAGCAGGCAGCGTCCGGCTACGTGCGGGACGCAAACTGGAGGTTTGCAAAGTGGCGTGCAAGCTCTAGGTCCAGGCACTGCTGGTGGAGGCACTCTGAGGGATCAAGGGTGTTTGGGGGTTTTTTTGTTTTGTTTTCAGCTCTAACTCACCGTCTAGTCAGAAACCTCAGGCTGGAGTTTCTCCTCACTCACAGTGCCGGAATATGCTGGTGTAAAACGTGTCTAAATCAAATTCAATTCAATCCCCCGGTTTTGATACAAATGTGCCCGAGTCTGTATTTTAGTAATGTATTGATTTACTTATTGCCGTATTGGGAACCTCTTGTTAATGTTTTAATTTAGAGAAGTCATTGCTTATACTGTTAGCGTGATGTAACATACCTGTGGGGTTGGAGGCTACCTCTGACCAGCCCTGGTCACTGTGCTTGGTTACACAAGATACATAGGCTTGGGTACCTATAAATATTAGCATGCAGCTGTCACAAAGGGATTGCGAGCGAGCTGCTTGGGACCTCGAAAACATAATAGCTTGGCACCCAGAAATACACAACTTTGATAATATATTACAAGGTTACGTATTGGGGGAGACGGTAGGAAGGTGGCAATTGCTTTTAATCTTTGTCTCTTTTTTTAAAATTGCTTTTCTTCCTTTGTACTTCTGGTATACATCGGATCTTTACAATTTTTATCACATTAGGATGTGACATTCCTGGCCTTGGCAGTGCTTTTGTTTGGATATTTATAGCAGGTTCTGGTCATTGTTGAGCAAAGGAGATTGCCCTGCCCTCTGGCCCTTTCTTAAGCAGATTTTGGGCAGAAGCTCCTCTCATGTGGCACTAATTGCAATGATTGGTGGAGGGGGTGTTGCGAGCGCACTCCGGCTGACTCGGGCTTATCTGCCAGGGGCTAAGCTAGGGGAGGAAGGGAGGAAAAACGGGGAGAA